>JARFJB010000966.1:1225000-1432500 GCA_036346205.1 Vesta saturnalis | reverse complement strand
AAGTCATGAAAAAGCAATAAAATCTCCTGGATACTCATGTAATAACAATATGAATAATAATTTAACATTTTGTTGTTCATGCTGTCAAAATAGTGATGGTAGTAGTAGTAGCAAAAATGAAGAGAAACAAGATGAAGGTTATTCCGACTGGTCATCATCATTTCAACATAGGGCTGAGGTGTCAAACAGGCAGCTAATGAATACTTAATTGATTGTGCTTCCTATAAACTATCGAACGATACGCATATTGAAATTGGATACAGTACACCTTAACCTTGCACCAGTAGTGCGTATGAGATGTGCAACAGCGTGATATTAGACGTGAAGGAATGGAATGAACTTCTAAGATGGTATTCATAGAAATACAATTTCTTCGATCCCAAGAAATTGAAAGCCAAATTGATTGGTCACATGTAAACGAGGAGGATATAATACATGAGCAAGATTACGAATCTCTATCTAGTAATCTCGGTATTTATTACAATTGGGAATTGCTTAAAGGATATGAGAGAATTTTGAAAACTGTTATGATAGAAAACTACAACTGTTGTTCGTGTACATTCAATGCCATAACATAGAAGAACTATTCGATTTGAAGGATATAATAAGCTATAGATTGGAATTTCTTGAATCTTACAATCTGGTGTGTTTCTATGAAAATTCATACGACAAGTGGTTGACTACCGTCGTTTTCGTGAGAAGAATTCGGTGATGATGACATTTATAAAGACATTGATGATGTTATAAATGCCAAGTATAATATTAATTCACATAACACTGTATGTTTAATGGAAATATTGTACTATCGCCCTGCTTATCTAATGTATAGCATTTACTAAAAATAAAGTTTTTACACGATTTTAGGTATAAATACCCTACCCTATCCCTCAAGGTGAACAATGATAGGTAAGAAGCGGAAGAGTGCAGGTGGTTTAGTGAATACGCTAATCAATAAACTACCGGTGAATTGCATTTACCGGTTACCAGTATTGTGGTCCTGGTACAAAATTAGAGAAACGACTAGCACGCGGCGACCCCGGTATTAATCAATTAGATGCGCAGTGCAAACTGCATGATATCAGTTATAGAGACTACCAAGATTTAGAAAGTCGACATAGAGCAGATAAAATTTTAGAAGAAAAAGCTTGGGAACGCTTTAAATCAGCAGACGCAACATTAGGTGAACGAGCTGCAGCTTTAGCAGTCGGTACCACCATGAAGGCAAAGAGAAATTTGGGATGGGGTGTCGGTCCAAGAAGAAGAATGGTGAAAGTTTATTGCATGTACGGAAAACAATAGCTAAAGAAATGAAAGCTAACGGAGATTTCACCGACACAATAAAGTCAGCACTGTCAACGGCAAAACGTGTAGTAAAAAGGTTGGGGGGAAAGAAAAACATTAAAGTTCCTAGAGTAATTCCCTTACCTAAACAAGGAGGTTTTTGCCATTTCTTATTCCGTTATTCGCAGGATTATCAGCAATCGGTGCTTTAGCTGGCGGTGCATCGGGAATTGCCAAAGCAGTCAATGATGCAAAAAATGCCAAAAAATTGCAAGAGGAGACATCGCGCCATAATCGTATGATGGAATCGATCGCTGGTGGCGCATTCTATCTAAAACCATACAAATCTGGCATTATACTTAAAACCGTTTCCAAAAACTGAGTAGATTACCCGAAAGAGCGTTAACAGATATTGATTTAAAGAAATACACAAAATGTACCATACTTTAGGGTTTATGAGAGATAGCCTGCCTAAATTACCACAGAAAAATGAATCTGGAATCATCAACTTAGATAGTCAGAGTGGACCGGGTACACATTGGGTTTGCTACAAAAGCGTGGTGAAAAGGTATGGTATTACGATAGTTTCGGTAATCTTCGACCACCAGTTGAAGCGATTAACTACTTTCGGGGATGTAAAATTTATTATAATTACAATCAAGATCAGAATTTAATAGCATTATTTGGGCACCTATGCCTACAATTTCTATATAAATAATCAACATAACCTTAAATTTTCTCAGTTATGTCAATAACATTCAGTTTAGAAGGTGTTGGTAACATAGCTAGCTACTTCTACCCACCGATAGAGCTAGATTTGGAGAAGAAATACGTTGTTGGATTGGTGGGATTTTACGGTTGCAACAGCATTAGAAACATTTATACGGGCAACGATAGATTTTATTTTAGAACAAATTCATCTCATTTGCGAGTGATTAATATTCCACACGGTGCCTATGAGTTAGATGAAATTAGTGCTTACTTGAAATCAAAGATACCCACAGAAAAATTTTTCATTAGGGCAAACAACAATACGCTTAAGTGTGAGATAAACAGTTCATTTGAGATCGATTTTACTAAAGAGAGTAGCATTGGCCGCATGCTCGGGTTTGAGCCTAGAATACTAAAAGCGAACGTTCTCACACATCTGCGTTAGACATCCAAATAATTAAACACACTAATCTGCATGTGGAGTGCAACATTATAAAGGGATCTTATCGAAACGGTAAACCTGCAAAGGTATATACGAAATTGACGTTTCCGTGCCTCGGGCTATCGTTTGGATAAAGTTCCAACCAACACTCAATATTTAGAAATAAACACAGACATAATCAGTAATATAACAATAAATTTGACAAATCAAAAGGGTGAGTTAATAGACTTTGGTGAAAGTGAACCATTCACGGTACGCTTAGAACTAAAAGAACATGGGTCTGCGAATTAATCACAGGACATCTTCATACAAAAGACCTAATCAACCCTCATTGCAGTTAACATCTGCAGAGAAATACTTTTTAACATCAATTGGATTGAAAGTTCTGAGTGAGCAAACCATTAAACGTGTTTCAAAGCGTACATTTTAATAGAATTAATGTATCTCTAAGAAATATTAAATTTGTTGAATGAAGTTTACTTTAATGTCTATCTCTTTTCCATGATATGTGATACATCTGAAATGAATGCATTTATCTAAAATATGTAATGTTTTATTGAACAATAGGTTTTCTTTGTTAATAATAGCATTTGCATTCTTAAAAAAATTTGTAGGAATGTATAAAAAAATGTAATATTCAAGCTAATAAAGACTTTCTTTGTATAAAACACACACACACACACAATGCATCTGCATTCTTAAAATTATTTTTAATAACTTTAAAACTTATATAGTACTTAATAGACTTTAATGAAAATGTGTTATGAAAAAGTTTCGCTATAAATAACAATAGGTTTGCATTCAAAAGTGTAATTTAAAAATGCAATATTTAATGTGAACAAGGATTTTCTTTGTATAACAATGAAAGCTTTTATAGTGCATTCTTGAAAAATTTAAAGTAAACAAACTGTAAAGGCATAATTAATTTAAAAGTTTGAGAAGAAATTTATATAAGACATCATCCCTTTAGTAAATCTTTAATTACTCATCAACCCTCATTGCATCTACACAATGACTGAATCATTAAACATCTTTCAAAACGTACATTTTGATGATGCTATAATTAAATCAGATATTCACACCTATCTTCCGTATGGCTCTTCTAAGTATGGACCTTCCGAAGAAATACGCATTTTAATTCAAAGTCAGGATCTACTTATGATAGTTTTCTGTACATAGAAGGTAAGCTGAAGAAAGAAGATGAAGGAAAATCATGCAACAACCAATAATTTCCCCAACTTCCTTTTCGAAGAGATTCGTTATGAGTTAGGCGGTCAAAGAGTGGACGTTTGCCGAAATCCATAACATCTACACTTAAAGGATATATTTCTTATACGACAAGCAAGAGCAAAGCATTAAGCCATTTGGGGTGGTCACCAAAGAATGAGGAACCATTACAAGTAGAATTCGATGAGGAAATGGCGAAAATCCTTTACAGTATGCATACCATTGAACCACATATTTGGAATAATGGAGGATTATCGTCAAGTGATCGTGAATATGCGTCAAGAGTTGATTTTAATTCGATCTAGAAGCGATACAAACTGCTACTATGGTGACGTTGATGCGGAAATAACCTAAATAAAATTCAATGGAAAGTACCACACTTAACCCTTAGTGATGCCGCGAAACTGGACTTGTTTGAAGGAATAAATAAGAATTCTATTGTTACTGTTCCATTTCGTCAATGGGAGTTATATGAATTACCTGCTTTAAAACAAGCAACCTCTGATATATGGCCAATAAAAACGTCAACGCAACTAGAAAAACCCGCTGGATAATTGTTGCATTCCAACAAGGTAAAAGGTACACAAAGTCTGCAAGAGCCGGAAATTTTGATCACATTAACATCAGGAACCTTAAAGTACATCTGAATTCAGAGTATTATCCCTATGAAGCAATGCATTTGAACTTCAGTGCTAACCAATACATACCTGCCTATCGCAATTTTTGAACTTCCGATGTGACTACTATGATGAAGATAATACAGATGCGTTATTCAACTACGAATTCAAATCATGTCCAGTATTTGTAATGGACTGTTAAAACAGAATGAATCCTTAAAAACTCAACAGTAGACATCAAATTGGAAATGGAAACACTAACACCTTTCGATAATGGAATCGTTGCCTATGGTCTTATTCTCCACGATGCTATTGTGCAGTACAACCCACTCACCGGAGAAGTGAAAAATTATAATCTGTATTATATAAATAAAAATGTTGTAATTATTCGTTTAGTTTCATTTCATCCATCAAAGATGAAAGTAGTTGCGCAGAAACAAAAACTACCAATTCAAAATCATGACTTTGATGAAAAGTCTGGTACTTCAAAACATGGCGATTTACTTCCTAATAGTATACGTGGCATTATATGTGGCCCCTCCAACTGCGGCAAAACAAACGCAATGATTAGTTTGCTTACTGAGAAAAACGGTTTGAAATTTAAACATGTATACGTATACTCCAAATCATTAAATCAAAACAAGTACAAACTTTTACAGGAAATCCTACTTCCGATAAAGGATATAGGTTACTTTACGTTCAGTGATAATCAAGATGTGATTGAGCCGAATTGTGCAAAAGCAAATCTATCTTTATCTTTGATGATATCGCCTGTGAAAAGCAAAATAACAGGGCATATTTTTCTATGGGTAGACATAACGATATTGATTGTTTCTATTTGGGTCAAACTTACAGTAAAATTCCAAAGCAATTAATTCGTGACAATGCGAATCTAATTATATTATTTGAGCAAGATGAATTAAACCTAAAACATGTGTATGAGGATCATATAAGCCACCATAAGCATGACATTGTTTCGGGATATGTGTTCAAAGTGCTGGATAGATCCGTTTGGGTTCATAGTCATAAATAAGGATGCTGAAGTCAATAATGGTCGCTATAGGAAAAGGTTTGATGAATATATAATACCTTAGCCTGATTTCAGTGGTTTAGTAGTTACACACATCCGTTTAGGTATTAACAGCCATTTTGCTACAATGGATAATAAGGAGATGATATTAAAGCGAAAAATTATTCAGGCTCGTAAAATAATACAGAAATACAACAGTCTTAAAACTACCCGCATTGATAATGAAAGAACGAAAGTACTTATAAACCTCTAATAGAACCCCTAACTGAAATAGCGAATAAAATGCATCCTGATAAGAAAACAAAGGAGTCCGTTAAACCCAAAAACTCGCCTTGTTCATATTTCAGAAAACATGCTACTACTAGCCCACTAGCACACTCATTAGCAACAAGACAAGCCCCTAGCTCAACCGCTGTTTCAAATAAATCCCCTCCTCACCTTTTAGAAACATCTGTTGTAGGAGAGATTACTACCGAGGAAGAAGAACCTCTTAGTATCACAGATGATTCCTGTAATGAACCCATCTCTGAAGAATTTCTCGAGCAGTACCACGAATTACCTCGTATATATGTTGAACGTATTATGAGGATCTTGAAGGTGCTATTGATCACACTTATGGAGTCCACTACGACGCCAAAACAGACAAATGGGCAATTGGTAATACCCCCATCACAATTAAAGGAAAGGATATGATCATTAATGGTGTCACGTATAAAGGGACTCCAGGTTTATATGATCTGCTTATTATGAATGAACCCGATTTAAATCTAGTAAATTCAAAGGATAGAAAGAATTATAAACGTATTTTAGCAGCTACGAATGTTGCAAGGCGAGATTATGATGTAAGTGGACAGATTCGAGGAAGCCGCAGCAAAAGTATACACAAATAATCAAACCCTTGCTGTCATCACAACTCAAGGAGGTGGAGCTATGTTTTTAAGGAATTAACAAACAGGCCGATTGAATATAAGTATTGGAATGATGTACATGAACTAATTCGTGATCTAGAAGTATTGTGGGCAGAAAAATTGGCTGGAAACACCGGTGTCGTAAATGATATAATATCAATTGTAGAGGAATTGTATGAAGATGGATACATTGAAAGACCAAACACTAGTTTTCTGAACAATATAAATCAGACTGCATTGATGTCGACATATCATAACTAAAATGCCTCTTGATAAATTTGGACGGTCACATGCCCAGTATCAATTTAAGAAATTAACCCCTCAGTTTCAACTTATTGATGATAATCAATTCGATATCGAGAATAAGAGACTCAGCAATGTTGCCAACCCCATAGATCCTCAAGATGTCATCACCAAGCAATACTATTTATCGACAAGGTTGAATTTGGATGGAAACCGTTTGACCCAGTTGGCGGATCCAGAAGAAGATGGTGATGCTATAAGTAAAGGATACCTTGATTTTTGTCTGCAAGCAATTCAGAAAGCTGTTAAAGGGAACTTTAACGCTTATCTAGTGTTGGAGGAAAAACTACATCAACTTAAAGAAATTGTGGATCATGTCCAAATTACAACTCGTCAATGAATTGCACAAACTCGCAAGAAAAAATTTTAAACGAAGGCGCACAATAATTAAGGGATATGATGACCTCTGGCAAGCAGATTTAGCCGAATTTAACACATATGCCAAACAAAATACTTCGAAATACTTGTGGACCAAAGGATTAAAAACAAAAACCGGCTTGGAAGTTGCCAAGGCCATGCAGGCAATCTTCAAAACGGGCCGGAACCCTTCCAATTTGCAGACAGATGCAGGAAAAGAATTCTACAATGAGCATTTCACTAAACTAATGCAGCGTTATGGAGTCAACCATTACTCCACCTATAGTACAAAGAAGGCAGCAATTGCGGAACGAGTGATCAGGACCGTTAAGTCTGCCCTATACAAGTCATTCAGCCTACAGGGTAAATATAAATGGATTGATACAATTGACACCGTAACGATGGATTATAACAATCGTAAGCATAGAACTATAGGAATGAAGCCCAAAGATGTCGGTAATCATACAAAGCTAGAGGCTTACACTCACATAAAAATAGTTGATAGGAATCGTTATTGTGTGGGTGACATAGTACGAATCAGTAAGTTTAAAAGTATTTTCGCTAAAGGATACACCCCAATTGGTCAAGTGAACTATTCAAGATTGTGAAAGTTTGCATTACTAACCCAACCACCTACATGTTGGAGGACATGAAAGGATCACCTGTACTGGGAGGCTTTTATGAACATGAATTACAGAAAACAAAGCATCCGGATGTCTACCTTGTGGAAAAAGTGCTTCGCTCCAAGAATAACAAGTTATTCGTAAAGTGGTGGGGATTGGATGAAAGATCATGGATCAATAAAGACGATTTAGTTTTATAATATAGCTGTAGGATTGTAACTTTTAGATGAATTAAAACCACATAAAAATTATAATTGTATTTATTTAAATATTACATCATCTTATATAGTAAACCTAAAGTATTTCTATAATCGTTTAAATTACTAGACGGCCATATTCCCGAATCTGGTCCACATGTCCATCCCAAGCAGGAATCACCTTTCTCAATGTTTTCCAAAATCAGCAGTAAATTTTGTGGTGTTCCTCATTTTCCCACAGTTGAAACTTATATGTAATGTTTTGTTCTAACAATACTTCAATTAAAATAGTGAGGCACTTGTAATTAGCATAATATGCTGTCTCGATACATTCACTTATAATAGAGAAGTGTCTTTATAAACAATATTTTGTACGCTAGCATTTGTACACAATGAATCACCCCATAATAACTTGTATATGTACATTTTAAGGGTATGTCACCAAGTAAATTCATGTCATCTAAAATCCTATTTACATCATTAGAGGTTAACGAACCTTTATCGGTACACAAGTTCGTAAAACTTTTAATGGTATTGTCTAATAATTTTCTATCAAATAATGTCTTAATAATTACTTCATTTGCACACTTTGAGTTTATAGCACCAGTTAAAACACTCATCGGGAATAACAATATTTTGAAATATATTCAATATAAATGTATTGTTTTCAGGAGAGGTCAAAGAACGCTTCAGGTACTTTTTGTAGATTTGATCACTACTGCACTGCAGCTCTTCCTGCTCATTGTTTACTGAAAGTTGTACCCCCAGGGTCTAGTATCAGTGAAATCAAAATTTACTAAGCGTTTATCATCATAAGGATTGAGTATGACTTTATTTTGTTTAATGGTAAACACATCATGTTTCTTTGATCTTATGAGGTGTTGATAGCGCCTTATTACGCCACCATCAAATAAAACCTGTTTATAATCATTAATAGTGATCTGCCTCACACTTGCGTGAGTAGAACCCTTTGATTTTTTTACAACCTTTTCCTCAACCGCGTAAGCATACATTTTTGCACGAAGTCCTACAAATTCAACCATAATTTTGCCATGATTTTCATCTTTCATTAAGCCGGGGACCTTTTGTTTACTAATGGAGTCCAAAGATGTTGTCGGGACTATAATCAGATGTATCGAATTTATCAATGTCCTCTTTAATACATTCATAGATATCGGGAACCGAAAAGGCGTATATGAGACTATCCGTATCCGTGTACAAGAGCTTAGCACTATTATGGAACTTGGGTAGCGTGTAACCGTAATGAAAATTATATAAAAAGTTTTTGAAACGTCTAAAACACTGAATCCTGCATATATAGGTTTATTGAAATATACTTCAAGCTTATTCATTTCAATGATAAGCATATCATTGTCAAATATTGTACAACTATGAAAATTTGGTTTTGATATGTAAGCACGAGCACCATAGCGACCCTCCCATTTCGTTACTAGCCGTATGTCCTTATGCTTACGTACATTTTCCATCAGCTTCCGAAAACACTATTAATCATTAATTTATAGAAATTTTATCGAATTCATTTTGAGATTGCTGACGCATGGCTGTATTTAAATCTATGTATTTTTTAACCACGGGGACTGTTTAAAACGTAATATACGGTGTACTTTTACCAACTTCAATCCATATTTTAAATATACTTTTAAATTTCTGTAATGAATTACATAATTACGTTTTGGATACAGGTAAGCAGTAATTTTTTCATTTTGGAATCAGGCGTGGGTGGAACCATATGTTCGGGTACCAGCGGTAGATCACTGTGACTCTCATGCAATTCTATAGGATAGTCTAAATCACACTCGCCTATGTAACCAATTTCCGAATCATCGGGATGGTTTATTAAATCTAAACTTTCAAAATTAGCTTCATCAACAAAAGAAAAATCGCCAAATGGTAGAAATTCTGACATGGCGGCTCCATATAAATTATTTACGTCGTAGTACATCAAATACACACTTTCGGAGGTGGGATCAAATTGTTTCCCCATGCACTTATTGTTAGCTTTAGCATACCGATTTGAACATTGAGCTGTAAATAATTCTAACTTTACTTGTGTAATTTTAAGCATAGCATCGAATGCTAAACCGGGAACTGCATAATAGTGCAGAGGGTCCAGCTCGTAAGTACTTAAACAAGTTTGCCGAAAGTTCTCGAAAATATCTGATAAAAGTAGAACGTCTGTTTTTAGATACAAATCCGAGTATCCCCAACGATTTAATACTAAATTTGTTCCAAACGTTAACCGCATGCGCAAAACTTTCATCACTGGTTCCCTCATTATTAAGATGACTGAAAAATGCTTTAGGAGGAGCGTGGTCTCATTCAATTTATCCCACGTATCAATATACTCATAAGGAAACACACCTTTGCGAACTACTAGAGAAAATTCCTCCTCATTGTTGCAACTAGCGCGGGAAATAATTTTTTTACTATCCTCCAAATAGTCTGACAACTTTTCAATACTACTGCTCATAAATCTGAAAGAGTCAATAAATCTAAACTTAATTTTGGTGCCTTCCATTACCTTTGTGAAAGAGATATATCTTTCTTTGTTTATGGGTAGCAGTGAAATCAAACCGGGAACACTAGCCAATTCTCTAATGATGAAATGAGAATCATAACCTGATAAATTATGGAACACAACTGGCAGAATGTGGGAGTCTGTATAGTTTAGGTTACATGCCTGGTGCGCTGCCCCGAAATGCTCCCGTAAGATGATTGGTCTCTAACTTTTATATCAGAGTAAATGGTTTCGACAAATGTGACAAATCGTGGTGCTTTCAAATTGCTCAACCTGACTGAGACTTAAAGTACCCATTGGAATAATTTGATTGATTATTTCGGTAGCCCAATGTGCAATACTTTGAAGCTCGTTAACAAACCATTGAATGCAATCCTTTCCTCTATAAAGCCTAAATCGAGATAAAGAATCATCATATGAACACTTCAAATAGTAAGCAATGCTGAAAGGTGTGTGTTTGGAGTGAAATAGAGTATTACCTTCGATACCATTTGCACACTTCTCTAAAATACTTTCTAAATCGGCATAAATGACAAATGGCACCTTTTCTTGGAATGCGAAATTTTGAACTGTAAATTCATTTCCGCTTCGGTAGGTAGCCTAGTAGAGCATTGATTAAGTTGACTGCAATA
Organism: Vesta saturnalis; assembly: GCA_036346205.1. NCBI lineage: Eukaryota > Metazoa > Arthropoda > Insecta > Coleoptera > Lampyridae > Vesta > Vesta saturnalis. The sequence continues at coordinate 1,421,633 of JARFJB010000966.1, read as the reverse complement.
TGTTAAATGTTTCTAAAGCTACACCAGACCAAAATGATTCAAACATCGGTAACAAATTACTTTCTTATGACCATCCTTTGATATCTTTTGAAAATAAAGCTGACATATTTTTAATCCATGTGAAATGGTATACAGTGTTATCGCGGCCTGATCAGAAAGTATTAAAAGATTTATGGGTTCTTATCGCTTTGCTGATTACTCAATACAAAGGTGCAACTTTTTACCATTATGCAGTACAAATTAATTGCGAGGTTGTTTAGTTTCTCAAATTTTTTACATCATCCAGCTGAATGGGGGAATTGAATCGTACTTCAAAACATCTCTAAAATGAGGATAACTAGAAGTTCGGTCTGATTTTGAAGCAGGGATATAATGCCGAAACAACGGCCCACAGGAAGCAAAACTCATCGTTATTTTTAACATTAACAACAGCATGCTTTACTTCTATGAAGCGAGGAACTTTAACATAGGTTGAATGACCGCCTCTAAAAGCTTAATATTACTATGATTTTGTTGCAAATTGCAGCCTAAGACCACATTACCTTTAGCATAGACTGCCTTAACATTAATTTCACCTTACGTGCAAAACTATTATATGTGTTTAGTAAAAATATCAAAGGGTCCTTAATGTTTGACATATTGATTATAATTCCTGTAAGCAGCCTACCATTAAAACATGAGTCTAGGGGTACCAACGTAATTTGTGCATACCTTTTTATTGACAATTCCACTACCAACCTTCTCTGAAGCGTTCATTAATCGTCTCAATCTAACCAGATAGCACTTGAGCAATGCTAAATTGCTCTCAAGCTTAAGCAAGCTTTCATTGGTCTTATAATAAATTTTATGTTTAATTATATCTTGCAATAGTTTGATATTGGTGTTAACTATACGGATGTGCCTCGCAAATTCCTTTTTTGTTTTCAATAAGGGAACAATGCGCTTTGTTAAATTAACCATCTCACTACTACTTGGCATACTCATAGCTAACAATATGAAGCACACACGTAACAATGAACTTTTAACAAATTGCTCTTCACAACGGTTCTAGTCACGATTGTAAAAATATGATGCACAAATTGGTGAGTAATAGTAGTTACTCTTTACGTTTAACAAATTACTCTTCGGTTTACAATAAAACTTTTAGTTAGGATTGTAAAAATATGATGCACACACTGGTGATTAATAATAGTTGCTTTTTACTTTAGGTAATTTGTTGTTGTGACGATTGTAATGTATCGACTGACGTGGGACTGTTCTTTATCTACTTATATAGAGATAAGTTCGGGTAAGGTCGGATAAGTTCGGATCCCCTTTTCATAAGCTACGACTCAACAATAGATCGTCTTTATACTTTTACCTTGAAAATTGTAAGCATAGACTTTGAAGCGTCATCTTTGTTCTTGATTTCCTAGAATTGAGATTACAATTTATTTTTATAACTCGACTAGAAGAATGAATCACTTTTGTTCTTTTACCTTGAAAATTGTAAGCATAGACTTTGAACAATGGGCCCCCTTTTTGATTTCCTGGAATTGAGATAACAATTTATTTCTAACTGAACAATGGATCGTCTTTGTTATCAGAGGTGTGACCTTGTAAGCATAAACTTTAGATCATTGAACAATGCATCGCCTTTATTCTTGATTTCTCAGAATTTTAGAAGCTATGACTCATCCATAACAATAGATCGTCTTTGTTCTCTCATGTAACCTTGTAAGCATAGACTTTGAACCGTTAACAATGAGCCCTCTTTGTTCTTGATTTTTCTCAGAATTGAGATAACAATCTATTTTTATATCTGAACAATAGATCGTCTTTGTTCTCTCACGTGGCCTTGAAAATTGTAAGCATAGACTTTGAAGCGTTGGTAATGGATCGCCTGTGTTCTGGATTTCTCAGAATCGAAGTGTATTTAGATAACAATCTATTTTTTATAACTCATCCAAAACAATGGATCACCTTTGTTCTCTCATGTGGCCTTGAAAATGATAAACATAGACTTTGAAGCGTTGACAATGGACCGCCTTTTTCTTGATTTCCTAGAATTGAGATGTGGTCGTATGGAAACGGTTGCGAAACAGCTACCTGTTTTGAAACGGACCCTGTTTTAGAAACAGCTACCTGTTTTAGGAAACGGCTACCTGTTTTTAGGAAACGGCTACCTGTTTTTAGGAAACGGCTACCTGTTTAGGAAGCCACCTGTTTAGAGCACTTGAGGGGCGTGGCTTTGAAACATGCACCTCAGGGCTCTTGATTTCTAGAATTGAGATAACAATCTATTTCTAACTGAACAATGGATCGTCTTTGTTATCAGAGGTGTGACCTTATAAGCATAAACTTTAAATCGTTGACAATGGATTGCCTTTGTTCTTGAAAGAGATGTCTTTAGATAACAATCTATTTCTAACTGAACAATGAATCGTCTTTGTTCATTTACCTTGAAAATTATAAGCATAGACTTTGAACAATACATTATTCATGATTTCTCAGAATTGAGATAACAATTTATTTTTATAACTCGACCAGAAGAATGAATCGCTTTTGTTCTTTTACCTTGAAAATTGTAAGCATAGACTTTGAAGCGTTTCTTGATTTCCTAGAATTGAGATAACAATCTATTTTTAACGGAACAATAGATAGTCTCTGTTCTTTCATGTGGCCTTGAAAGCATAGACTTTGAACAATGCATCGACTTTGTTATTGATTTCCTAGAATTTCAGAATGACTCAGCCAAAACAATAGATCGTCTTTGTTCTCTCATGTGACCTTGAAAGCATAGACTTTAAACAATGGGCCCCCTTTGTTTCCCAGAATAGGGCGTGGCCTCGAAACATGCATAGACTTGTCTGAGACCGAGGGCAATGACCTTCAGGACAATCAAAAACCTAGTAACTTTTCTAGTGACCTTGAAGGACTCGTGCAAGCATAACCTTGAAGAGGCGGGGTTACACACCTACCACGTGGCCGAGGTGGCCTTGAAGATGACGACCTTGATAAACCGTGTACTTGGACGTAGGCAATGTGATGACCTTGAGGTATATACATCGATGTATGCAATCTTACGATGACCTTGACTTTGAGCAAAACACTCGTAGAAAAGTATAATAGAAAAGTGACAGAAGTTACTATACTACTTCTGTTTGTGTGTGTGTTTTTTGTGTGTGTTGTGTGTGTGTGTGTGTGTTGTGTGTCTGTGTGTGTGTGTGTGTGTGTGTGTGTGTGTGTGTGTGTGTGTGTTGTGTGTGTGTGTCTGTGTGTGTGTGTGTGTTCTGTGTGTGTTGTGTTGTGTCTGTGTGTGTGTTGTGTGTGTGTGTGTGTGTTGTGTGTTTGTTTGTTTGTTTTGTGTTGTTGTGTTTTGTGTGTTGTTATCATAGTGTCTGTGTGTCTGCTATGGTGTCCTGTGTAGTGTGTGTGTACATGTGTGTGTGATGTGTGTGTGTGTGTATGATAGTCTTGTCTGATGTAGGAATGTGTGACTTGGAATATAACTTATTGTAATTTGTTCTGTGATTTGAGGATGTGAAGCATATACTGTGTAATGGTGTTGTGTGTTCTTCTCTTGTGTGTGTAGGTGCTTTGATGGACTTGTAGTGTTGCTTGTCTGTGTGCATGTGTGTCTGTGTGTTATGCTGATGTTGTTGTGTGATGCTGTGTGTTGTGATGCAAAAATGTGTTAGTGTGATTGTAGTGATGTTGTCTACTGTTTGTCTGTGTGTGTGTTGTGTTGTGTTGTACTGTGTGTGCTGTGTGTGTTTGTTGTGTGTTGTGTGTGTGTGTGTGTGTGTGTCTGTGTATGTGTGTCTGTGTGTGTGTGTTGTTGTGTGTGTGTGTGTAGTTGTGTGTGTTGTGTGATGTTGTTGTGTGTGTGTGTTTTGTTATAGTATGTTTTTGTGTGTGTTGTGTGTGTGTTGTGTGTGTATGTGTTGTGTGTGTGTGATGTGTGTTGTGTTGTGTGTGTTATGTGTGTGTCTTGTTGTGATGTTGTTGTTCTGTTTATGTTCTGTGTTGTGTGTGTATTGTTGTGTGTTGTTGTGTGTATGTCTGTGTGTTTTGTTTGTTTTGTTGTGTGTATGTCTGTGTGTTGTCTGTTGTGTGTATTAGTGTGTTTGTGTGTGTGTCTGTGTGTATGTTGTTGTTATATGTTTTGTGTGTTGTTATGTCTATGTTGTTTGTTGTTATGTAAATAGTTGTTTAGTTTGTGTGTTTTGTCTTGTGTGTTATGTGTGTTTGTTGTGTGTGTTGTGTTATTCTTGTGTGTTTGTTGTGATGTCTGTGTGTGTCTGTGTTATTGTCTGTGTTGTCTGTAGTGTTTGTTCTAGTTGTCTATGTGATGTCTGTGTATTTATATGTCTGATTGTCTTATGTCTGTGTGTTCTGTGTGTGTCTGTGTTGTTGTATGTTGTTTGTGTATGTTTTGTCTTGTTGTTGTGTGTGTCTAGTGTATGTTGTGTGTCTGTGTGTGTGTGTCTGTGTTGTCTGTGTGTGTCTGTGTGTGTGTGTATGTCTGTGTGTCTATGTGTCTGTGTTGTGTCTGTGTTGTTGTCTGTGTCTGTTGTGCTGTGTGTCTGTTGTCTGTATGTTGTGTCTGTGATGTATGTCTGTGTGTCTTGTTGTTGTTTTCTTTGTGTCTGTGTGTGTCTGTGTGTGTCTGTGTGTCTTGTCTTGTTGTGTGTTCTTGTCTGTGTTCGTTGCTTGTCTTGTGTCTGTGTGTGTTCTATGTGTGTGTCTGTGTTGTCAGTGTGTGTGTGTGTGTGTGTGTGTGTGTCGTGCGTGTGTGTGCTGTGCGTGTTGTGTGTGTGCGTGCGTGTGCGTGTGCGTGTGCGTGTTGTGTGTGTGCGTGTGCGTGTGTGTGTTTATCAGTAGTCATAATCAGTAACAAGAGTGCATATGCAGTAATGTGTGCGTTTGTGCGTGTGCGTTGCGTGTGCGTGTGCGTGTGCGTGTGCGTGTGCGTAGCGTGAGCGTGAGCGTGAGCGTGAAGCGTGAGCGTGAAACGTGAGCGTGAGCGTGAGCGTGAGCGTCGTCGCGCGTGCGTGCGTGCGTGCGTGCGTGGTGTGTGTCGTGTGTGTGTGTAGTGTGTGTGTGTGTGTGTGTGTCTGTGCGCGTGTGTGATTGCGTGTGTTCGTTGCTTCTTTTCTCTCTCCATCTCTCTCTGTGTGTGTATGTGTGTGAGTGCGTGTGTGTCGGTGTGCCTGTGTGTGTGTGTGTGTGTGTGTGTGTGTGTGTGTGTGTGTGTGTGTGTTGTGTGTGTGTGTGTGTGTGTGTGAGTGTGTTTGTGTGTGTGTCTGTGTATGTGTGTTTTTTTTACACGTTCGGATTTTAATTCATTAATGTTTGATACATGTACATGAGTGTAGAATTTCACTTTTACAATATTCGTTTACAAAATATAGCTTATTTCCGAATAATAATAATATGCTAACATTGTTTGTGTGTTAATACAATCACAATCTAAGTACTAATTCATGGTCTTTGTTTAGAAAGCACACATTATCAGCGCACCACACTTTTTCAAAATTTTTTTGAGATCGTTTTTGCTTTTATATTGTATAAATTCCAATACTCCTTCGGGTTCTTAACTGTTCTTTTTTCGTTTCTTTCAGCTATGTATATTCTATATATAGAGTCTTTTGCTGTGTTCAATAAGTAGTTCTCTATTTTGTTATTTTTAGTTTCCTTTCCCACCCCTCCTATGATATCGTTTTCTGGTAGGTGCTGTCCAGTTAGTTTTTGGTACAAATCCTGTGCTCCTTTCCATATGGAGTTTGCCTTTTTGCAATTCAGCATAATGTGAGCTACGTTGCCAATCGCTTCACAGTCTGTGCATATATCAGTGTTTTTGTACCCGCATTTTTTTAAAAAAACATCGTCTGCAAGCCGTCCTTTTGCAAATGTCCATGCGATGGCGCTTTCTTTTCCTAGGGTGGGGTGCTTGTTGAAGGTATCCCATTTAAGTGGTCTATTTGTAACACTACTTTGGAGTACCTGCTGAGTTTGATATATTTAGCTAAGAAAAGCCTTTAGCACTACCTTTTTATGTATATTTATGTCGCCCAATGGCACCTTTTCCTGTCCGCATGTTATAGTGTATGTCGTTGGTTTGTAATGTGATCCTTGGTATCTCATTTGGCTCGAGTATGTGTCTGTAACCTGTTTGTATATTAAGTGTTTGCTATTTTGAAGTGTGTTTCTTATATTTTCCGGAAGGGATTGCCATTTTCTTTGGTTGTTAAGATCTCCAAGCGTTTGATACTCATTTTTTTTTCCATATAGGAGATAATTTAACATTTTTTGTTAACGTTGTAGGAGTTAAAGGGATGGCCAGCTCGTCTTGAGCTGTTAACGGGTAGTTTTCGATGCTTATTTTTAATACTTTGCTCGCTTGTAGCACCTGTTTTTGAAAGCTGCTTATATATCGGCACGTAAAAGATTCTCCCTCTAGCATGAATCTCTCTCATTTTAAATTTCCACGTCTGTTCTGTCGCAGTTCATAGTCGAAAAGGCACTTCCAAATGGTGTCCTCTTGCCCCATCAGGTATCGTTTTGCTGTGTCCAGTCTAAACATTTTCATTTTAGCATCGAGGTTTACCAAACCTAACCCCCCATCATCTTTGGTAAGCATAGGTGTTTTGTGGTGGTCCAGTGTTTCCTTCCTGCCCAAAACGATTTTACTAAGATGTTTTGCAGGGACTTTAAGTCTTTCTCGCTGAATGGGAGTACTTGTAAAGAGTACCAAATTTGGGGTGCTATGAACCGATTTATTAGTGTCACCCTTCCATGGTATGGTAGGTGAACTATCATTTGTTTCCATCTGTCACACGTTCTTTTTATTTTGTTTTGCATTTGTTCAAGCTGTTGTTTGTTAACTGTTTTGTTCATGTGTGAGAAGATAACTCCTAGCAGTTTTATTTTTTTGTTTGTCCATTTTATTTGGATAGGCTGGTCTTCGCGATGTTTCCACTTTCCGGTCCAGAATCCTATAGATTTACTTTCATTCTGTGACGCTCCTGAGAACTCGCCGTAATTAGTAAAAATACCACCAATTTTGTCAAGGTCTTCGGCGTGTTCAGTGATAATGGTTACATCGTCGGCGTAAGCCGATAGCACTATTTTTCTTTGTGTCAACGGCATTTTTATGCCCATAAGTCCTTTACGCAAATTTTCCAGTAGTGGCTCGATTGACAGTATATATAGCAAAACAGATAGCGGACACCCTTGCCTAACTCTGCATTGTATTGGGATATCTGCAGTTAGCTCGTTTTTTACACAGGCTGTAGCTGTGGTGTTCTCGTACAATAATTTTATGTTTTCAATGAAATTCTCTCCTAGGTCAAAGGCTCTGAGAACACGAAATGGGTAAAGGTGGTCAACTTTGTCATATGCCTTCCCCTGGTCTAAAGAGACTACAGCCAATTGTCGGTCTTCGCTATTGACCATGTCTAGCAAACTGCGGTATAAGTGTAAATTATCAAATATCGATCGTGTGGGTATGCCGCTGGTTTGATCGGGTTGTACGAGTAGGTTTATTACTTGTTTCAGTTTGTTTGCTAACGCTTTAGCATAGATTTTATAATCTACGGTTAATAATGATATAGGTCTCCAATTGTTAAAATCCTTCCTGTCTCCTTTTTTGAATATAAATGTTAGCACTGATTTTTTCATCTGATCAGGCAAAAACCTGCGTTTTTGTGCCTCTTCGACCATTTTCGTATATGGAGATTTTCCTTTGTTTAGTGCCATTAAAGCTTCGGAGTAGTCGTCGGAAGTTAGTTTTTGTGCCAAAATACTTTTCTTATTCCGATCTAACTTGTGTGTGTGTTGTGTGTGTGTGTATGTGTGTCCCTTTGTGTGTGTGTGCCCGTGTGTGTGGGAGTAGTAAGCCTAAGAAGGTTCTGGATCAGGAAGTGACGTCACTCCAATCAGCAACGTGAGCGAGTGCTTAATTAAGCCCGCCGACACTGGAAGTTTGTTGTTGGAGGACCAATGGGAGAAGAGGCCGTGGCTCCTTCTACCGGAAGGAGAGACGTGGCCTCCATGTTGGAATTGTTCAGCAGCCTCTGGACGTCTTCCGCAGCTTCGGATAAATTCTTTGCCGGCTTCTAAGCGCTTCTTTAGAGGTCTTCAGCGGCCTCTAGTGTGTTGGTTTCCGGCGCCACCATGTTGGAATGGTTCAGCAGCCTCGGGACGTTTTCGGCGGCTTACTGTAGGTGCTTCGTCGGCTTCTGAGGGCTTCTTAAGAGGTCTTCTGCGGCTTCTGGTGTGTTGGTTTCCGGCGCCGCGTTGTTGAGATGTGGCAATCTGCGGGCCCTTGCAGGCATCTTGTTTGTGGCTGTTGGACAGGAACTTCCGGTTGTAGGATAAAGCCTGAAAAAATTGTTTGCACCGGGATTCAAACTCGAGCAAGTGAAGTTATGAATATGTGAATATCCATATAACCAACTGAGCTAACAGGGTTTTAGATATGAATCGTAAAAAGGGTGATGTAAGCGTATATATTTAAGCTGACGTCAGTGATAGAATGAGTAGCTTTTCATTTGGCTGCAGTAATTAATATCCGGTGAGTATAACACCATAAATGTAATTACATTTTTACAATTAAAATACAGTTTTATTATTGTTTTTAAAGTAATAAAATAGCCAAAAATAATAATGTTATTTATAAGTTAGAAAAAAGACTTTTGTGTTATGTATTCCTAAATACAAAAATTAATTATTGCATTTAGTAATAAATAGAACATAATGTTGTTGATATGTGTGTGATACTAATAAAGTAATAAATTATACAAAGACTTTGATCTTATGAATTAAAACTATTTGCATTTGTTGCGTAATTACTGCCTTTAATAATAAACATGTAATTACATTTTTGACTCGATTCTAAAGCAAAGTACAGCACTCAGCCAAATCTAGAAATTACCATATACTCTAATTAATGTAATAGCATGAATTTAATAATAAATATACACTCTAAAGAAGCAATTATTATAAGTTTTTGTTATGAATGGATAAGTTCAAAGGTAAATATGCAATTAAAAATTATTATTAAATACATAAATAAAGTTTACCTCGAGTAGGATTTGAACCCACGAGCTGTGCTTTGCTAAAACCAATTGTGCTATCGAAGTATAAGCCCCAATGGATGTAAATTTTGTCTTTATGTATGTAGAACTGAATTCTAAATTTAGTGACATAACAATCAAATTACTTATATTAATGGAATGTGAGCCTGCAATTTATTTAGTAATTTAATAAATTTAGAAATTACATCAGTTCTACATACATAAAGACAAAATTTACATCGATTGGGGCTTGTACTTCGATAGTGCAGTGGATTAGCGCGGTACTCTAGCAAAGTCGTAGGTTTAAATCCTACTCGAGGTAAACTTTTTATTTATGTATTTAATACTGATTTCTAAAGAAGCAAATTTTATCATTTAATAATATCCTGTAAATGCTCCTATTACTGAATTTGATAATAATAAACATGTAATTACATTTTTGACTTTTGCATTTGTACACATTTTTAAAATTAAAATACTAGTTACAGTATTTTAGAGTAATAAGATATGATTTTCCATTTTAAATAAACATTAAAATTCTGTATAAAGTTTATCTATAAATAAGATCCTGAGTAATTTATATAAGCTTTTCAATTATAGTGACAGAGTGAGACTGCATTCGGAGTAACAAGGAAAACAATATACGCCCTTCTGAAATAATGCATTTGCTGATAAATATTTAATATATGATAATGAAATATATTAAAGCTAATATCAACAATCAGTTAAATCTAGAAATCATTATCATATGATACTGTATGTAATTGCGTTGTATTCTAAAATAATTATTACTAAAACATAAATAAACATTCAATTTACATTGAAAATTTTCAGTATAAAGTTTTAGCTGAAAATAATAATGTTTAATTAAAGCGTTTAGTAATACACAGAAAATAATATCATTGTTGATACATATGTCATACTAATAAGGTAATAAATTACAAAAGATACTTAGTTATGAATAAACTATATGCTTTTGTTAGAAAGCTAATTACAACAATCATCATATGATGCTTTATGTAATTGCATTATATTCTAAAATAATTAATATCCAAAACATTAAATAAAGATTCAATTTCCATTGCACAATTTTAATATAAAGTTTATCTATAAAGAACATCCTCAGTGTTGTTACATTTAAGCTGACGTCATAATGAGTGAATGAGTAGCTTTTCAGGTTGAAAAGAGAGACGGTATTAGAAAGAGAAGGTATTCGATAAGTTGAAACGGAAACATTCCGCTCGCATTCTAAATTTTTTTATTATTGTTTTGAAGTAATACAGAAACAACTTCCGGCGCTCATTGTAAATATAACCGTTTGTTAAACTTGAATAAATAATTAATGCATTTAGTAATAAAAATGATAAACTTAGAATTCGCAGGTTTTTGTCCGCATATCCTCCTCAAAATATTAGTAAAGCTAATAAATACGTATTTTATGTAATAAAATCCTAAAGAACTTATTTATTCCAATATTAACAGATATTACAATGTATGAGGATAAGGTTATCTGACCGCAGACATATCCGTCTTGTTATCAGCGCTATTCAAAATTTATATGTAGACTATATCATTTCTATTAAGGAAGATAATGATTTCAATTCAATAATTGCGCAAAATATCTACATCCGGATGACTATTTCCTTATAGAACAATGAAACCGGAAATCATATTCTCAATATATTGATAAAAATTCGATATAAATACTAGTTGCAATCGGCATATAACTTCACTTACTTATATTAACTCTTCAATATAGATCTTTTACAACACCTAAGCTTAGTAGGCGCAGGTAATTTTAAGCCTGTATTAAAAATTTCTGATATGGTTATTGATTATAATCATCGGCTAAAATATAAAAAAGTTATAAACACTAAATATGGTAGAAAGGTAGCTGTAGAAACAGAAGGACATACTATATTTCTCCCGGAGAGGTTAACAAAAGAGCTAATGGACTTTAAACTTGTAGTACAATTATGTTGGACTACATTTACCGACATATGCTGCCTACACTTTAATATGGAGGAATGGCGCGAAATTTCGAACATTAAAAAATTACATCAAACTCTAAAATCTGACGAAACCGAGGCAGCTATCTATATAGGTTATAGTGTAACAATTGAATTGCTGTTTATTACCGACGAAGAAACGCGAATCAGAATAGGCAGAGGAAATAATGCAGTATTATTATCCGAGCAAGCAATCAACCTATTCTTTTCGTCTGTGGAGGTGATAAAGCAGAAGCTGAATTATACGAACGATTATCGTAATTATTCGCTTTATGAAGATTCTGTAAATGAGGTAGCAACGAATCTATATAATGAAGGTCTGAGCGATGAAGAGAGTATATTATCTAGAGGTAAATTTTTCTGTCAAAATCTTAGATTGCTTTCAACATTAATAGGTCATAGTTATAATGCAAAAGATTATTCATTTTTACCTGAAATTGTACGCATCCTCCCGCAAAAGTTTATAAAAGATGTAGCTTTAATCATTAATAGACCATATTTGTAAAATATATGTAAAAATAAACGTATATTATATAAATCAGTATTTTAATAGAAACTCCACCCAGTGGTACATGTTTAAAACCGGATTAGAGATTGATCGCTGCTCCATCTAGTGATGTATTAAGTAGATCTAGGTTAGTGCAATTGTTATGGCGGGACAACTTGAACTAGGTTCTGGAAGGTTTGCGTGCTATACTCTAGACGCCTAGCTTGCGGTATAAAAATAGGTGTAAAAAATAAACCGCACATTATGTGAAACAGTAATTTATTACTGTGATTCAATATACAACTTTATTCAGCTTCATATGATAATTACATTTTACGTACAATGCTAGTAAATGGTTCATACTCAATTAATACATCGTGCGAAATAACACAATATGCCGAAGTATCGGCGACAAAGGCCGAAGATGCTTCAACTTCCAATTTCAAATCAATAACTACATTATGAATACTCTCGTTAGTTAATTATAAATTGGAATTATAATTATAAATATCGGTTGACTCTTAAATTGTTCGTAACTAAGCATAGAACCTTGTGGTGAATTATAATATTGATTTCGAAAGTTTAAGTATTCTTCGTAAGCATCCACGTATTTGTTATCAGCGAAAACGAGATTTTGCTGCTCATACGGATACCTTCTATAATTAATATTTGCTTTTATATTCGAGTTATTAGGTGAATTTTACTGCACTCTCTTCCCTATTATTTCGCTTCTTCGTATGGAAAGCAACCAGTAGCCATTGAGGACGGTGAAAGCCAGTACTGATCTTCACCGCCCAAACCATTGACATTGATGCGGGTAAGGCCGGATATATGTACAAATTTCGAGCGTGAAACGTAATTCGGTGAATTTTTGTGAATCTTCTGATAGATAGACAGCTTCATAGCATCATTCGGAATTACATACGGAACTTTCCACGTAACCTTCGTCAAGTTGATCTTAACATCCGTTTCACCGCTGTAGCAGTCGACATCGGTATTGGATCGAACCAATACCAGCTCTTGACGTATGTTGACCAGAGGCTTCGTATAACCCTCCGAAAATCCCAACACATGTTTGAGCGGTATGGAAGCGCAGAAAGCGGTCTTGGTACTGTTTAGCAGTTGAAGAGGCTTGTTTTGTGGTCTCCATCCTGCATGCGATAAACAAGTACTTTGATCTGCAGTATATGAACAATAGCCTTTAATTGCGCTGTTAATACCAGGTAACCGTACGGTTTCAGTCACCTGGTCGCCTAACATGAATCGAATCTCATCGAAGAGGAAAACAGGTGCATTATTCGTGAGACTATAGGCTTTGCTTGCTTCATTAGGGGTTAAAGTACCTTCTAAATATATAACACTATCGTAAGTAGCTGTAATGAGATCGGCTTTTTGCACAACCAAATTAATCTCATCGGAGTTGCCGTATGCATTTGTTGAGTACGGATGATAAGTTCAACGATCGCATTCCACGATCATTTCTTCGTACCTTACCCCTGTGAATAAACTTTTCAGCGCTTCTTCCATATCGTCGTAATACTGTATAGCCGGGACATTGTAGAAACTGAACGTCGTCTTCGGTTAAGGATGTGATCTCGTCTGCAGGTAGAGACCTACTGCCGAAGATCTTAAGATACATATTTCTTCAGTTCCAATCTAATAGTTACTTTCTCGTTACCAAAGTTCACGAATTGACCCTCTTGATCAACCAATTTTAAGGTTGTTATCTATACGTCGTGTAAGCACAGGTAAATAAATAAATGTAGGCGGCTTCTTGATTAATTTGTAACCTGGTTCAACGTGTACGTCAAACTCGAAGATTGTATGCGACTGCTCACTGTTCCTGTATGCACCTCCGGTTTAATTACACTATATGTACAGATTCGTGGGTGTGGCCTAGTCTGTAAACGTTAGGTAAGAAGCCCAGCATGTGTCCAATAGAATCCTCCTTTCTAAGGTCTACGCTATGTATAGATTTAACTTCGCATTTTAGCGTATTATTGTTTGCTCTTAATACAAAGTCGATCGTGTTGTGCGGGTTAATCTTACGCTGTAGAAATTTGTTAATTTCCACAATTTCATATACACCACTAGGAATCGTAATCCCTTTATGCTCGCTAGTTTTCGTAATATAGTAAAACTTGTTGTTACCTCATGAATATTTCGTAGAGAATTGCAACCGTAAAATCCTAACAATCCTAATCCATACTGATAATTAGGATCAAGTTCGATTGGCGGAAAATACGTTCCACTGAGCACGATTCCCTCACCCGTCAATGTGAACGTTTGTGACATGACTACAAATAAACAAATAATATTTCAAGCTATTTATTACATAGAAAATCTAGACATAAGTGCCCATATATAAATGTATTATAATTTTGACCCTATCATAGTTATATCTAATTTTATTTTATTTTGCCACCATAATGTTCTTTATACGCCCCCAAATGCGGGCGTAATGTGGTCTTTATAGCACGGAAATGTCATTGTTGCTAAGCAGCATGAATGACAGCAAACACATGACATATGTCACGTAAGTTGAAAGAATTTATTGAAACAACAACCTTACTATACAACCTTTATTAATAAAAATAATATTAATGAAACTTATTCTTTATAAAAATGGAAAATACAGTTGGATGGATTTGAAGTTGTAACTCCAGATGAGCCAACACCAAAGCTGACAGTTCCTTCACCGTTTTGTGGTATACTTATAGCTGCTGTACCAGTAATGTTCTGAGCAATTTTAATTTTATTTTGCAGAGAATTTTCTACATATGATTCGGCTACTTTATCCGATCGCCATCCACCAAGCTGCTTCAGTGCCGTTGTATCACCGCCGCTTTCTGCAAAGATCGTCGCCGCACTCCCGCGAAAGCAGTGCCCTGTGTACTTATAGGCATCCGGTAGATTGAGGAACTCTGCTATTATCCTCGGTATTTTGCCTAAGGTGTTTTTCCCAACAGTCTGGGCACTACATTTGCCATTATGATACGACAAAAACAAGCTGTCAATTTTAGTATGTTCCGGTCGTAATGCTGCATATTTTCGGTATAAAGAGACGTAATCAACCAATCCATCGCTTGGTACTATTGTAAATTGCCTCGAAGTATAAGTTTTGGTTTTTTTGATCTTCACTAATAGCACTGATCCCTCAGTTGTTACGTCCTGTACAGCCAAATCGTGCAGTTCTTCGCGACGACATGCTCCAAAAATACCAAAGTCTGTGACAACCTATAAAACACAATAATTTTTATAATGAGAATTGGAAAAAAAACTAAAATCGTTATACCTTAACTAACAAGTACGTATGATCAGGCACCTTCAACATGAATTCTTCAATTTGATGCCGTTGCAATACATCGGACTTTTTAGCTTGATCACCTACAGAATTATTCTTCATGAATTCTGTGAGCATGGAAAAACGAGATATATCAACATCTTCCTTAACTTGAACATCTTTTTCAATTTAGAATATAAACTCCACAGTGACGACGGCTTATAGATCTTTGACTGCAAAAATAGATATTTATTGAATGGAGATAATTGACTAATGTATATATACAATCCCTTACCATTTGAGACAAGTATGCCATCACAACTTTTTCATCACATTTTGTGGACACATTTTTTGTGCTCCGCCACGCGCAAAACTTTTCGTACTCTTTTATGTATAAGTATTTCGATTTACTTGGAATTATTTTTGCCTGGGCGGCCTCAAATTCATCTAAAATTTCTTATGAATAAGTTTTTGCGTTTTCACCTTCCATTTTAGAATGCAAATTATTTACAAACAAACAGTACCCTAGCAACAATTTAGCAATATCACAGTATCTTAGTAACAACAATTTAGCCTACTGTCGACTTTATTTCACTGCATTTCAATTTAAAAACTTGCCGAAAATGCTGAATATTTTTAAAATTTTGTTCCAGTTTCATGGTGCAAAATAAAATAAAACATTGTATGTATCACGGGCATAATTGTAGATTATGGCTCTCAGGAATATAAAAACTTTTAACATTCCCTCGAGCCATAATCTTCTGATGATGCCCTTAATACATAAATATCTATTACGATCTCTTAAATATCTAATTATTTCAAGTGGTGGCGCTAAATCTCCGAAGCTATCATAGCAGATGACATCATGACCTCGTTTCTTGAAAGCAACCCAAATGAGTACCTCTTCCTCTAAAATCGTCAAAGTTCACGATAGCACACTCATTAAGATGCGGTTTATGGGGTAAAGCATCACGCATAAATACGCCTCTAAACACTGGCACATCTTTAGCATACTTATTCAGATCAGAATCGGTTAATGCTTTCCGAGGCAGGTTTATAAGTTTTTTGAATATGGTTTCAAGTATAAAGCACATCCCTTCTTATGAGGATGCAAATAAAGTCCTTTGGCACTCCTTAGAGATACCGCCTCCATTGTTTGGTTATGCGTTGAGACTCCTCCAATTGCTTCTTCGCCGCCGAAGCGTCGTTGTCAGCTTTAGCTATACCGCTAGCACCACCTGTGAGAGCACCTGCAGCTGAGAGACCAGCGAATAGAGCTGTTAGAAATTGCGGAATGCCGCCACTTTTACGTATCGGAATGATTCTAGGTAATTACAACTTCTTGTTTCCGCCAGAAATCTTAACAGTCTTAGCAGCTGATAGACTGACATCAATAAGTTTTTTCAGATTACCGTCTTTGAGCAAACGTTTGACAGATTTTCGAATAGGTTTTAAAACTCCACCTCTAAGCGAGCACCTCTTCATGACGGCTTGTTAAATCGTTGTTTGCAAGCTTCGTCTAGAGGATTTATACCTGGATCGCTGCGAGCTAAACGTTTCTGTAGCTTGGTTCCTGGTCCGCAATATCGATAACCCGGAATATGCAGCTCAACAGGTAATTTGTGTATTAAGGTGTTTAATAATACTACACTCCCGAGTGGCATCTGAACTGGTCAGTATACTATCAGCAACTGAATGATGCAGTTTGTGAAACAGCCTCAAGAGCTACCTGTGGATGGTCACGATTTCCTGAAGTCCGAAGTTGCTGGGAAGCATGGTCGTCTTCTTCCGACATTAATAAGAGCAATTCTTTGCGGACCTTTCGGGTGCGGGAAGACTATCGTGATGGTTAGCTTATTGGAGACATCTCGTGTCTCAACCAAGACGTAGTTCGCGATTATTTCAGCAGAAGGCGACACTCAGGCGTGGACTGTTTCTATCTATGTCAAGCATATTCGGAGATACCTAAGCAATTGATTCCTGATAATGTGAATATGGTTGTGTTATTTAAACAAGATTACATAAATTTGAAGCATTTATACGTTGAGCATCTAGGTACAGATATGACCTTCGCTCAATTTAGATCAATGTGCGCACAATTTTGGCAGACTAAATACGATTTCGCATGCATTGTAAAAGAGTTTGATTACGGCAGATACCGAAGCGGATTTGATTGCTATATCACCTGCTTATAATAGTCATTCAGACGCAGTCGCTCAAAATGGATGTTCGAGATAAGGTGGTTAAGCGGAAGATAACGCGGACTTGTAATGCAATCAAACGCAAGCTGGAATTATTGAAGAGAGGTTAACTTGAAACATATCGTTTAGCGGAAACTGCAAATAAACCTGTAGTAGATCCTTTGAAGCAAATTGCTAATGCGGAAATTAAAGTAGAACCGGTAAAATCAGAGTTCAAACAGGTACCTGCCGCATCGTCAACACCTCCCCCGTCCAAATTCAAACCTCCGGTTACACCATCATTGGTTGAAACCGGTGTAGAACCAGCACCTGCTGATCGAAGATTCTTCGTTGGATATAGAAGGACCTAATCTAATTATAAAGGATGAGGTATATGAAGGCACTCCCGGACTATACGAGCTGATTATATTGAAAGAGCCGAAGAAGTTTACGTTGAGGGATTAGACAGCCTACGTTGACATTTTAGCTAAATCTAACGCATATAGGAAGAATCACGACCTTCACTGAGCAGTTATGGGCACCAAGTTGTCTAAATAACGTAAGATTATTAAGACGCAAATCAGCACGAAACGCTTCGGTGGCGGCATCATAAAGAATTTGTCGAATAGAGTGAAGGAGTATGTATACTGGAATACTTGCGAACTTGTTGAACGGCTCAGACTATTGCATGCATCGAAATCATGGTCATGATAACGAAATCATTAGTATCAAAGGAGAGCTCCGAGACGAGAAGAAGGTATAATTGCATAATAATGTGCATCGATAAGTTTGGCAGACATTCGTATTCGCATTTAAATCATGCAGCCGCAAATATAAAATTAACCTGGGATGATAATTACGATGTGCATGGTAAAAGACTTTGCAATGTCTCCGAACCCATCCTAGGAGATATGTAGATGAGGCGAATTTAAAATTGACCGAAGATGGTAATTACGATGCGCAAGGTAGAAGAGTCTGCAACGTTATCATACAATGCCAGATGAAGGTGTAGCCACCAAAAAATATGTTGATAAGTGTAAGGAAGGGTTATGTGACATTTTGCTCCCACCGTTTCACCTCCACTGTTTAGCCCCCACCGTTTCGCCCCCACCGTTTCGCCTCCGGACACTTCACCCCCGGGACGTTTCGCCCCCGGCACGTTTCGCCCCCGGGACCTTTTTTCTTCGAAAATAATAGAAAATTTTGACATTAATATTTATTAAATAACACGTACTTAATACTCAAAATATTAAAATTCAAAATTATGGGCAATGCCTAACAAATAATCATTAATATCTATTCTGCCATAACTTTCAACAATATTCTTTATTCTTGTAGAAAGTACAAAATATTTTTTATTAGTTTTTGGTTTAAATTTTAAGTAATCAGAAATTCCTTAGAAAGATAAATGCTAATTACCATTAATAATGGTTAACCCAGATTACCTACCTAATTGAAGTAGGTACAAACATTTAACGAACTTATATATAAATTAATTTTACAAAACCAAATTATATTAATATATTATAATATTATATTAATTATATTAAATATTATTTTATACACAATTATTTGTTCATTTTTTCCTACTTGTTTATTGTTTTCTCAAACCCACATTCAGAAAACGACAAAAGATTTGCTCATAATTTTTCAATTTTTGTAGAAGTGCACCATTTAGCGAAACGGCCGAAACGGCATCGGAACGAAAGGCGCCAAATGTCGAAATGTAGAAACGGCGTGAAACGTTCGCATCCCGTAAGGAAGTTCTAAAGAGTGATATCGATTTATCGATTGCAAAATTATTGTCTGAGCGCGATCGTAAACTTGAGTAGAAGATTAATCGTATGTATGGCAATATGTCTTTAAAGTTGGCGGTTGTCGAAGAATTGCATTAACCTGCGCGGAAGAATTTTGTGAGGAAACAAAACTTCGTCAAACATCGGAACGATTTCTGGCAGACGGATTATTCCGTATGCTAAAGAGAACCGCAATCATAAGTGTATTCTAACAGTGATAGACCGCTATTCAAAATATCTATGGACACGCCCTCTAAAGTCGAAGAATGCCGACGAAGTTTGTAGAGCGATGACTTCTATTTTGAAAGAGGGTAGAGCTCCGGAAAACTTGCAATCGGATCAGGGACGTGAATTCTGTAATAAACATTTTGAAGGGTAGATGAAGAATTATGTAATACATCATTACCCAACGTATAGTGTAAAAAAGGCAGCCATTGTTGAAAGGGTTATAAGAACGTTAAAAAATGCGTTATAGAAGCGATTCAGCTTTGGAGGTAAATACAAGTGGCTAGATGTGTTGCAATAAGTTACATCTTAACATAATAATAAAGTGCATTCCACGATTAGAATGCAGCCTAAAGATGTAACTGCGTCAACATATTTACCTATGTTTCAAAATATTAAGGTAATGGGGACAGCAAAATTTAAAGTTGGTGATTACGTTCGGATTTCTAAATATAAATCAATATTTGCAAAGGGCTACACTCCTAATTTTTCCACCGAACTGTTTAAGATTGCTAAGGGGAAGGTTGGTAATCCAAACATATTTACTGGAAGATCTCCATGATAAATCGATAGTAGGTCAATTTTAGGCTGAAGAACTGCAGAAAACAGCTCATCCGAATATACTTCTCGTTGAGAATGTGTAAGGCGTAAGGGGACCAGTTACATGTTCGATAGCTTGGTATGGACAAAACACATGATTCATGGATCAATAAAACAGATTTTGTATAACATGTATATATTTTCGAACAATTAATAATCTGTCATATAACATATGTATAGATGTAATAATAAATTTATTGACCTATAGCATAATAGCAATAATGATGATGATGATAATACCTAATATCAGTAAATAAATTCTTAATCTAAAATATAATAATAATATCTGATTTCTTAACTTAAATCCATAGTAGCAGGGATATTGCAATGTGCCCAAGGCAGTGTATCAATACCATTAGGCAGCAAATACTTCTTGTCATCGCGATTTTTAAGAGCGACTTTACGCTGCTCTATATTATAAACGTGGTGGCTTCTCGATATGATACTGCTTTGAGGGACGCTTGTAATATCCCCGCTTTTAAATAATCTATAAAGACAATCCTATCTCTAACACCATACCTCATAATCCTTAAGTCTAAATCTATACATTTTAGATGCCAAAGCCACCCATTCATTAATTGTCCTTCCACTCATTTCATCTTTCATCAAGCCAATTACTTTACCATTGCATCTTGGAATGTTATAGGGGTTCTCTGCAGGAAAATTAGGTGTCGAAAGGCGAAATGTTGTTGCGTATAAGATCGTATGCATCCTCACATTTCATCTCGTACACAAGGCTATCGGTATCCGTATATAATAATTTCATGCAATCATTATTAAACTGCCATTCCTGCATATAGTGGCTTATTAAAGTAGATATCCACCTTAAATAACTCAGTAGCCATCAATTCGTCATCAAATATTCCACTGCTGTGGAAATTCGGCTGGGACATGTAATTGGCTCCATACCTACCGTTCCACCTGGTGACAAGTTTGACGATTTTATGGTTTCTAACAGTTTCCATAGTTTTGCCGGAATTTTCGTTATTTAAAAGTTTGTATAAGTTTTTCTCGAAGGAGTTAGTGGATTCTGCTCGCAACGTCGTATTAAAGTCTATATATGGTTTGAGCCAACGTGATTTTCTCAAGCACAAGGCCTGCTTGAAGGCATTGCTTCAAATTGCGGCAATGAATGACACACTTAGTCTTAGAATGCAGCGTTGCGAGCAGTTTCCTATTTTTACCACCAGGTGGAGAACCGTGTTCAACGCATAAGGGGATGTATTTATGGTGATTATGCAAATTATCTGGATATAATAGATCCACCTCTAGGATTAATCCTTTGCTTGTATCATCCGGTAAATTAAAATTGATTCGAAGGTTAGTAAATTTAAGTGCCCCTCGCTAAGCCACTGGAAATCATCCCGCGGCAAACAATGACTTTGGGTCCATCCATATAAAGTAACCATACCTGTGTAAAGGGTATGAGAGGATGGTTTGCTGGGATCGTATTCACCCATATACTTATTGTTCGCCTAGCTGTACTTAGAACAACATTGCGTTATCCCTCTTCTTATACCGTTTTCCACGAACAATAACACATCAACATCAGTGAGCAGCTACAGTCTAACTTTAGTGTAATTTAACATTCACTGCCAGGTGTATCCGGGAGCGGTGTAAAAGAATGTCGGATCTAACTTGTGTGTTATTATGCACTTATTTCTGAAATTTGTGAATACATCAACGTACATCAAGGGCCCAGGCAATTCTTAGAATTTGACCGAGGACAAGTGTGTCTACGTTAATTACAATTCTCAAGGTCAGGGGTATTAAATAGGCTTTTCAAGGTATGGAGGATTCTACTTTTTAGGGTCAAGTTTTCAAGATCACCATTTCTTGTTTGAGCCAAGTTGTTAATTTAGTTATTACAATTCTTCTCACCTGTTGGGGTATCATGTTACAGATTATTGTCTATGCTAGTAGTCAAAGTTCATTGACCTTTCCAAGGTCATCAGTGTCAAGGTCACGCTCCCAGCAAAGTTCATTGAGCTGAAGTTGTCCCGTTTCCCAAATACAGATAGACGTTTCTCAAATACAGATAGTCGTTTCCCAAAACAGGGGATCTATTTCGCAACACAGGGAGCCGTTTCCCCCCATTTCAAGGTCACACTTCTGAGAAAACAACAAACGCGATTCATTGTTCTGGCCGAGTTAGTCATAATTCCTAAAAATAGATTGTTATCCAGCTACCCCCACCATTTCAGTCTCAATTGTGAGAAATCAACTTTGAAGAACAAAGGCGATCCATTGTTCAAGCCGACACTTCAAAATCTATGCTTACAAATTTCAAGGTCACACCTCTGATAAGAGAACAGAGGCGATCTATTCTTCTCGCCAAGTCATAATTCCTAAAAATAGATTGTTATCTAGATACCCCTCCACCTTATTCAGGCTGAATTCTGAGAAATACATTTTCAAGAACAAAGGCGATCCATTGTTCAAGCCGACAATTGAAGGTCAAGGACATATAAGTCGCAGTGCGTTGAGATCAGTCGATTAGTAAGTTTTTAAACATGAAATTAGCAGGGTTTAACCAAAGCACCTACTGAAAACTCTATAAAAATGCTAGAGATATCGAAAAAATATAAAGTTATTAATGTGACGGTAATTAATACGAAGTATGGTGAACGTCTAGTGTTAGAAACGGAGGAGTTTAAATGTGTTCTATCTCAGCACTTTTACGAGTATTTCAGAAAAGAAGCAAATCGAATTGAGGAATTTAAAACTATGCTAAATACAAAGGATGTATTCATGAGTAGCCTGGGTGCAGAGGGAAAAACGACAAACATGACATTTAGTGCCTCCAACCATATGTAAACGTGCTCATTTCGAAAATAGTGTTTAGTCGTAGTGCGGTTGTGGACAAGTAAAGTCATGGAAGTAGCAATAGAATCATTGCTGGAACTATGTGGAAGTTCACCGCCGGATACTCATACCGCTGTAGTAACAATTTGAACAATAATTTAACATCTGGTGTTTATACTGTCAAAATAGTGATGGTAGTAGTAGTAAAAATGAAGAGAAACAGGATGAGGGTTATTCCAACTGGGCATCATTCCAACATAGGGATGAGGTGTATAAACAGGCAGCTAATGAGTACTTAATCGATTGTGCTTCCTATAAACTATCGAACGATACGCATACAGAAATTGGATACAGTACACACCTTAACCTTGCACCAGTAGTGCGTATGGGATGTGGCAACTGCGATATTGTAGTATTAGACATGAAGGAATGGAATGAACTTCTAAGGTGGTATTCATAGGTAGAAATACAATTTTTTCGATCCTAAGAAATTGAAAGCCAAATTGATTGGTCACATGTAAACGAGGAACATGAGCAAGATTACGAATCTCTATCTAGCAATCTCGGTATTTATTACAATTGGGAATTGATTAAAGGATATGAGAGAATTTTGAAAACTGTTGTGATAGAAAACTACAACTGCTGTTGAGCAACTTTCAATGCCCATAATCTAGAAGAACTATTCAATTTGAAGTATATAATAAGCTATAGATTGGAATTTCTTGAATCTCACAATCTTGTATGTTTCTATGAAGAGTTCATACGACAAGTGGTTGACTACTGTCGTTTTCGTGAGAAGGAATTCGGTGATGATGACATTTATAAAGACATTCAAGATGTTATAAATGCTATATTAATTCACATAACCCTGTATTCTTAATGGAAATATTGTACTATCTTCCTGCTTATCTAATGTATAGTATTTACTAAAAATAAGGTTTTTGTGCCCTCGATTTTAGGTATAAACACCCTGCCCTATCCTTCAAGGTGAACGATGATAGGTAAGAAGTGTAAGAGTGCAGGTGGTTTAGTGAATACGCTAGTCAATAAACTTCCGGTGGAATTGCATTTACCCGATTACCAGTATTGTGGTCCTGGTACAAAATTAGAGAAAGGACTCACTCGCGGTGACCCCGGTATTAATCAATTAGATGCTCAGTGCAAACTACATGTCATCAGTTATAGAGACTACCGAGATTTAGAAAGTATACATAGAGCAGATAAAATTTTAGAAGAAAAAGCTTGGGAACGCTTTAAATCGGCAGACGCAACATTAAGTAGACGATCTGTAGCTTTAGGTACCGCCGTGAAAGCAAAGAGAAAATTTGGAATAGGGTGTAAACATCGGTCCAAGAAGAAGAAGAACGTTGGAAATCTATTGCATGTACGAAAAACGATATTTAAAAAATGGAAGCTAACGGAGATTTCACAGACACAATAAATTCAGCACTATCAACCGCAGAACGTGTAGTAAAAAAGTTGGGAGGAAAGAAAAACGTTAGAATTCCTAGAGTAATTCCCTTACCTAAACAATAAGGTGTTTTACCATTTCTTATTCCGTTATTCGCAGGATTATCAGCAATCGGTGCTTTAGCTGGTGGCGCATCGGAAATTGTTAAAGCAGTCAATGATGCCAAAAATGCCAAAAAATTGCAAGAGACATCACGCCATAATCACATGATAGAATCGATCGCTATAGGCTCCGGCGGCGCAATTTATCTAAAACCATACGAATCTGGTGGTGGCGCGCTATTCTTAAAACCGTTTCCAAAAAGCTGAGTAGATTAACCGAAAGGCCGTTAACCGATATTGATTTAAAGAAATACACAAAAAATGTAGCATACTTTAGGGGTATTTTTGTCAGAGATAGCCTGCCTAACTTACCATGGAAAAATAAATCTGGAATCATCAACTTAGATAGTCAAAGCGGACCGGGTACACATTGAGTTTGCTACAAAAAGCGTGGTAAAAAGGTATAGTACTGCGATAGTTTCAGTAACCTTCAACCACCAATCGAAGTGATTAACTACTTTCGAGGATGTAAAATTTATTATAATTACATTCAAGATCAGGAATTTAATACCATTATTTGCGGGCACCCATGCCTACTACTTCTATATAAATAATCCATACAACCCTAAATTTTCTCACTTATGTCAATAACATTCAGTTTAGAAGGTGTTGGTAACGTAGCTAGCTGCCACTTCTATCGACCGGTAGAGCTAGATTTGGAGAAGAAATACGTTGATGGATTGGTGGGATTTTACGGCTGCAACAGCATTAGAAAAGTTTATACGGGCAACGATAGATTTTATTTTAGAACAAATTCATCTCATTTGCGAGTGATTTAATATTCCACACGATGCCTATGAGTTAGATCAAATTAGTGAATACTTGAAATCAAAGATACCGACAGAAAAATTTTTTATTAGGGCAAACAACAATACACATAAGTGTGAGATAAACAGTTCATTTGAGATCGATTTTACTAAGAGAATAGCATTGATTGCATGCTCCGTTTTGAGCATAAAATATTAGAAGCGAATATTTTACATACATCCGCGTTAGACATCCAAATAATTAAACACACTAATCTACATGTAGAGTGCAACATTATAAAAGGATCTTTTCGAAACGGTAAACCTGCAAAAGTAATATATGAAAATGACGTTTCCGTCCCCCCGGGTTATCGTTTGGATACACTCAATATTTAGAAGTAAACACGGACATAACAAGTAATGTAACAATAAAATTGACAAATCAAAAGGGAGAATTAATAGACTTTAGTGAAAGTGAACCATTCACGGTACGCTTACAACTAAAAGAACATGGGTCTGCGAATTAATCATAGGACAGTTCCATCTTCCTACAAAAGACTTCATCCCTATTAACCCTCATTGCGGTTAACATCTGCAGAGAAAAACTTTTTAACATCAATTGGATTAAAAGTTCTCGGTGTCCGGATCATTGAACATGTTTCAAATCGTACATCTTAAATATGCATGAACCATCCGAATAGTAAATATATGGTAAATAATTAGTTTAGATGAAGAATATTATATCTAAGAAATGTCAAATAGATTTGTAATATGTGTAAGTAAGAGATCTTGCAGGTTTAATTGTTTAATGTCTATCTTTTTTGCACAATGATATGTTTCGCTTACACACATCGCGACCTGAAGATATATGTCTAAACATGTAAACTTTTATGAGATGAATTAGATTTTGTTATAAATATGTCGAAATGTTAACGAAAATTTATTCAGAATGTTCATTATTTGTATTTTTAATATTTATTAAATAAGAAAAACAATAAAACATTATATTAGTTGTTCAAAATTGCGGCCATCGACATGATTTTGGTTGCTCCAAATATGAGTATTGCGGTCTTTGAAGTAACTGTCTCTAGTAAAACAAGCTTCATTGATAAGCTTTGATAAACATTCCTACAAGAAGTTCTCCTGAGTTGCTTGAAAATGTTCCATTGGACAATCGTCGTAGAATGTGGTATCAGCACGACGACTCCGGCGCATTTTACTGCAACGTGCTGGACCACTAACTTTACAATTTCCTGAGAGGTGAATTGGACGAGGTGGACCTGTTAACTGCCAGCAAGCCCAGATCTGACACCTGTCGATTTTTCTTCTGGAGTTACCTCAAATCATTAGTGTATGAAACACCTGTAACTACAGAAGAAGAATTGATTGGAAGGGTAATGGCTGCGAGTCAAGTTGATCAGGAAGATCCGCACATCCTTTATCGAGTTCGCCAATCAATGGTTCGACGTACGACCGCATGTCAGCAATTCGATGGCCGCAATTTTGAACAACTAATATAATGTTTTATTGTTTTCTTATTTAATAAATATTAAAAATACAAAAGTCGTAAATGCGAACATTCTGAATTTTTAACACTTCTTCGTCTAGTGCCTTAACGACTCATTTGACATACGTTTATAACAAAATTAATTCATGTTTATAATAAAGTTTCAACATGTTCTGAACACTGTATAAAACTTTATATCGCTTTCTCGGAGACCACTGAATGCATATTTATTCATGAAAAATACATGGATATACCTATAATGCGGAAAAAAGTCGATGTTTTATTGAATAATGGGTTTTTCGTTTGTTAACAATGCATTCTCATTCTTAAAAATTTGTAGGCATGTAATATTCAAGGTAATGGGGGACAACAGATTTTCTTTGTATAAAACACACACACAATGCATCTGCATTCCTTAAAAATTGTAGTAATTACTTTTAATAATTTTAACTATTAAGCTTCCCAAAACTACATTACATAATTAGTAATATAATAATTAATAGACTTTGATGAAAATGAAGAATGAAGAAAAAGATTCGCTATAAATAACCATAGATACAATGAACTTTGCTTTATATAAAACAATAGGTTTACATTCAAAAGTGCGCATGCAATTTAAAAAATGCAATATTCAATGTAATATGAACAAGGGATTTTCTCTGTATAACAATGAAAGTATTTATTGTGATAGATTTGCTTTCTAAAAATTTGTATGAATTTAAAAAACTGTAATGTAATGTATATGTAGTAATTAACCTTTTCAAGGGCATAATTAGTACCAATTAATTTAAATGGTGAACCATTCACGGTACGCTTAGAACATAGGTTTGAGAAGAAATTCATATAAAGGACATCATCCCTACACTAAGTCTTTAATTAGTGATCAACCCTCATTGCGCTTAACATTTACGGAGGCACAATGACCGAATCATTAAACATCTTTCAAAACGTACATTTTGATGATGTTATAATTAAATCAGATATTCACACCTATTTTCCGTATGGCTCTTCTAAGTATGGACCTTCAGAAGAAATACGCATTTTAATTCAAAGTTAGGATCTAGTTACAGCTACTTACGATAGTTTTCTGTACATAGAAGGTGAGCTGAAAAAAGAAAAAGAAGGAAAATCATGCAACTTAACCAATAATTTCCCCAACTTTCTTTTCGAAGAGATTCGTTATGAGTTAGGTGGTCAAAGAGTGAACGTTTGCCGAAATCCCGGCATAACATCTACACTTAAAGGATATATTTCTTATACGACGAAGTGAGAGCAAAGCATTAAGCCATTTGGGGTGGTCACCAAAGAATGAGGAACCATTACAAGTAGAATTCGATGAGGGAAATGGTGAAAAATCCTTTACACTATGTATACCATTGAACCACATATTTGGAAAAATGGAGAATTATCGCTAAGTAATCCTGAATATGCGTCAAGAGCTGATTTTAATTCGATCTAGAAGCGATACAAACTGCTAATGTGGTGACGTTAATGCGAAAATAACCCTAAATAAAATTCAATGGGAAGTACCACACTTAACACCTAGTGATGCCGCGAAACTGGACTTATTTGAAGAAATCAATAAGAATTCTATTATTACCGTTCCATTTCGTAAATGGGAGTTATATGAATTACCTGCATTAAAACAAGCAACCTCTGACATACGGCCAATAAAAACGTCAACGCAACTGGTAAAACCACGCTGCATAGTTGTTGCATTCCAACAAGGTAAAAGTTACACAAAGTCTGCAAGAGCCGGAAATTTTGATCACGTTAACACCAGAAACCTTAAAGTACGTCTGAATTGCGAGTATTATCCCTATAAAGCAATGCATTTGAACTTCAGTGATAACCAACGCATACCTGCCTATCGTAATTTTTTTTAATTTTGATGCGACTACTATGGTGAAGATGATACGGATGCGTTATTCAACTACACCGAATTCAAATCATGTCCAATATTTGTAATTGACTGCTCTAAACTAAATGAGTCCTTAAAAAACTCCAAAGTGGAAATGGAATCTCTAACTCCGTTTGATAATAGAATCGTTGCTTATAGTCTTATTCTCCACGATGCTATTGTGCAGTACAACCCAATCACCGGAGAAGTGAAAAAATTATAATCTGTATAGCTAGCATATAAATAAAAATGTTGTAATTATTCGTTTAGTTTCATTTCATCCATCAAAGATGAAAGTAGTTGAGTAGAAACAAAAACTTCCAATTCAAAATCATGACTTTGATGAAAAGTCTGGTACTTCAAAAAATGGTGATTATCTTCCTAATAGTATACGTGGCATTATATGCGGCCCCTCTAATTACGGCAAAACAAATACAATGATTGGTTTGCTTACTGATAAAAATGGTTTGAAATTTAAACATGTATACGTATACTCCAAGTCATTGAATCAAATCAAGTACAAACTTTTACAGGAAATCCTACTTCCAATGAAGGATGTAGGTTACTTTACGTTCAGTGATAATCAAGATGTGATTGAGCCGAATTGTGCAAAAGCAAACTCTATCCTTATCTTTGATGATATCGCTTGTGAAAAGCAAAATAACGTAAGGGCATCTTCTTCTATGGGTAGACACAACGATATTGACTGTTTTTATTTGGGTCAAACTTATAGTAAAATTACAAAGCAATTAATTCGTGACAATGTGAATCTAACTATATTATTTGAGCAAGATTAATTACACCTAAAACATGTGTATGAGGATCATATAAGCCCCACCATAAGCACGACATTGTTTCGGGATATGTGTTCAAAGTGCTGGATAGATTCGTTTGGTTTCATAGTCATACAAAAGGATGCTGAAGTCAATAATGGTCGCTATGGGAAAAGGTTTGATGAATACATAATACCTAAATTTAGGTAGCTCAAGGTAAAGTGGAACCTGTCTTGTTACACCCTATATAATACCTTAACCTGCTTTCAGTGGTTTAGTAGTTACTCATCCGTTTAGGTATTAACAACTATCTATTTAAACTCCCATTTTGCTACAATGGATAATAAGGAGATGATATTAAAGCGAAAAATTATTTAAGCTCGTAAAATAATACAGCAGAAATATAAGTCTTAAAACTGTTCGCATTGATAATGAAAGAACATTTGAAAGTACTTATAAACCTCTAATAGAACCTCTAACTGAAGTAGTGAATAAACTCAATCCTGATAAAAAAACACCCATAGCGAAGTCCATTAACGCTAAATCCAAAAACCCACCTTTGTTCATGTTTCGAAGAATGCAAGCTACTTCTCCTACTAGCCCGCTAGCTTCAGGCTTCATTTCACCCTCATTAGCAAGGATGAGTGCTACAAGCCTTTTAGCTCAGCTTCCGCTTTTTCAAATAAATTCCCCTCCATTTCCTCGTACACCATCTTTCCTAGAAACGTCTGTCGTAGGAGAGATTAATACCGAGGAAGAAGAAGAACCTCTTAATATCGCAGATGATTCCAGTAATGAGCCCATCTCAGAAGAATATCTCGATCAGTACCACGAATTACACACTTATGGAGTCCTCTACCATACCAAAACAGACAAATGGGCAATTGGTATTGCCCTCCTCACAATTAAAGGAAACGATATGATCATTAATGGTGTCACGTATAAATGGACTCCAGGTTTATATGATCTGCTTATTATGAATGAGCCCGATTTAAATCTAGTAAATTAAAAGGATAAAAATAATTGTAAACGTAAGTGGACAGATTCGAGGTAGTCGCGGCAAAAAGTACACACAAATAATCAAACCCTTGCTGCCAGCATCAACACCCACAACTCAGGGAAGTGAAGCTATGTTTTTTAAGGAATTAACAAACAGGCCAATTGAATATAAACATTGGAATGATGTACACGAACTAATTCGTGATCTAGAAGAATTTTGGGCAGAAAAATTGGCGAGAAACACAGGTATCATAAATGATATAATATCAACTGTAGAGGAATTGTATGAAGATGGATACATTGAAAGACCAAACACTCGTTTTCTGAACAATATAAATCAGAATGCATTGATGTCGACAAATCATAACTAAAATGCCTCTTGACAAATTTGGACAGCCACATGCCCAGCATAAATTTAAGAAATTAACCCCTCAATTTCAACTTATTGATAATAATCAATTCGATATCGAATACTCAGCAATGTTGCCAACCCCACAGATCCTCAAGGTGTCATCACTAAGCAATACTATTTATCGACAAGGTTGAATTTTGATGGAAAACGTTTGACACAGTTAGCGGATCCGGAAGAAGATGGTGATGCTATAAGTAAAGAATACCTTGATTTTTGTCTGCGAGCAGTTCAGAAAGCTGTTAAGAAAAGAAACTATAACGCTTACCAAGTGTTGGAGCAAAAACTAGGTCAACTTAAAGAAATTGTGGATAAATTAGTACCATGTCCAAATTACAACTCGTCAACGAATTGCACAAAGCCGCAAGAAAAAATTTTAAACGAACGCGCACAATAATTGAAGGATATGATGACCTTTTGCAAGCAAATTTCGCATAATTTAACACATATGCCATACAAAATAAGGGCTACAAGTATATTTTAGTGGTTATTGACTGTTTTTCGAAATACGTGTGGACGAAAGGATTAAAAACGAAATCGGGCATTGAAGTTGTTAAGGTCAAGCAAGCAATCTTCAAAACGAGTCGGAAACCTCATTTGTAAACAGATGCGGGAAAAGAATTCTACAATGAGCATTTTACTAAACTAATGCAGCGTTATGGAGTCAACCATTGCTCCACCTATAGCACAAAGAAGGCAGCAATTGCGGAACGTGTTATCAGGACCATTAAGTCTGCTCTATATATAAGTCCTTCAGCCTACAGGGTAAATATAAATGGATTGATACAATTGACACCGTACCGATGGATTATAACAATCGTAATCATAGAACTACTAGAATGAAACCCAAAGATGTCGGTAATCATACAAAGCTAGAGGCTTGCACTCACATAAAAACAGTTGATAGGAATCGTTATTGTGTGGATGACATAGTGCGAATCAGTAAGTAGCTGCCCCAATTTGATATGTGTTAGATACGTTGAAAAGTCGACAGGAGGAGGGTTTTTTAATTTATTTTTGATATATGCGTTATGTTAAAAAGTCGACAGGGGGAGATGTGGGGTTTTTTAATTTATTTTTGGCAAATTCTGGCCCGTTTTCGGGAAAAAATTACTTTTTTGTTTGAAAAGGCTGAACTTAGAAAAATCTGCTTAAACAATATTTCTATCACCTACTAGGGGTAGCATTTACATTAGGGGTAGCTGCTTCCTGCATTACTTTCGTCATGTTTGCCTATAAAAAGTTTACTGAATCATGCACACGCAAAGAAAGCCTTTTATTATAAACTAAGAAATGTCATGCGATACCCCTACAGGTCCAAAAATTTAAATTTCCCGCCAAAAGTTTGACCTTGAAGAGATCCAAAAGCTTACATTTCTCACCACCAGAAGGCGAGTGACCTTGAATTGGTCCAGAGCCGGCCCTTAACCACTACTAAAGTATTTTCGCCAAAGAATACACACCCAATTGGTCAAGTGAAGTATTTAAGATTGTGAAAGTTCGCATTACTAACTCAACCACCTACATGTTGGAAGACATGAAAGGATTACCTGTATTGGAAGGCATTTCATCTAAGATCCTATCTACTTCATAGGAAGTTAATGAACCTCTATCGGCACACAATTTAGTAAAACTTTTAATGGTATTGTCTAAGCTAATTTTTCTATCAAATAATGTCTTAATAATAACTCCATTTGCATACTTTGAGTTTATAACACACAGTTAAAACACTCATCAGCAATAACAATATGTTGCAATATACTCAGTATAAATGTATAGCTTTCAGGGGAGGTCAAAGAACGCTTCAGGTACTTTCTGTAGATTCGATCACTACTGTACTGCAGTTCTTCCTGCAACTCGTTTTCAAGACTGCTCATAATGAAATGTTCTCTGAAACGCAAGACTAAACGTTATACCCCCAAGATCTAATATCAGTGAAAGCAAAATTTAATAAGCGTTTATCGTCATAAGGATTAAGTATCACTTTATTTTGTTTGATGGTAAACATATCATGTTTCTTTCATCTTATAAGACGTTGATAGCGCCTGTCCAGAATCAACCTATGACTTCGTTGAGCCTGATGCTGGATATGCAGACACAGAGCCCATAAAAGAGCATTGAATAGCTTGACCCTATCACCTTTGACCATGAACATTCTCTTTTCATATTTCTGAGAATTGCGACCTTGACGTTTAAATGGTTGGGGTAACTGGAGACTACAGGTGACCTTGGTATTCAGCCACGCAAATCAATGCTTATTTGGCTACTTTAAGAGCACCAATACAGGAACAGCTTGACCTATCGTTTAGCTTAACCTTAAAAGTTGATTTCTAGTGACAAAGTCGTATTGGTATCCTGCTCGTGACCTTCAAAGCCACGCGACATCATTAATTAGGAATGCTACTAAATGTAACCTTAAACATTTCTCGACACATGGTCTCAAGCAGTTTGGTGACCTGGCCCTAAAGAGTAGAGTCCCCCACACCTTGGAAAGTCTCTTTGAATACCGCATGCAGGTAATTTATAGGAATCCCGACTAGAATTCCTTGAAGAGTGAACCGTCTTTGTCCTTAGAAATTGATTTCTCAGAGGTGTAACCTTGAAGAAATCGCAGGGAAAGTACGTGACCTTGGCCTAATGCAC
Organism: Vesta saturnalis; assembly: GCA_036346205.1. NCBI lineage: Eukaryota > Metazoa > Arthropoda > Insecta > Coleoptera > Lampyridae > Vesta > Vesta saturnalis. The sequence continues at coordinate 1,388,637 of JARFJB010000966.1, read as the reverse complement.
TTGCGGGTTTTTCTTAATAAATTACTAAGTGGGTCACTATATGTGGTCTTGAAGAATATACGCATGCAATGTGTGTACGCAATGGCCTTAAAAACGAGTAGGTGGATCCTATAGTATAGGTGGCCTTGAAGAGCATCCTCCTATATACATTTACCGGCCATATCGGATACCCCTGCAAGTTGTTTTTTAGGACCTTATGACCTTGAAAATTGATACCAATACATTTTAGCCATTGACAATCTGTTTCATAGCCCTACAGGTGGTCGGGTAAAGTTGGATCACCTTTAACCTTGAAAATAGGTTTCTCGGAATTGACCTTGAAATTTGTGTTTACGTAACTGTATAATTAAATGATTTAGTTTGTGTTTTTGCATATAAGTTTAAGAGACGTAGGTTTGTAATAAGTCTTGAACAATGTCTCAAAGTAAAAGGATCTCAGATCCTGATATGAAGGATTTAAGGAAAGCTGAATACATGGCTAGTAAACATTATAATGAAGTGATGAAAATACCTATTAGGAAAGATTATGATGTGTCGTGTACCACATTAAACTAAAATCAGTTGAAGGAAATTGAGTGTGAGAAACAAATAATGAATAAAATAGACATGATTCAGCAAAGGTATTACAACATGTTAAGTAACAGTACATCAAACGTCCCGTAGTATGTATATTCACTTAAATCGATATTCTATTTGTACATAGATGAATATGGTGGTTAATAAATTACAAGTTTTATAAAAAATATTTTATTTGCCAGATGACCTTGAAGCAGTCTTGAACAATGATCCCTTGTTCTTGAAAATTGATTTCTCAGAATTGATCCTGAAATGGTGTGGGTATCTAGCTAACAATCTATTTTTAGGAAGTATAACTCAGCCAGAACAATGGATCTCCTTTGTACTGTTTCTCAGAGCTGTGACCTTGACTTTGACCTTGAAGTGTCGGCTTGAACAGTGATTTCTCAAAATTGAGCATGAAATGGTGGGGGTATCTGGATAACAATCTATTTTTAGGAATTAAGACCCTAACTTGACCAGAACAATGGATCGCCTTTGCTCTTTTCTCAGAGGTGTGACCTTGAAATGGGGGAAACCGTTACCTGTATTACGAAACAGATCCCCTGTTTTGGAAAACGGCTATCTGTCTTTGGGAAACGTCTACCTGTACTTGTGAAACGAAACCACTTTGATGGGGGGCGTGACCTTGGAAAGTAAACTTCCAAGAATTGATTGATGACCTTGAAACATGCTTAGCATAAACAACAATCTGTATGATGCCCCTTGAGAACACCTCAGGGCTTGAGACAGAGGTCAATGAACTTCTTAGAATTGATTGGGGACATGACCTTGAAAAAATTAATGAACGTTGGCTTTGAAATTTCCCATCAAAATTTGATTTAGAATCGACCTTGATTTCTTGGTGGCAGAGTATCCTCCTATATACCATCAATGGAACCCTGAAGTGGGGAACGCGTGACCTTGATAAACCGTTAATTTCGACGTAGGGAAGTAGTGAGTCCCCATACCTTGAATATATAAGCAGGCAGCGTGTACAGTGGACCCTTTGAAATCCTTGACTCAGGTAATGTTCTTAGATGCAGGTAATGTTTACGATGTCCTTGAAAAATAGGTAGGCAATATGAGCAACCTTGAAAACGATGTACCTAGGCGAACAAGAACTTTAAATCACCTTTGACCTTGAGGTGTATGAAATATACGCAAATCCAGGAACTTGTTTTTGACCTGAACCACTGGAGGCGTATCCTTGAAATCAATGACCTTGAAAACGTCAATGAACTTTGACTACTATCATATACAGTAATCTGTAATACGATACCCGAACAGGTGAGAATTCTAATAACTGACTTGGCTCAGGCAAGAATTGGTGACCATGACCCTGAAAAGTAGAATCCCCATACCTTCAAAAGTCGATTTAATACACCTAACCTTGAGGCTTGTAAGTAGCACACACATGACCACGGCCAAATTCCAATAGTTGGCTGGTGATTTACTGTCAAATTAACACTCAGCCAAATAATTGATTGGTGACCTTGAACATTTCATGGCCTTGTAAACTGATGCTGGGAACATGGCCTTGAAAAACCTTGTACTTTGACATATACTATAACCTTGACCTTGAAATCCATTGATCTTGAAGCGGGGCGTGTGTACGTTAAGGACTTAACCTTAACAATGAGAGCGAACTTGAAGAGACTTGACAGTGTTACCAACCTTTCCTGCCACGTGACTTTGAAGCGGTCAAATTGAAATACTAGTGACAAAAGTGAGACAGGATCACCTTAGCAATACTGATACGTGTAAATTTTGGTTTATAAATTTATGGTCTTTAAGTTACGACTCGTCCTGTATGTAAATTTAAAATGTTTCAAACATGTGACTACTTTAAAATCTTTGGATTGGTGAAAATAATCAGGCTAATTTTTTTTGGCTTTCTAGTACCTTCAGAGAAGAAGGAAAACGCCATTTTGGCAAAAAGAAATTGAATGCGTAGTTAGAAGCACATGGAAAATTTGGAAAAGGTGTTCTTAAAAATTTGATTGAATTTTTCAAGTAAAATTTTGACAGCCTGTTGCTGGTTTTAATCCTTTCCATATAAATAAATCCTGTTGGGATTTCGAATTTTAGTTCGGCTTTAATTTTTTTTGTTTCTACTACACCTTAGCTTCATTCAAGAGGTAAGCTACTCACTTTCTTTTCTTATTTACTAGACATAGCTTTGAAATGCATGCGTACATGTTTTGAAATTTTAATACAGCATAAAGATCATATTTTATAAAATTTTGGTATCGATTTAAATTCTAACACAGTTATCTTATATAGGTTCTTTTTGGTCCTTTACACATTCACTCAAGATTAACATATCTCGTGCTTCCATAAGGAATAATTAAACCGTTTCTGACAGCACATTTGGATATCATTCGTCCGAGGTGTGAAATATTAGTTATGGGTCTTCGAGCCTGAATTGAAACAGTCTACGATTACTCCTTCTCATAGTATCTTCCGAATTAACTGAAGAAATATACGTTACACCTACGACTAGTTTCGGATAAGTATTATTGTTATACGCATACAAAATTTTACCAATGGTGAGTGACTTTTGTTAGCTTTTTTACATAACGAGGCTCTCGTTATCTGTACTTTACTGAAATTCTTATAACAATTACATCACTGTGCTTGCTACTTGTATTAGTGTGTTTCCGGAATTATCTTAATCCTGAAACTAATGCTTATACGTTACTGTTAAACATTTTCTTAGTAATCTAGAGTAAAACTATACACTTGTACCTGTAAAAGATAATTTGGGTTATTCCAAAGTTTCGCTTATACTTACATTTAACTTTGCAATAGAATTTGTATTTTATCTATCAACTTTTCTTATGTACTAGCTTTATTCTGATAAATAACCGTAGTTGTTCAACCGTTGGAACTACCTGTGTTTACTATACATGCAATCAGCTGTTTTGTTGACTGAATGCTACTCGTTGGGTTTAAATATACAATGTATGTCAAAAAAAATTATGCTAACTGCTGGGGTTTCAATTACTGTGTAAATCAAATTGAATATTTATTTATTATCATTGGGGTTGTATAACATTTGTTATTTTTTTTTTTCTGATTACAATTTTAATATTTGTTTAGTATAAAACTGTTTGAAGTAGAATTTACTAATTTGAATCTTTTGTTGGTAGCCCTATGCTTACCAATAAATGTGTCATCTGTGTTGCGCTTTATTAAATTCTTGTACTGCAATTGCCGAATCGGTAATAAACTTGGCGTTTCTAAATTTCCTAAACGCTTCATGCTTATTATTTTGTCTGTAATGCTCATAGTAATTTTACTGAAGAATATTTTGTGCTTACATAAGTAAACGACAGGGTAGACATCTAGTGCTAATTTTCGCTTTATATTTGGGGTTTATTTGCGTCCGGTTGATTGGAAACTGATAAATTAGTCCAACGGAGAGCTCTTTGTGGAATATCGGTATACAAGAATTCAATTTCGGATAATTATAGATATATGTTTGGGTATTCTTTTCTTTTAGGGTCAACACCAAATGCCGAACCGTATTGTATCTGAGTATGTAAATTTTAAGTACACTTCATAGTTTTGTCTTTTTAGTTTTGGTGGAAAGGTAAGTTGATTACTGCTGGTTTATTTCATAGATATATTGTCTCTAATGTATATTGATTAATGTATTGGGAATATTTCCTGATAGAATTGTATTTAGGTCTGCGAATTGGCGCTCTATAAAAATGTTTTTGTGTTAGATATTTACGAAAATTTAAGTATTATTATAACATTTATACTATTTTACGTTGGGGTATATTAAATAAGTGGTGTTAAACAATCGTAAGTTCTTTCATTAATCCTGTGATGTACGATCAGATTCCTAGCCAGTCCTTTGTCATTGTGGACTTAGTTCACCATTTTCTTTTAGCTGTCTCTTTTGTCCTATGTGGCCGTAGCCCTTTTCTTGATAGAGGGGCGATAAAAAATTAAATCAAGTGGTGCCCTTTTTAAATTATATGTATCTCTTTTCTCCTGCCAAAACGCCCATGCATTCAAGTGCTTAACCGACCGACTGAGTTTTCGGCTAATTCCTTATTCCTTGTTACGGCACCTTAGCCACAATTTCTACCAATATCCCTTTGTGCACGTAACAATACTACTGCCAAACGTTCTGAGCATGCGCACAATCATTATCAGTGATATGTGATTGCCTCAACTTCTGTAAAATTTTTTAGTTAATAGCTGCAGCTGCTCATCATTCAAATGACAGAGTGCTGCGTAAAATTTTTAAATCGTTAAATGGTAGATAGGAGGATAATTTATGTAGGGACTCGTTCATGAAGCAGTATGAGGCTATAAATCGAAATTTAACTATGGAATAGATTTCTTTGGTAAACGATATGTAGCGTTCTTTAGTTTTAGGTAATAATGAAATGTGACCGGGGATGGCTTGGGAAATATCTTTTAACAGTAAGTGTGAATCGTTACCGTAAAAATTGTAGAAAATAATTGGTTTTATTCTTGGGGCCGCTTAATGATCACTACCTCTAAATTAACCGGTGAAATGACAATAAGCTCTTACTTTAATATTATGATCTAAAAGGGGATGTTCGCAAATATGATACTGGGTGGATACATTATATTGCAGCATTTTTATGTCGCTTAACGTTTCCGTAGGTATAGGATTTTCAAAATACTGCTGTAGACTACTATCAACATCTATCAGCTTGTTGCTAAACCAATTAATACACTCCTCACCTCTCCGCAACCGAAACTTTGACAAGGAATCGTTAAACGTGCAGTGGAGATAATATGCTATGCTGCATACGTTATGTTTTTTATATTTAACGGTATTCCGCGTTTCGACATCTTTGAAATCCTACACTAAACATTCCAAGTCGCAATATAACATAAATGGCTGAAAGCTTAAACTCATAATTCTTAAAATACACATTCGAAACTGGCTTTAGCATCTATATCCTACATTTATTAACTAACTTACAGTCTAACTCGTGATTACTTAGCTTAATTTGAGAACTAGAATAGTGGTGGCATAGATGCTAGAAAGGTAAATTGTATCTATGCAATAGATTGCATAGATACAATTTACCTTTCTTTTTCGTTAACTGTGAACCTACTAATCCTGATAAATTTTTGATCCAGCAGAAATGAAATTTAACGACTTCATAATTATCTTTAGTTGTTCCAATCCTCGGAACGTCATGATCTATTTCGCTTTCAATTTCATAATTCTGCTGGATCATTAATAAATTAACGTGTTGCTGCTTCTTATCATTACATAAATAAACAGGTACTGCGTTATATTTAGCACACATGTTTATGTATAAACTAGGATTTTGTTTTAAAAATTGACGAATTTGGTTTAATGTCATGGGAAACTAGATATCTTCAAAATTTAGGATTTCGGCATAATAGGGATAGGACGGTACACGATCAGAGTTGTGGGGAGCGAGAAAGTGAGCTGATGCTAAAGCCCACCCGAAACAGGTTTCATCATTGTTTTTTACGTTAATGACGTACTTTTAATTTTTTATTTGAGGGGGTAAAGGAATACAGGACGATACTCTTATTAGAGTTATTCTGTTTACGTTTACAATTAACGAAATAATTTTTGATAGAGCCCAACCAATATCTTGTTCTTCAAATTGAAGCAATCGCTCCATCGAGTAATCTACTACATGATTATTAAATAGTTTTTTCTAATTTTCGTTTTCTACATTGGCTCATAAAATATTAAAATTCTTGGTTGTAAAACTAAATTCCCTAAACATTAAATTATCATTAGGGTAAACAGTACAGTCATTGGCCACCAGATAGTTATTGGCCGGCGGAATTTCAAATTAAAATAATAACGGCCCTGTCCGCATTACTCGAAATTGTGAAATTACGTTAAACAGATTCAATCTTCTAGTTTACGCAGGGTGACTACTTGCCCAGAGGGAGTCAATGTATTAATATGGCGCTGTTCGTTCTCTGACAGGTGCATGTGTTCGACTAAAACTCATCAGATTCTTACGGAAAAGTTAAGGATCAACCAATTTTTGGTAAGTGATTGTTTTATACTATGGTGACCAAACATTGTAATATTAGTTTTATTGTATTTATAATGTGTTAAAGTGCAGTTTAAAAGCGTTTTCACCGGTATAACCTAACAAATCTATTAATTTCGCGGTAGGTAAATCACTGTCAGTTAAATTTTGATAGAAAACGACTGTACCAAATAAGTTTTGCCATCATATACAGTTATTACAGTTAATCACTCGTTTCAGGATAGAAAAATTGTTTTCTAATAAATTTGGGACTGGGACTACCTATATTTTAAACTTTAAATAAAATAAAAATATTATTCTTAACTTAATTTAGGGCGTATATAAGGCATCTTTCAAGCGCAAAATTACTTGTAAAAATAATAAGTTTAATTTCAATATAACGATTTTAAAATATCTACGCAGCTCAGCAGAGCAGTGTTCTCACATATTTTCTTGACTCACACCCAATTTATTTATATATTTTTTCATATTATTAACAGACTAGCGTTGTTAGAGTAATATGGTTATAGGAGGTTTTTCTTTTCTTGCAGAATAACTAAAGAAGCGAAAAATTTAATAAAGTTTCGTTAGGGCTATCACCCATTCTAACTTGCGATGAAGAAAAGGTACTAGTCAAATGGCTTAAAGAAAATGCCCGGAAGGGTTTTCCATGGAGAAAGGAAGATTTGCAAATCTCCGTTAAAAACTTCTTTGATCGCAACCCAAGACAAAATCCAATTCTTAATAATCTCCCAAGCGATGGATGGTATGAAGTCTTTTTAAAACGCCATCCAGATGTATCATTACGTACTCCAGAAGGGGTTACAACAGCTAGTACCAACGTAACAGAAAATGATATAATAAAATGGTTCAGTGGTATTGAAACATATCTGAAATCCAAGGGACGTTTTAGTATTTTGTCAGATCCATCAAGAATTTTTAACGGAGACGAGACTTGTTTCAATTTGTGTCTCAAAAATAAAAAAATTCCTCCCCCCAGTTGGATCCAAAAATGTTTACGAAGTAGACCACGCGTCGTCCAAATACAATATAACGGTTATGTTTACGATGTCCGCATCTGGTTTATTAACACCACCTATGGTAATTTTTCCTGGAAAAAGACTCAGAAGTGATAATGCGAATTGGGTGCCACCGGAATGGGGAATTGGTATTACTGAAAACGGGTGGATGAAAGCTGATGCCTTCCAAGATTATATTGTAAAAGTTTTACATCCATTTTTAAAAAACAATGGTACGATATTTCCTGTAATTTTGTTCGTAGATGGGCATTCATCCCATGTTACCTTACAGTTAAGTGATATTTGTAAGGACTTACAAATAATTCTAATATGTCTTTATCCCAATGCAACTCGTATATTCCAGCCTGCCGATGTTGCGGCTTTCAAACCAATCAAGACCGGCTGGAAAGAAGCTCTTGCAGCTTGGAGAAGGGAAAACCGTAATGAAACTTTGACGAAAGACAAATTTGCCCCCATATTAAAAAAAGTAGTTGACACCTTCGGTAAAGAAAAAACAATTAAGAATGGGTTTAAAGCCACGGGATTGTATCCGTTCAATCCAAATACTATCGATTTTCAGAAGTGCTTGGGTGGTAGCATAAAAGAAAAAAAATATGAAGTTGAACAGAAAACCCTAGATTACGAAACATTCAAAACGATTGTGGGCGCAGACAAAATTTGCAATTTCAAAACGGTACGCATGCTACAGCTGATGTTTCACCGGATACTCTTTTATTATACCGAGTTTGGGAAGAATTTTCCAAAAATATTGAACGGCCGCACAAACAAAAAGTAAGCTGTGGAGACAATATTATTAGAAATGAACACTACCTGCAATACAGAAGCAATAGAGCTAACGCCAGCAGAAGACAATGAGGAAACATTACAGAAAAAAGACGTCCTAGCAGTAGTAATGAAAGTAGAGGACGAAAGAAATTTAAATAAAAAATCTGAAATACAAGAGGTACGAGAAGTAGAACATACAGACATGATGATGCATCAGGAATGTGTAATACTTTGAGGTTTCTAGATAGCAGGCAAAAACCTGTTTGCTTCTTTGTTCATGCATTATTACACATATATAAATCACTCAGGATGTTATTTGTAGATAAACTTTATACTGAAATTTTTCAATGTAAATTGAATATTTATTTAATGTTTTAGTATTAATTATTTTAGAATGATTTCTAGATTTAACTGATTGTTGATATTAGCTTTAATATATTTAATTAACATATATTAATTATTTATCAGTAAATGCATTATTTTAGAGACGCATATATAGTTTTCCTTGTTACCCCGAATGCGCTCTCACTCTGTCATCAACCATAATTGAAAAGCTACTCATTCGTTCTCGTGACGTGATTTTATATAAATTACTCAGGATGTTATTTCTAGATAAACTTTATATTGAGATTTAATGTTTATTTAAAATTGAAAATCATATTTCATTTCTTTAAAGTAACTAGTATTTTAATTTTAAAAATGGGTGCAAATGCAAAAGTTAGAAATTTAATTACATGTTTATTATTATGAAATGCAGTAATTGGAGCATTTACAGGATGTTATAAATTGATAAAATTTGCATCGCTAGAGCTTATATTTATTATTAAATTCGTGCTATTGCGTTAATTAAAGCATATGATATTTTCTAGATATAGCTGATTGCTGTACTTTGTTTTAGGATCAAGTCAAAAATGTAATTACATGTTTACTATCAAATACAGTAATTATGTGACAAATGCAAATAGTTTTAATTCATAACATTAAGGTCTTTTTATAATTTATAGCTTTATTAGTACCACAGATACATCAACAACATTATTTTCTATTTATTACTAAATGCCATGATTAACTTTCAATATAATTTTTGTATTTACAAATACATAACATAAAAGTCCTTTTTCTAATTTATAAATAACGTTATTATTTTCGGCTATTTTATTACTCTAAAAACAATAATAAAACTGTATTTCAGTTGTAAAAATGTAATTACATTTATGGTGTTATACGCGCCGGATATTAATCACTGCAACCAAGTGAAAAGCTACTCATTCTATCACTGGCGTCAGCTTAGATATTTACGCTTATATCACATTTTTTACGTTTCATACCTAAAACCCTGCTATGTCAGTTGGTTATATGGATATGCATAGATTCATAACATGGCATGCTCGAGTTCGAATCCCGGAGCAAAGAATTTTGTCAGGCTTTATCCTACAACCGGAAGATCCTCTTCAACAGCGACAAACAAGAGGTCTGCAAGGCCCCGCAGATTGCTACTTCTCAACAACGAAGCGCCGGAAACCAACACACCAGAAGCCTCTGAAGACCTCTAAAGCCCTCAGAAGCTGGTGAAAAACCTACCGGAAGCCGCCAAAGACGTCCAGAGGCTGCTGAACAATTCCAACATGGCGTCCAATTCTCTCATTGGACAATTACTGGGAAAACCTCCTTCCTGAACTCAACAGAGAGCGGGGCCCACCCTCGCATCCCATTGGCTTGACGTCATTGCTACTTTCGGTAGGAGGAGCCACGTGTGTGTATGTGTGTGTGTGTGTGTGTGTGTGTGTGTGTGGTGTGTGTGTGTGTGTGTGTGTGTGTGTGTGGCGTGTGTGTGTGGTGCGTGTGTGCTGTGTGCGTGTGCGTGTGCGTCGTGTGCGTGCTGCGTGTGCTGCGTGTGCGTGAGCGTCCGCGTGCGTGTCTGCTTGTTTACGTGTCTGCGTGCCTGCGTGCTTGCGCGCCTGCATGTCTGCGTGTCTGCGTGCCTGCGTGTCGCTGTCTGCGTGTGCTGTTTGTGCTGTGTGTTGCGTGTGCGTGTGTGTGTGTGTTGGTGCGCGTGTCTGCGTGTGCTGCGTGTGCGACCGTGCGCGTCGCTGCTGTGCGTTGTGCTGTGCTGCGTGTCTGCGTGTTGCGTGCGCTGTCGTGTGCTGTGGTGATTTGTTGCGTGGCGCTGTGCTGTTTGCTGTGTTTGCGTGTGCGTCGCGTGCGCGTCTGTGCGTTGCTGCGTGTTCGTGCGTGCGTGCGTGCGTGTGTGTGCGTGGTGAAGAAATTATCTGTGAGCACTCACCAACTTTTGTTTGGATTTTCATAGTTGTAAGCCAACATGTATTACTTATCTGAAATATGATTTGGAATCTTTGTTCGTCATTTACTCATGTGCATTAGCTACTGTTAAAGCGAACCATTTTTGTTTAAGCGTGTCCTGCATAAATAGTATAGATCAAAGATACTTTATTTGATTTAAATATCTGGTCTTCCACCCTACAAAGTGGATATTAAGGGAAGTGAACTCATTTTTTATAGGCTAATTAAGCAACCTCTATTTAATACGTTTATTATGAAAGGAGTCAACTTTCTAGAAACAAAAACAATAATCTATATCAGATGGAGGTTTAAAACTTCATGTAAGGGAGAGGTTAATAGATATATATTATAGATGCTAACGTAAAAATTCTAAAGTCATCCACTTCTATAAAAATACCAAATCCGCTTCTATAAAAATATGGTTAATACAGTTTAATCATTTTCAATCATATTTATCTAAGATTCTCAACTAGCTCAAAACCAATTTTCCCAAAATAAGTTTCTATATAAATAAATTAAAATATCGTCTTCAGGGAGGAAAAATTATACAGTAATCGTCAAATATTAATTAAAATATGCGTAAAAATATTTAAAACTATCCTACTTTAACGTCATGGGCACAAACTTAAAGTAGGATAGTTTTACATATTTTTACGCATCTTTTAATTAATATTTGACCATTATTGTATAATTTTTCCTCTTTTAAGATGATATTTTAATTTGTTTATATCGAAACTTGGCGGTTTCCAAGATATTAATAGCAACTTTCTTATTTTAAATGGACGCCATATTGGATTTTTACACAATTAAGTGGGATTTTTCTTTCTCTTTCCAACGATCAAATAAATCTTTAAGATATGTTTGCAGAATTTCCATGTAACGCTGCGCTGTTAAGGGTTCCATAAAAAATTATAGGACCAACTAAACGATTTCCCAATATGCCACAAAAAAACATTAAAGCCGAAATGAACCTGGTTGAGCCGTGGATTTTCCTGTTCCCAATGGCGCTCATTATGCCGATTAATTAATCGACAATTGAAGAAGTAGGATTGTCAGTCTATAAAACTTGATTTATAAAATCACCATTTTCTGCAATTTTATTTAAGAACCATCTACAAAATGCTGTTCCACGGATATTATCATTTGGTCGCAAAGTCTGCGCAATGTGTAATTTATATGCGGGGAATTGTTTTTTTAACCCTACGGCACTCGCGTGGATTACATATGTAATCCATCAATACTCTTTAGGCTGTAACTTGGCCAGGGGTGAACTTTATGTTGCCTATCTTTTAGTATCTTTACTATATGATTCTCCAGTGGTATTTAACTTCGTTAGACGTAGGAGTGCTACACAACTTATCTTCTGTTAAAAGTGTAGTCCATGCGAGTATTCACGCGAGTATAATTTTTGGTGACATAAGTGCGGTAATAGTTTTACACACGTTTGTTTATAAACAGTAAGTACAATTTTCATTGAAGTAAATGTATCAAAGCACATTTTTACGAACGCGTAGAGGAAAATACAATTTTGATTTTGTGTTGCAAATCGAAATTTCGTGTCGAAACACCATATTTCGAGATGCAATCGATTATGTGTATTGTAACTGGAAATACAGTTGTAAAAATATAGTTATGTAGCTCCTCTACGCACGTATTTGTATATTTCGCGTGCTATAGGAAGAACTTCTTTCCTATTATAGCTATACAAATATTCCGCCGGACAAAAATAGATGTATTCGATCCCGATTTTGAGAAGGTTGCTTTCGTCTGTGGGTCGTTGTAGCAGGAGTAGAAATAAAAGCACCAGGAAATCATGTTACATTAGTAGTAAATGGGTTTGTCCAGCTCACCTTCAAAAAGTTTGAATACCGTGTACGAATGAAGTAAATGAAGACACGAAGTCCGATTGTGGTGAAAATTAATTACCTTAGAAGTTTCTATTTTGTTCAATCTGTTGTGTGAGAGTTTATGATTTTTTCAGTTTTTTGTGTTCAAACAGTGTTCCATATAGTTTAAGGTTGTTTAACCATATACAAATAAAATTTTCAATCACTGTTTACCTGATATTGACTTGAATTACGATTGTAATCCATGCGAGCACTTGCACGTTAAAAAAAGAGCACGAGAACTGAAGGGTTAATTCTCGATGATTTAGTCTCAGACACATTAACTTGAGCTTCAATTTCCCCAGTCGAAATATTCGGATTTACTTGCACACAAGCTAAAGTTGATTCTTCATCTTCAGTAACCACGTTGATGATCCTATCGGGCTTAAGACATCCATAATGCTGCATATTTGAATCTAATCTTGCAAATATTATTTTCATGTCCGGTTGCCTACGCTCTGGAAAATTTGTTAGATATTCTTGAGCATCAAGACGAGAGTTTTTGTAGGACTTTATGTATATACAAAACATATCATATTGTTCATTTGTTGGAAAGGTCGCCATTAGAAATAATTAAAGAAAAAATAATTATTATAAATTTATCACTTAAATAATACAACACAGCAATGCTAATTACTTACACAGCCAATAAACTAATACAACTTGACAGTTAGTCGTATTATAATAAATTTTGTTTTATTGTTAAGCATGGCTACTTGATTTAAAATGAAAACAATTAATACTACCCATAATTTTTTATTCGTACATAGGTTGTTATACATCGTTGAAAAGAGAAAAAAAATCCCATTTAATTGTGTAAAAATCCAATATGGCGCCCATTGAAAATAAGAAAGTTGCTATTAATATCTTGAAAAACGCCATTCTGAGCTTTATTTTGACATCATTTTTAATCAAAGTAAGTAAATTTGATCTAAAACTTTTTTTCATATCTTTTATAATTACGGAGATATTTGAGTGTTTAGAATCGGCGATTTTTATTTTTATTTTTTTTATATAATTTCGAAACTGTTCGGAAATTGAATGTTTCCCAACGCAATCGAGCTCGGCCAAAAAAATGGCACAATATTGCCCAATTAACCAAATCTCTATCATTAATAATAGAAAAGATGCCCATACTATCCTACTCTATTTGGGACACCCTGTATATGCAGGAGCTATTCCGTTATTAAACTTATTTTGGGAAAATTGGTTTTGAGCTACTTGAGAATCTTAATTCATTCCCAAATTTGAAAAATGGATTTTATTTCTAAACATATTTATTTGACTTTTAGACTTATTTTGCTTTATATTAAGAAATTTTAGAAAGAAAAGTTATGTAAAATTAAATTTTCTTTAACAAATATGTGTACGCATTTTTTTATAAAATTCATCAGAAATTTAAAAATATTTAACACAGGAATTTTTTTGCCGCTAAATTGCGCATCGTTTCAAAATATTGCCTAGAACATAATTAATCTATATGTTTAAGATTTATATATTGATATTTTTATATCTTTGAAATATACTGTTATTTCCAAAATATTAGAGAAAAACTAAATGACGTTGTCATATTCTTAATTCCATTCTTTCTTTTTGTAATCGGTGTGCTCTATGTATGTAGGAAATATGTTAAAACAAAAATAATCTACTTTCTCGCTGGGAAAGCTACTACTAAAGGTATTAATACATTTCTCAGTTAGAATATACAGTTTGGGTTATGATAACGGTTACAAATGATGAATTGGAAACGATTGCCTGTTTCTTGACTTTATTCCTATTTTGAAAATGTTAACCACCATTATTACACATAATTAAATACTTATCCATTTTGGGTGTTTTAATGATGTATTTGTATATTAAAGTTATACAATCTAAACGTTCCGATAATACTTACAGTTATCTTCGTCAGTAGTAATATTCAAATTGTTAAAGATACTGAAATAATTTTGTGAATTTTGAAAAATTGAAAAAACATTATTATTATTTTGTTATTCCTATTTTGATTTAATCGCTATTTTTTCTCAAAATTTCTTGTAGATCCAGAAATTTGGTATTTCTCTTACTTCTTTCAAGTGGTTTGCCAGTTTATGTAATTCACTCGTTTTACGAGTCTATACCACTTCATTGTCCAATTTGACCTTATTAACAGTTCGTACTTATCTGTAGTTGTTTCGTGATCTGCCATCAATCTCAAGAAAGCGTATAATTGGTCCCAAATACTTGATTGTCAGTGAGCGTTTATTGAGTTCGCCTCTTACGCTCACGTCCTTATTCTCCGTATCGATTCGAATATGTTGCTTTGTCTATGTTTATTTTACGTCATATACGGTTATACTTTTCCTTTAATAAATATTTTCGCTTTAAGTTATTGTTTTGTAAGAAATCCTAATCCTATATATTAAAATAATCGGGTTATTTAGTACACGCAGATTGCGAGACGTGGTTTGTACTCCTGCTAAGGCCTCGTGGTTGGTAATCCTGCTTCCTCAAGGTCACCTCAACCACATTGTAGGAATGGTTTGTACTCCTGCTAAGTCAAGGCCATGTGGTTGGTAACCCTGCCTCTTCAAGGTCCCCACCTCAAGGTCAGTAACTAGAAAAGTCACTAGAAAAGTTACTAGATTTCTTGTCATTGATTGTCCACGTCAATTTTAGGTTATCCCACACATTATATACATCTATTCCTGAAGGTCATTGCCCTCGGTCTCAAGCAAGTCTATACATGTTTCAAGGCAAGCAACGCCACACCCCCCCAGTGCCATCAATTGTTTCCTCAAAACAGGTGGCCGTTCCCCAAAACAGGTAGCCGTTTCCTAAAAACAGGTACCTGTTTCCTAAAAACAGGTAGCCGTTTTCTAAAACAGGGGGCCCGTTTCCCAAAACAGATAGCTGTTTGACAACCGTTTCCGCCGACGGTTCAAAGTCTATGCTTACAATTTTCAAGGTAAAAGAACAAAGGCGATTCATTGTTACGTTATAATTTCCAAAAATAGATTGTTATCTAAACACACTTCGATTCTGAGAAATCAAGAACAAAGGGGGCCCATTGTTCAAAGTCTATGCTTACAATTTTCAAGGCCACATGAGAGAACAAAGACGATCTATTGTTCAGGTCGAGTAATAAAAATAGATTGTTATCTACATCTCAATTCTAGAAAATCAAGAACAAAGACGATCCATTGTTCCAACCAACGCTTCAAAGTCTATGCTTATAAGGCCACATGAGAGAACAAAGACGATTCATTGTTCCGTTATTCTAAAAATAGATTGTTATCTCAATTCTAGGAAATCAATAACAAAGACGATGCATTGTTCAAGTCGACGGTTCAAAGTCTATTCTTACAATTTTCAAGGTCACACCTCTGAGAAATGAACAAAGACGATCCATTGTTCTGGCTGATTTATAAAAATAGATTGTTATCTAAATACACTTCGATTCTGAGAAATCATCTTTCAAGAACAAAGGCGATCCATTGCCAACGATTTAAAGTTTATGCTTACAAGGTCACACCTCTGAGAAATGAACAAAGAGGATCCATTGTTCCGTTATTTTAAAAATAGATTGTTATCTCAATTCTAGGAAGTCAAGAACAAAGACGATGCATTGTCAACGGTTCAAAGTCTATGCTTACAATTTTCAAGGTCAGATGAGAGAACAAAGACATTCCATTGTTTTGACTGAGTCGTAGCTTATGAAAAGGTTGAATTTGGATGGAAACCGTTTGACCCAGTTGGCGGATCCGGAAGAAGAAGATGGTGATGCTATGAGTAAAGGATACCTTGATTTTGTCTGCAAGCAGTTCAGAAAGCTGTTAAAGGAAACTTTAACGCTTATCTAGTGTTGAAGGACAAACTACATCAACTTAAAGAAATTGTGGACCATGTCCAAATTACAACTCGTCAATGAATTGCACAAACCCGCAAGAAAAATCATGGATCAATAAAGACGATTTAGTTTTATAATATACTTATAGGGATTGTTTGTAACTTTGAGATGAATTAAAACCACATAAAAAATTATAATTGTATTTTTTTTTTTTTTTAATATTACATTATTTTATATAGTAAACCTAAAGTATTTCTATAATCGTTTAAACTACTGGATTGCCACATTCCAGAATCTGGTCCACATGTCCATCCCAAGCAGGAATTTGTTTCACCTTTCTAAATGTTATCCAAAATCCATTTTGTGGTGCTCCTCATTTTCCCATAGTTGAAACTTATATGTAATGTTTTGTTCTAATAATACTTTAATTAAAATAGCGAGGTACTTGTAATTAGCATATGCTGCTGTCTCGATACATTCACTTATAGAAAGTGTCTTTATAAACAATATATTGTACGCTAACATTTGTACACACAATGAATCACCCCATAGTAACTTGTATATGTACATTTTAAGGTAAATTCATGTCATCTATATCATTAAAGGTTAACGAACCTTTATCGGTACACAATTTCGTAAAACTTTTAACAGTATTGTCTAAGCTAATTTTTCTATCAAATAATGTATTAATAATTACTTCATTTGCACACTTTGAGTTTACACCAGCTAAAACACTCATCCGGAATATGTTGCAATATATTCAATATAAATGTATAGCTTTCTGGGGAGGGCAAAGAACGCTTCAGGTACTTTCTGTAGATTTGATCACTACTGCAGTTCTTCCTGCTCATTGTTTACTGAAAGTTGTACCCCCAGGGTCTAGTATCAGTGAAATCAAAATTGACTAAGCGTTTATCGTCATAAGGATTGAGTTGAGTATGACTTTATTTTGTTTAATGGTAAACACATCATGTTTCTTTGATCTTATGAGATGTTGATAGCGCCTTATTACGCCACCATCAAACAAAACCTGTTTATAATCATTAATCGTGATCTGCGTCACGCTTGCTTGCGTAGAACCCTTTGATTTTTTTACAACCTTTTCATCAACCGCGTAAGTATACATTTTCGCGCGAAGTCCTACAAATTCAACCATAATTTCGCCATGATTTTCATCTTTCATTAAACCGGGGACCTTTTTATTTACTAATGGGAGTCCAAAGATGTTGTCGGGACTATAATCAGATGTATCGAATTTATCAATGTCCTCTTTAATACATTCATAGATATCGGGAACCGAAAAGGCGTATATGAGACTATCCGTATCCGTGTACAAGAGCTTAGCATTATTATGGAACTTGGGTAGCGTGTAACCGTAATTAAAATTATATAAAAAAGTTTTTGAAACATCTAAAACACTGAATCCCGCATATATAGGTTTATTGAAATATACTTCAAGCTTATTCATTTGAATGATAAGCATATCATTGTCAAATATTGTACAACTATGAAAATTTGGTTTTGATATGTAAGCACGAGCACCATAGCGACCCTCCCATTTCGTTACTAACCGTATGTCCTTATGTTTACGTACATTTTCCATCAGCTTCCCGAAAACACTATTAATCATTAATTTATAGAAATTTTTATCGAATTCATTTTGAGATTGCTGACGCATGGTTGTATTTAAATCTATATATTTTTTTAACCACGGAGACTGTTTAAAACGTAATATACGGTGTACTTTTACCAACTTCAATCCATATTTTAAATATACTTTCAAATTTCTGTAATGAATTACATAATTACGTTTTGGATACAGGGTAAGCAGTAATTTTTTCATTTTGGAATCAGGCGTGGGTGGAACCATATGTTCGGGTGCCAGCGGTAGATCACTGTGACTCTCATGTAATTCTATAGGATAGTCTAAATCACACTCGACTATATAACCAATTTCCGAATCATCAGGATGGTTTATTAAATCTAAAGTTTCAAAAT
Source organism: Vesta saturnalis (assembly GCA_036346205.1). Taxonomy (NCBI): domain Eukaryota; kingdom Metazoa; phylum Arthropoda; class Insecta; order Coleoptera; family Lampyridae; genus Vesta; species Vesta saturnalis. Next base: position 1,370,240 of record JARFJB010000966.1, on the reverse strand, counting down.
TAGCTTCATCAACAAAAGAAAAATCACCAAATGGTAGAAATTCTGACATGGCGGCTCCATATAAATTATTTACGTCGTAGTACATTAAATACGCACTTTCGGAGATGGGATCAAATTTTTCCCCCATGTACTTATTGTTAGCTTTAGCATACCGATTAGAACATTGAGCCACACCATCCCTAATTCCTCTTTCAATAAACATTAGCATATCAATATCAGTAAATAGTTCTAACTTTACTTGTGTAATTTTAACCATAGCATCGAATGCTAAACCGGGGGCTGTAGAATAGTGCAGAGGGTCAAGCTCGTAAGTACTTAAACAAGTTTGCCGAAAGTTCTCGAAAATATCTGCTAAAAGTAGAACGTCTGTTTTTAGATACAAATCAGTATTCCCTAACGATTTGATACTAAATTTGTTCCAAACGTTAACCGCATGCGCAAAACTCGCATCACTGATTCCCTCATTATCAAGGTGACTGAAAAATGCTTCTTTGGGTGGGAGCGTGGTCTCGTTTAATTTATCCCACGTATCAATATACTCATAAGGAAACACACCTTTGCGAACTACTAGAGAAAATTCCTCCTCATTGTTGCAACTAGCGCGGGAAATAATTTTTTTACTATCCTCCAAATAGTCTGACAACTTTTCAATACTACTACTCATAAATCTGAAAGAGTCAATAAATCTAAACTTAATTTTGGTGCCTTCCATTACCTTCGTGAAACCTTTGTTTATGGGCAGTAGTGAAATCATACCGGGAACAATAGCCAATTCTCTAATGATGAAATGAGAATCATAACCTGATAAATTATGGAATACAACTGGCAGAATGTGGGAGTCTGTATAGTTGAGGTTACATGCCTGGTGCGCTGCCCCCCGAAATTTTATATCAGAAGTAGTAAATGGTTTCCGACAAATGTGACAAATCGTGGCGCTTTCAAATTGCTCAACATGACTGAGACTTAAAGTACCCATAGGAAATATTTGACTGATTATTTCGGTAGCCCAATGTGCAATACTTTGAAGCTCGTTTACAAACCATTGAATGCAATCCTTTCCTCTATAAAGACTAAATCGGGATAAAGAATCATCATATGAACACTTCAAATAGTAAGCAATACTGAAAGGTGTGTGTTTGGAGTGAAATAGAGTATTACCTTATTACCTTCGAAACCATTTGCACACTTCTCTAAAATACTTTCTAAATCAGCATAAATGACAAATGGCACCTTTTCCTGGAATGCAAAATTATTATATTACGCTGCGCGGGATATAATGGTGAAACAACGCCCCACAGGAAGCAATACTCATCGTTATTTTTAATATTAACAACAGCACGCTTTACTGCTATGAAGCGAGGAACTTTAACATAGGTTGAATGACCGCCTCTAAATGGAACATAGCTATTAATATTCACTTTTAAATGTAAGACTTCATGTACTGCCCAACCGGAATCCCTTTCGGAAAACTCCTCTAATTTTATCCGTAACTTATCATACACGTTTTCATTGTACCAGACACGTACATTGGTTGAAATATCAATGACGCAATTTTTTGTGGCAAAAGTCTTCAACTCAATATTATGATTTTGGGATTGCATGAAATTGCAGCCTAAGACCACATTTACCTTTAGCATGGATTGCCTTAACATTAATTTTACCTTACGTGCAAAACTATTATACGTATTAAGTAAAAATATCAAAGGGTCCTTAATGTTTGACATATTGATTATAATTCCTGTAAGCAACCTACCATTAAAACATGAGTCTAGTACCAACGTAATTCATGCATATCTTTTTTATTGCCAATTCCACTACCAACTTTCTCTGTAGCGTTCTTTAACCGTCTCAGTCTAACCAGATAGCACTTGAGCAATGCTAAATTGCTCTCAAGCTTAAGCAGACTTTCATTGGTCTCATAATAAATTTTATGTTTAATTATATCTTGCAATAGCTTGATATTGGTGTTAACTATACGGATGTGCTTCGAAAATTCCTTTTTTGTTTTCAATAAGGGAACAATACGCTTTGTTAAATTAACCATCTCACTACTACTTGGCATACTCATAGCTAGCAATATCAAGCACACACGTAATAATGAACTTTTAACAAATTGCTCTTCACAACGGTTCTAGTCACGATTGTAAAAATATGATGCACAGACTGGTGATCAAGCAATAATAGTTATATCGACTGACGTGGGACTGTTTTTATCTACTTATATAGAGGTAAGTTCGGGTACGGTCGGATCACCTTTTCATAAGCTACGACTCAGCCAAAACAATGGAATGTCTTTGTTCTCTCATCTGACCTTGAAAATTGTAAGCATAGACTTTGAACCGTTGACAATGCATCGTCTTTGTTCTTGATTTCCTAGAATTGAGATAACAATCTATTTTTAAAATAACGGAACAATCGATCCTCTTTGTTCATTTCTCAGAGGTGTGACCTTGTAGGCACAAACTTTAAATCGTTGGCAATGGATCGCCTTTGTTCTTGAAGTTGATTTCTCAGAATCGAAGTGTATTTAAATAACAATCTATTTTTATAAATCAACCAGAACAATGGATCGTCTTTGTTCATTTCTCAGAGGTGTGACCTTGAAAATTGTAAGAATAGACTTTGAACCGTCGGCTTGAACAATGCATCGTCTTTGTTATTGATTTCCTAGAATTGAGATAACAATCTATTTTTAGAATAACGGAACAATGAATCGTCTTTGTTCTCTCATGTGGCCTTGAAAATTGTAAGCATAGACTTTGAAGCGTCGGCTTGAACAATGGACCCCCTTTGTTCTTGATTTCTTGGAATTTCAGAAGCTATGACTCAGCCAAAACAATGAATCGTCTTTGTTCTGTCATGTGGCCTTATAAGCATTGACTTTGAAGCGTTGGTTAGAACAATGGATCGTCTTTGTTCTTGATTTTCTAGAATTGAGATGTAGATAACAATCTATTTTTATAACTCGACCTGAACAATAGATCGTCTTTGTTTTCTCATGTGGCCTTGAAAATTGTAAGCATAGACTTTGAACAATGGGCCCCCTTTGTTCTTGATTTCTCAGAATCGAAGTGTGTTTAGATAACAATCTATTTTTAGAAATTATAACGTAACAATGAATCGCCTTTGTTCTTTTACCTTGAAAATTGTAAGCATAGACTTTGAACCGTCCGCGGAAACGGTTGTCAAACAGCTATCTGTTTTGGGAAACGGACCCCCTGTTTTAGAAAACGGCTTGCTTGAGACCGAGGGCAATGACCTTCAGGAATAGATGTATATAATGTGTGGGATAACCTAAAATTGACGTGGACAATCAATGACAAGAAATCTAGTAACTTTTCTAGTGACTTTTCTAGTTACTGACCTTGAGGCGGGGACCTTGAAGAGGCAGGGTTACCAACCACATGGCCTTGACTTAGCAGGAGTACAAACCATTCCTACAATGTGGTTGAGGTGACCTTGAGGAAGCAGGATTACCAACCACGTGGCCTTAGCAGGAGTACAAACCACGTGACCTTGACTTAGCATGGTTGCTACCCCTTGAAATAGGCAATGTTACTAACCTGTGACCTTGAAACGGGGAACGCGTACGTGCACGGTGAGTTAGGATCCCTATAGCTATACTACTTGTGTATTTTCAAAAGTTTTTTTTACAGGTTTGAGTAGAAGAAAGTATGCCATTCTATGTCTTAAAAATAATTCCGCTCAAATGGGAACCATGTCCTTGTAAACACTCTTCTAACTTAGTAAAAATGGTGAGTGTGTGACTAACGGTACAACGATTGTTTCGTAATAATTTCAATGTTTCACGACATGAAAGTGTGCCGTCCGCTCATGCAATTATACTGTGGTTAAGAAAGTTTGAATAAATTGACTCCACATTAAACTTGAAGCATAAAGGGGCAATAAGGCCTGTAAGAACCGAGGAAAGTATTAATACATTCCGAATAGCATTAACACGTAGTCCACTGTGTACTTCTGCACTAAACATTAGCGACACATCGTTGCGGCGAATTTTAGATAAAGACTTATCTTTCCACCCTTACGAAATTCAAGTTGTCAACGAGTTGAAAGATGGTGATATTCTTGCTCGCAGGATTTTCAGCGAAGAAATATTGCGACGTGTACACGATGATGAAAGCTTTATTCACCTCATCTTTATGTCAGATGATGCACATTTCCATTTAAATGGATATGTAAACAAGCAGAAGAGTCGCTATTGGAATGACGAAAACCCAGGAGAGATACACCAAAAGCCATTACATAGTCCGAAACTTACAGTGTGGTGTGCAATGTCTGGTCATCTGGTATTATTGGGCTATATTTTTTCCATGAAGATAGAGGAAACACCACTGCTGTTTCGGCAAACCGCTACACACAGATGATCATAACATTTGTGAAGGAAGAGTTACCTAGGTTTCGGGACATCCATTATTTTCAGCAGGACGGGGCTACAAGTCATAATGCTCGCGTGTCTATGACTGTTTTAACTGAACTTTATCCGGGCCGACTCGTTTCCAAACATTGTGATATTTCGTGGCCCGCGAGATCCCCTGATCTTTCAGCATGTGATTTTTTCCTTTGGGGATTTCTGAAACCTTACCGGAATTAGCAATAAACATTACACAAGGAATTGAGCGAATTCAAATTGTCCTATTCCGCCGAATAATGGAAAATTTTCAATCAAGATTGGAAATGGCTCTCACTTGAGCGGAATTATTTTTAAGGCTAAAAATGGCATACTTTCCTGTAGTCAAACTTGTAAAAAGAAGTTTTATGTTCAATTTATTATGCGTTTGATTACCATCATTAAATTTAATTTTAAACGCTAGTTCCTTATTAAGACTCGGCAATTTCAAAACTACGTATTTTCAGATATATGTTTATATAATACAGCAGTATTTATCAAACTATTATGTTAATAAAAACGGATTCATCCATGTTACATTTTAACTTGTATCCACAATTACCATGAAGCAAAAAAAAACAGATAATAGTTGAATTGAGTTTCTCTATTATTTGTGTACAAAATAATCGTTTAATACATTACATCAAAATTTATATATCTAATATATGAGCAGCTCGAGAAAGAGGAAATCCTAATTAATTTTGAAAATAAGAAAATAATACTCTAAAAATAAGTTTGCAAGATTAAGTAAGGCAAATAGAACTTGGAAGATCTGTTAGTACTACTAATATGGCACTGACAATCTACAGTCCTGGTTATAGCCAAACAAATTCATATAACAAGTTTTACTGATATTTAGCTTTAACAAACCGCTTACAAGCACGTAAAACAGTACTGCATTGTATATTTTAACACACTGATTGACCTAACACGTATCTCCTTAATAAAATCACCATTTTTGAAATATTATCAAATTAAAAAACAAACTTAATATGAAATCTTTTTTGTTCTCTGTGAACGTGCTTAGTGTTCAATTTGAACGACTAAATCGCCACTTCTTCTCATTAGCAGACAGAAAATACTTAATATACGTCCAATATATAACGTGGTGATCTGTTTTTACAGTGTAGAGGTGAAACTATTGTAAATAAGCAGAATCTTTTACCATTTTTTTTTAATTATTTGTCAATTAAGCAATTTTAGTGAGATTTTAGATATACCAAATAATCAATGTTTATTTTCTCTGACGTTGGTCAAAAAATATTAAGAATTTTTCTACGTTTACGACTAACAATCAATCTCTGAATTAGCATCACCATCTAAAGTCGTCCCCGCCTTCCGCAGATTTCAATAAAACGGGCGAACCGCGCTGCCGAGCTAGTAGAGTAGTGGTGATACGATCTGCTTAGCATTCGGGAGGTAATGGGTTCGATTCCCGTTACCGTCTACCTTATATGACGTTTTTTTAGGTGGTTTTCCTCATGTACATGTAGCGGCATTGTCAGTGCGTATATGCACACCATGGCAGCTAATTAGGCGAATGTTGGGATAGTACTTTCCCCCCCAACCGAACGTGTCACTATCCCTTGTTGAAGCTGCTTACGGAGACCATCAGAGCAGTCAATCACCAGCAATAAAACCTGGTTGTGTCTCTGGACATTAAGCAAGCTTTGACAGGGTCTGGCACGCCGGTCTCCTCCACAAGATCCGCACACCTAACACAGCCAATCTCTTCCCCAAACTTCTACTCTCGTACCTGGCCAATCGGTCAGCCCGAGTTAAAGTAGGCAACACCTTCGGCAATCCGTTTCAACCCACAGCAGATGTACCGAAAGGTTCTGCTTTAGCCTCGATTCTTCACACTATCTTTGCATCCGACATTCCTGAAGTAACACAAGCCGGAGTAGTAGTTTCGCAGTTTACGGATGACATTACCTTCTGGGCGGTGCATCGGAACAGCGACACGGCATCCCGTTTCATATCGAAAACCCTCCGGAACTTTTCCAGCTGGGCCAACCCGTATAGTCTCCTTCAATCCCATCAAACCCAAACAATCTTCTTCCGTCACACTAACTACCACGAAGATGAATTTCCAAATCTAGCCATCAGCAATTTTTCCGTTACCTTAAACCACGAAAGACTTCCACTCCAACAAGAAGTCACTTACTTTTCCTCACTAGAACCCTAAATTGGCTCCCGGATGTACAAAGAACACTTAACAGGATTAGAATCCGAGAAATCCTATTTGGCACCCTCCGGAGTAAATCAGAGGTTGCCCCCCAAAACACTACAACACACCTACAAAACATACATAACATACGCCCTGTTGTGGAGTTCCAAGCACCCATATACACAAACATAAACCCTAATCAACTCTACTCCATTGCCTCCTGCGGACACCGAATATTCAGACGCATACACAGGATACATTTCAGGCACCCTAACGACATCACAATACAACACGCAAACATACCACCCATCACACACAGAATACAAACTGCGTGAAGAATAACATAAAATACCTATGTACCTTGTGATCTGTGATGTGACTTCTAGAAAAAAATGAAAGTATATCTTATATAAATACAGCGGCCACTTGAGACTTTAGGAATACAATTTTTCAGTACATACAACAATGTAATACAGTTTTAGTCAACAAACTTCTAGATGGTACACCACTAAAAGAAATCGAGTGATATAGAGAAGCTAAGTTCTCTACTACTAAAGCATAGCAAGTGACTTATAGAAATTTTCCCATACCTCGTTTAAAAATTTGACGGTTGAACTAACCAATGCATCGATTTTAATTTTTTTCTAATTAATTCTGAACAGATCTTAACAAGAAGGCATGAAATAGAATAAATAAAAAAGTAGAGAACTTAGGTTTTCGATCGCACCCAAGTGTTAGTGATTTAATCTGACTGTGGCGGTTTTAGCAAATAATAGAGCAATTAGGGTTTAACTTACAAACAGTTAAGTTATCTAGAAAAGCAATTTTAATTCTATTATTAAGACAAGGAAGGGAACTTTACCAAGTAGACCAAGTAGGAGAAGGAATAAAAGAAGAGGACGTAAGAGGCAATATTGAAAGTAAAAAAGTTAAAGCGACGGGAGAAGACGGGATGCAAGGAGAAGGGTGGGTGTGTAGAGGGGAAAAGGTATTAATAAGAATGATTGAAATAATTAGCAAGGTAAGGAGAGGGAAATCCTTCCCGGGGACATGAAGAGAAGGAGTAATGTGCCCGGTATACAACAAAAGGGGACAGAAAAGGAATGGAAAGTTATAGGGGGTAACAGTAATAAACACTGCATACAAAATATATGCGGTAGTACTGAAAAAAGACTGCTGAAACATATAGATGGAAAGAAACTGCTACCAGATGAACAGACTGGGTTCAGGACGGGAAGAAGAGTGATAGATAACGTATATATTTTGAAACACTTGGGAATTAAAGAATTAGATAAGAAAATCGGGAATATGCTGGCGTTATTTGTGGACGTAAAAGCGGCGTTCGACACAACGAACAGAGAAAATTCATGGGAATACCTGAGAAAAAAAAACGAAACACCGATTGAAAAGATGTAGGAGATATATGAAAAACAAGAAGTAGGGCGAGATTAAATGGGAAGGTGAATAAGGAATTCGTCACAGAAAAGGGCCTGACACAAGAATTTGGAGGAAAGATTAAGAGGACAGCGGACTGGTGGAGTGGTGGTAGAGAAACTGAAGGTTTGGTTGCTGGCGTACGCAGATGATATAGTGTTGGTGGCTAAAGAGGAAAAAGAAATGAAACAGATGATGAAGATGTTGGAAAGGTACATGAAAAGAAAGGGGCTGGAAGTAAACACAAACAAAACAAACATGCTGATATTAGAAAGGGAGGAGGGAGAAGGAAAAGCGAAGAGTGGAAATGGATGGAGGAGGAAGTGGAGGAGGTGAAGGAATTCACATATCTGGTATATACGTTGAGACAGGATGATAAGTATGGGGAACATGTAAAGGAAAGGGTAATAAAAGGAAATAAATTAATTGGACAAGTGAGGAGCGTGAGGGAGAGGTTGATTGGGAAAGACTTAGGGAACAGGAAGCTGTTATTTGATAAATTAATAAAAAGTGTGATGCTCTGTGAGGCAGAAGTGTGAGCGTGAAAGAGTAAAAAGAGGTGGAAGGGCTACAAGAAAAATAATGGAAATGGGTATTGGGGCGGGATAAGGAGACACCAGGGTACATTATAAGAGAAAAAGTCGAGGAAGAAAAAATAAGAGTGGAGGCGGGAAGAAGGGCAATAAAGTATCAGGAAGAAATGAGAGAAACAAGGGAATATAAAATACTACAGTCATGCTCGAAAGAGATAAAGGAAGGGAGAGTGAAATACGCTTAACATAGCAGAGAAGAATATTATAAAAGAAATGGGTATGCGAGGGCAGAAGTAGAGATATTAAGGGAGAGGAAGTGAGGGTACGAGAGGACATAATAAGAAGAGACATGGATGTTCAAAAGCAAGAAAGATGGAAAAAATAAAAGAAGCAAAACACAAGGAAAAGTATAAAAAGATTAAAGGGGAAGAGATACCAGAGTATCTGAAAGCAGAAGAGCAGAAAGGAAAGAAATGAATAGTAGCGAAGTTCAGATGCGGTAATGAAGAGTTAGGAAACAAGTATTGGAGAAGAAGGGAAGAAAGAAATTGCAGATTATGCGGGGAAGGCATGGAGAATATGTGGCGTATGATGAAAGAGTGTAGGGAGTTAAGGGGGAATGATAGGAGTGTAGAAGAAATACTAGAGAAAACGGGAGCGGGAGTGGAGTATATGGAGGAAACTTTGAAAAGGAGAAAACAGATAATGAGAGACGGGACAGAAGTAAAAAAAAACAGACAGTGTGCAGTAAATAGGAGTTTTTGAAAGTTTAAAAACTAGAATACTTTGCAATATTGTAAAAAATAAGCAAATAAAGGTAAACTAGTAGTAGTGTAATTTTAGTTAATAATTAGTAATGATATTCAATACTTGTAATTATTTACAATATTAGTTTGCAATAAACCACATAAACTATATACAGGGCTCGTCTAAAGTCCACCCCTCAACCTGCTATGTGAACCATAAAACTGAAATAAATAAAATTTTGGGAAACCGAACTAGGGCATATATACAACTTTTTTGATACAAGATAATGGATATTCACTTACAGATATTAATAATCTTATTACACCTTCTAGGCATAACCTTAAAGAAAAACCAGTTCTTAATGTAGGTACTGCTTTTCTTCCTTTTATAGCTAATGTTACAAATAGAATTGAAAAAATCCTAATCAAATATGGCATTAGGACTATTTTTAAACCTACAAGAAAAATTAAAGAACATTTAAGATCACCTAAAGATGTGTCAAACCCTTTGTCATCTTCCGGAGTGTATAAGTTATCTTGTTCATGTGGAAAAGAATACATCGGAACCACAAAACGTAGCTTTGATGCAAGACGCAAAGAACACATGAGATTTTGTAGATTGGGTCAACCAGAGAGGTCTGCTGTGGCTGACCATGCCCTGAATAATCTAAATCATGACATTCAATTTGACAATATGGAAATATCGTCAAGACAAACCCATTATTATGTTCTTTTGCAACGTGAAGCTATTGAAATATATAAACACCCGAATAATTTTAATAGACAAGAAGAAAATCTCCGTTTAAATAGGTTTTGGCATCTTATACTTAAAAAAGAGCATAATGATACGCCTTGATTTTAATTTGTTTTCAACTTCTGGTATGTCTAGGTTTTTTGCTGTGTTTTTCCTAGACCTTGAAGCAAATCCTTTACTAATTATATGTTAAATTACCACAGCACTATAATTTAACATAAGTAGTTGAAATTAAATTAAAATTAAAAATTACAAAGAACGTTCTGCATTGTGCTTTTCATTGTTAATAACACTTCCAATTATTGATAAAGATATCTCTTAGTTAGATTTAACTGGGTTATTTTATTTGATGTAATGTTTGGATTTGTGAATGCTTCTATCATTTTAAAATTGAAGTTTTTCACAACTTTACACCTACATCATAATTCGATTAAATTTTGTTAAATGTGTTTTTTGGCTGACAAATTCCATTGTTAGCTTTCGTGGTAGAGAGTGTTCTGGTTTGTCATCTTTGAGGCAGTTTAATAATATTTAATTTTATGACCTAGTTATTCTTTACTAAAAATTTTATAGTTGGCTTTATGTTTCCCAAACTGTTATACTAATAGCAGGCTTATGTTTATGTTTTAATTTTTCTAATTTGACAAAATTGTTTACTACATCTTTAACAATTTTTAACAAACATTACTACTGACGAAGATAACTGTAAGTGTTATCGAAATGTTTAGGTTGTATAATTTAAGTACACCATAAAAAAATCCCAAAAAAGATAAGTATTTTATTAGTTTACATACAGTTTACATTAACATTCTAAAAGATAACTTTTTATAAAGGAAGCGAGACTTGAAACTTAAAAATAGTGTAACATACCGGAAATGGTGACTCATTATTCCGAACAATCTAGATGTATGAATCATAATTACGATGCCTCGGCAGACGCAGACAGCAGCTTACGTAAATTATTAGTCATCGAACTTCTAGAAGATTCGAGAAGGGTTGCTTGCGTCATCGGTACCTATATAAGCAACGCTGCAACGCACGATGAATTCATGAGGTTAGTACTTGTTATAGTTATGTTTAATGTTTTATGTAATATTATTATTATTATGAGCCAAGTGCCAATATAACCTGTGTTCGGTGTTCTATGTTCTGAGTCTTCTGTGCTGACAGCACAGTGCTGTGTGAAATAAAACATCAAAGCAAACAAATAGCCACTGCCAAGGCCAACTGCCACAAACAAGTAAGGACTAAGGTAATTTTACTTATTTGTATGTTTTGTTTTAGAGTGTTATAAGATGTTAAAATTTTGATGGGTGAAAAAAAAAGGAAAGATTGCATCACAAGTTTCAGCTAATAATAATAATAATAGTTTAAAGTTAAAACTGCAAAGGGATTTTGATTTGTACTTTCTTTCACGCCTTTTACTTGTTTCCCCATCAGTGTCCGAGCAGTTAGCTTCGGTGTTTATAAATTTGTTTTTATTTGTGTTGCAGATTGCAGATTGTGGGCGGTTTGAACATGATGAAATTCAAAGACATACGATCGTTTTTCAAATCTGCCACAAATCAACCCGACAAAGATGAGACTGAGACAAGGCAAACGTCTACTCCAGTATGTGACTCAACAACAAATATTGAGATAGCTTGTGATTTAACACAATCTTCAACTTTAAATATAGAAAATGTTGGTGGAGGCATACGAGAAGATGTAAATAAAGCCGCTGAAAAAGGGCAAGGTAGCAAAACATCCGATGTTTTTACATCTGCAGAAACAAATCAAAGAGGACGAAATGATCCAGAAGATGAAGATCTGGGAACTCTTGATAGTGGTCCTTCGCAGCCAAGGGGCCCAAGGGTTGTTTTTCCAAAAAGTTCATTTGGAGATAGACGGAAATCGTTTTCGTCTCAATTATTTGATACTTATCAGTGGCTTGAATATAGTGTGAAGTTAGATAAAGCGTTCTGCTTTGTCTGCAGACATTTTCGGCATTCTGCAAACATTCGTGATCAAAATGAAAAGTTTTCGATTAATGGGTTCAGCAATTGGAGGAAACTAAGTGAGTCGCTGAAAAAACATGACACCCCTTTGGCTCACAGTGACTGTATGCAAAGGTTTGTAGGCTACAAGCATTCCTTGAAGGCCGGAGATGTTCATAAGAAGCTAACCATACAACATGAAGAAATAATAATACAGAACCGAGATTATATGATAAAATTAATCGACATGATTTTATACTTAACACGTCAAGGGCTGCCATTCCGAGGACACCGAGAAGACGCAACATCTACTAACCGAGGAAATTTTCTGGAGTTGGGTGAACTTATGGCAAAACATGACACGAATTTTTCGATGCATCTAGACAAACACATCAGTTATTGCAGTTCCAAAATACAAAATGAAATAATAAGCATCGCATTGTAGAAGAAGTGCGGCTATGTGGTTTTTTTTCGATAATGGTTGATGAAGCTAGGTGCTGCAAACAAGAACAATTGTCCATGGCAATCAGATATACCGTAGGCTTGGAAGTTGAGGAACGTTTTCTTGATTTCGTAGATTGTTCTTCTTCTAGAGATGCCGAGAGTTTAAAAATACTTATTAAAAAGTATCTAAGTAAATGCAGTTTGTTGAATAACGCCATATTAATTGGCCAATCTTATGATGGAGCCAGTGTTATGTCTGGGAAACACCAAGGACTGCAAGCCAAAATAAGGGAGGATCATCCACAAGCCATTTACTTTCATTGCTTGGCACACAGGATGAACTTGGTAATTGTCGACAGTTGTGCTAAGGTGTCTACTGCAGCTGCATTTTTCAACACTCTGGAGGCAATATACGTCCACTTTGCTCAACCCGGTCATCACTCTCATCTCATAAACGCCCGTGATGCTCTAGGTATAAAGTCGGGGGCGAAATGGGAAGTCTTAGCAGTACCAGGTGGAGTTGTCGATATGAAAATTGCAAATCCCTTTTGAAAATTTTCCAAGCAATTCGAAATGCTCTGGATGAGGAAATTGAACAAGGGCGAGACAAAAATTCTGTAGAAGCACTTGGAATATAGGCATCAATAATAAAGCCACAATTTATCGTTTGTTTGTTCGTCTTCCATTCAGTGTTAATGGTCGCAAATGTACTGAGTAAATATTTTCAGAGAAAAGATGCCACACTAGGTCAGGCTAGTGATATCATAGATAGCACTATAAGTAGCTTTGAAGAGAAGAGGAACAAATTTGAGGATCTGTGGAGTGAAATAGAAAAATTCTCAGGAGAACCAGACATTTGTTTGGAGCCTTTAAGGATTTCAAACAAAAGGAAGCAACCACGAAGGCTTAATGAATATCTATCTGACTCAACCCTGGGTAAATCATCTCTGATCGACATACCTGCAGGAACTACAGCTCCCGAATACTGTAAAGTCAACATTTACTACCAAGTCATGGACAACGTGATTGGCAATATGAAAAAACGATTTGAAAATCTTCCCCTTGCAAGATCGATTGATTCCTTTATGAAGCTAGATTTGGATCAAGCATTTGAGTTTGTCGCCAATTATCAGAGGGCCTTCAATATCGAAATCTCAACACTTCAAGCTGAAGTTTTAGTGATACGAAATTTATTCAAAAATAAAAATCTTGAAATCACGTTGGAAAATCTAAAAGTTCAAGTGAACGGGGATCTGACTCCAAATCTTTACAAATTACTACAAATTGCTATAGGCCTTCCAATCAGTTCAGCTGGTTGCGAAAGAAGTTTCTCCGCTATGAGGCGGATAAAAACATGGCTGAGAACCACAATGGTACAAGATAGATTTTCAAATTTATCACTTCTCTGTATCGAAAATGCTTTAGTTAAGCAGAAATTGTCGGCTGAACAAATTCTCTCTATTTTTATAAAAACAGATAGAAAACAAACCATGATGATGAAAACCAAAACTGTTTAAAATTGAGAGTGAAAACAAGATTCACGTAGTTTTCATGCGCATGCATCTATAAAAAAGTCGTGTGTACGCCCCAACAAAATTTTTATACGCACCCCTCCCCAAAAAGAGCCCGTGGGGCCTGCCCCCCTAAAAATTTTGTAAATTTTGTAGTTTCGCCACTGCCTAAAATTCTTAATGGATTTATTCCACTTAGTTGTATATACGTAAAGAACTTTAACAGTTAAAGCTTATTTGACATAATTACTATATCTCTAATTCATAGAAAGAAAAAATGCAGCATAACAATTCAAACAACACAATTGACAGACGCTTTTAGCATAATCGCAGTTGACCAGATAATATTACAATTTTTTTAAGACTTCAGTTCCGATTTCAATTAATTACAAATTTTCAGATTTAAAATGTTCTTCTAATCAATAAACGTCTAGCAGTTGAATTACGTAAATAACCCAGTTAAACGAACGCATCAAAAGAAAGTAGACACATTCCTTTATAAATTCAACAGTTTCCAAACACAAATGTAGCACATTAACCCGTGATATAAGATAACGCGATACAAAAATGCCCGACAATTACGTTGTAACACTCCATAACATCTGGCAACAGAGGAAATTATACACAAATTCTGCGCCTAACAAGATTGTCGGGTCTTACACGACTTAACCAAGAGGTATAATTATCGGATCTTATACAGATCGGGAATCAACAGTAAATATCGGGTCATCAGAAAAAATAATATATCCCCTAAAATACGGTGTGTATATGAAAAGAGGTTGGAGCATAGGAAAGCGCATGTTCTTGTCTACATTTTTGTGTAGCCACATTACAAAACCCCGATAGTAGGTGTGTATGCCCGAAATCCGAGAATTATTTAAAACCCAGTACAGGTGTGTGTGCGTGTTCGTGTGCGTGTGCGTGTGCTTGGGTGTGTGTGTGTGTGTGTGTGTGTGCGTGTGCGTGTGCGTGTGCGTGTGCATGTGCGTGTGCGTGTGCGTGTGCATGTGCGTGTGCGTGTGCGTGTGCGTGAGCGTGTGCGCGAGCGCGTGCACGTGCTCGTGCTCGTACGCGTGCGCGTGCTCGTGCGCGTGCGCGTGCATGTGCGTGTGCGTGTGCGTGTGCGTGTGCGTGTGCGTGTGCGTGTGCGTGTGCGTGTGTGCGCACGTGCGTGTGCGTGCGTGTGCGTGTGCGTGTGCGTGTGCGTGTGCGTGTGCGTGTGCGTGTGCGTGTGCGTGTGCGTGTGCGTGTGCGTGTGCGTGTGCGTGTGCGTGTGCGTGTGCGTGTGCGTGTGCGTGTGCAGGTGCTTGCGTGCGTGCGTGCGTGCTTTCGTGCGTGCGTGCGTGCTTGCGTGCGTGTGTGGATGTATGTTACTATCCACGATAGCTCTAAAACGAAAAGACTTGCGTATTTAAAATTTTGTATTTAAGCTTCTCTTCATTTCGCTTTCGGATAGGTAGTGTAACGCGGAAAAATCGATATACGATCTATTGCATCATTTTATCTGATTACTGTCTCTAAAAGCTACCTTAAATAGGTATCTGTGACTTAAACATTTAATAATATGCTTTAAAGTTACTAGTTTCTATTTTCTGTACTAAATAATTTAAAATTTCTGTATTTACGATTTTACCAATCAGTATAATGGATTAAATGATATACAAAGTATTCCTGTACTGTAGCTAATTGCTACTTCACATATAAGTTTTATTTTATGACGTACGTTTCTACATTACACGAAAATTATCTTTCTCTGGTATCTACTTCTTTATTTTAAGAGTTTACTCGTTTTTACAAAATTTAACTTCAATTAATACATATAGCGCCATCTCTGAGATAAACGTAGGTACTGGTTATTTTTAACATTCTGACATTTTATAGGTACCTGTTACTTTGCCAAATCACCACTAGATGGTGATACCCTTCACAAAACTGCATCTTACTCATCATGCTTTATTCTGAAAACAAACAAGTGTTAACAACATTTGAAATGAGATAACAAATGACGTTGTAAAATTGTTTCTTGAGGCCGTTGGCTGTCTTTTCAAAATCAACTTTGCTGTAGCAGGGTGGGGAGTTTCTAGGAAATTTTCTTGTTTCTGTTTACTAGATGCTAGGCATCATTTTTATGGAAAGTTTTCACTATATAATATCGCTTTGTTGTTTAAAAGTGAGATAAACGCCATTTAAGGCGGATGTAATAAAAACATTTCACTGCACCTACACACGGTAAGCCATATTGCATCTTGTTAACCTTGTTATAATTAGAACTTCTCTTTCAGGTTTCACACACAAAAGAATTTCACATTACTTCTTCAAAGAAATACTACCGCTCGTATTCGATCTTAGAGGTAACACCTTATCATTTAATAAACATCATTTTCATTCTTTACTTTCGTTTTAGCAACTACCTTGGGTTTCTGTAAACCTACGTTTCTATATATTTAAATTTCCATTTATTGAAGTGTCCATATAACTTTACCGTTACGATTGCTTCAAAGTTCATGATTACATTTGGTTTTCTGGATTGATGTAACAAGAGTGTCCGCTCTGTATCTCGTTGTCTTATTGCTTGGATTGTGTTACTGATAAACTGCGATCTGTAGTTCACATACTGGGGATTGATTTCTCGTTGCTTGGCTGCTTTGAAAAACGCATAAGCATTCACAACCACAGGTCAGCTCTTTTTCTTGCATGTATAGATAAATTGATTTCTACAACGAAAAGAAGTATATTTACCTTAGTTCGGTTAACAGTACCTCTGAATAAGGCTCGTATCTAAATTGCTTTCAGCAGGTTAAGATTTCCTACAAGGAAATTAAACATATTTATATGTATCAACAAGTATTTGTGAAACATAGTTGCCTATAGTATAAGTTCGGTGATACTTTGATACTGGATTTCAGATAACTTTCAACACAATTTCTCTCATGTAGATCTGCTATATGTTAATTGTCATTCTTTAAGATTTTAACGCGCACTTAACAATCAACATTTTGAATAATTTTTGTTAAAATTAGTTTTATGTGTCACGCCCTTAGCGAGCTCACGCATAACTTACAATTTTTAATAATTACTTTTGTACTACTAGTTATTTGGTTGTGCGCAGTAGCAGTGTTGCAACTATTATGTATATACCAGATGTAACATTTTCATGTATACTAGATGTAATAATAAATCTGAAATATTTAACTTACTTGGAAGCTCAAATATATAATATTCTTTCCTTTACTAGAATATGGATAAGGTAGTTCGGACCAATTTCTGTTTTTAATTTTTAAATTGCTTAATTACTATTTTCTTTGTTTCTTGTAAGTAGTAATGAGGCACCTTCCGCCATCTTGGATTTTGAAGTCACTTCCGGTTTTACACGCCCACGTGGGAGACCGCATTTTCCACCCTTATTTTTACTCGCTTACGTGTAGGACGTATTTTTTCACCCCTATTTTTACACATCCACGTGCTAGACGTGTTTTCAACCCTTATTTTTTATACGCTTACGTATGAGACCGTATTTTTACCCTTATTTTGAGATGGTGATCTTTTAATTACTTTTATTAATATATGATGATGATCTTTAATTGTTTTTATTAATTAATTATCCTAGGGAAATTCTCAATCTGATAATTTATAAGATGATGATGATCTTTAATTATTTGTATTAATTAATTATTTTTATCCTAGGGAAATTCTTAATACGATAGCTTTAAGATGATGATGATCTTTATTTATTTTTTATTAATTAATTATTTTTACTCGCTTACGTATAGGACGTGTATTTTCACCCCTATTTTTTACACACCCACGTGTAGGGCGTGTTTTTTCACCCCCACGTGTAGGGACTGGTTTTGGTGCTGGGGGCTGGATCTGGACCTAGGTCTTGGACTTGGAGTTGGTCTTAGGGTTATTTTTGATGGTATTAAGGTCCTTATGACTATATTAATAGCAGTACCCCCGGAGGTTAGGCAAATGCACACGCATACAATGTTGGAAATTGCATAATTAATAAGATATTATTAAAATTATCGGTCCTATTGCTTTAAAATGTCCAAATGCTATTGGATGATCTTTTACCTAAACGTTGTATTTCTAATAAGGAGGTTCTTGTGCGACACGTGTAGAGCTTCGCAACCTTATAAGATAAGTGTAGAGCTTAGCCCCTATCGTGACCCCCTTGGTGCAATTGTATGTTGTTCTAACTTAAGCTTACAGCTGTAAGCCTTCGATCCGTCATACAAAATTGTATTATAATAAGGAGGTTCTTGTAAGGCAGGACTTGTATCAGGGTCTGCGCCCTGGCCCCTTTGAGTAAAAATTGATTTTAGCGCCATCTAGTGGACTAATGAACATTTTCTTTAATAGAAGCTGATAATGCACACCTCTCTCTTGCTCTATCTTGTTTCTTCCTCCCTCCTCTCTCTTTCTCCGTCTCACACATACACACACACACACACACACACAAACAAATCAATTAGTTAATCAATCTCAAACAAATCACGATCGATCATCAGATAAAACTCAATCAAGCAAGCGTAATTATGTCTTACAGTTTGCGGAAACCTGATTACAGTTCAAACTGAATGCATTAAAGTCTAATTAAATATGACGAGAGATAATAAATAATTTCTACCCTAATGCAATGATGCTTTATGTATAGGCAGATCCTCTAAACAGCCACCACCTATACATTAGGAACATCATATCTGATTTATTTGCATGGTTAATTACATACACACAAAACTATTTCATTGTAACGTGTACATTAACAGTTGTAAAAACCCATTAAAAAGTAATAATTACTTATATATAACATAGAGTTAAATTAAAATTAACATGTTTTTAAGAATATCAAGTTGATATAACGGAAATAAAAGGCAAAAGGTTTTAATGGTTTATTATTATATACGTGAATAAACAATAACTATAAGTTTAAAATCCGTGCGTTCCTACTATTTTGTAGAGCTGATCTTATGACGTTAACCTGTGTAATAATACATTTAAAAAACCTTTATCGGCATTTTTGTTAGCAATATCAGGTAAAAAACATATATTAAAAATAATACGCTTACCTTTAGAAGTTTTTCCTTCAACGCTACCATATGTTAAACTGAAATTTTTTATACAAAGTGTCTCACTAAAACACGCTTTGTGAATGGTTGAATATAAACACTCGATTACATACCGAACATTAAACTATTTAGAAAGTAATACAGAAAACCGGAATACCGCTACTAGCATTTAACAATTATGTTGTATTTACAAAAATTTACATTCAAAACAAATACTTTAAAAAACGTCTAATACCACTAATGTTGCATCATAATAATAAAAACTCATTAAACAGTGATTACACATTAAATACATTTAAAATATGTAACTTTTATACTACGGCTATTATTACATAGAGATGAGATTATTCTTAAATTTAATTGATTTCGATAGAGCTCTGGAAATACTACAACCGTTCGAAATCTTGCTTCTTCTCTCGATATCAAAAAAGCTATACTAGTGATACATTAAGTAAGCATAATAGCGGATGCAGCTACATTGCTAACGATTATTGATGTTTTTTTGCATGAGATTTTTTGAATGAGACAGCCTCGCAGGTATTTTTTAAGAAAAGCTATACACATCTCATGAGATCAAACGAGATTTTTTGGGATACAATCTCCTCATCGTCTGCACCTTGAACGATTATGTTGTAACAACCCATAAAAGTAGCTAATAACCGTAATAGTTTTATCAGACATTATTACATGGATATTTTCTCCTAAGACGGCCGTCTTAGGAGAAAATACCTCGACCATAAAATAAGCGTTTAGATTTATAAACATGCCCCTAGAGGTTCTGTTAGAGTGTGGTTAGGTCAATTCTTCAGACATCCCCGAAGATAACCGATTCTACCCGAACATGGACGAGTACGTTTGCGCACAAGACCAAAGGTTAGCTGCGTACTCGTTTCTCGTGTGTTTCGCTCTTTAAAGTGTAACTGTCATCGAGTGAGCATTGCTATAATGTATTCTCCTGTTTATGAGCCAACATCAGCGGACATTAGAGATTTTACTGACTTGTTAATAAACTATTACAACATAACCGTTCAAGATAATGATGAAAGCGACGACGTGATTGAGCTGAATGTATCTCACATCCAAGATGATGGTGATAGTTCACAGAAGAGAAAGAAGACCGATGAGGTAGGGGGGGAAGGGCAAATCTCAAAATCATGATGATGATGACGACGACTCACGGCTCAAGAAGAAGAAAACCGATAAAGCATGTTATTAAATAATAATGATGTATTGTTGTTTATAATAATAATAATATATTTTCAAACGTTAAGCTTTCCTTCAATTTTGTTAATAAACCTGTTTTTTTCCTAACGATGCTCCACCGTCTTGATTCATGTTTGCAAGTTTACAAGTTTTTTCGCTTTAGCGTGTTTTTGTTTTTTATGTTGGGGTGTTTTCGTTTATGTGTTTTCGTATTTGCGTGTTTTCGTTTTTACGTGTTTTCGCATTTGTATGTCTTTGCGTTTGCGTATTTTGTTTTAGCGTGTTTTCGTGGTAGCGTTTTTCGTTTGCGTGTTTCTTGTGTTAGCGTGTTTGTGTGTGTTTTTTGTGTTAGTGTGTTTTTTTGCGTTTGCGTGTTTTCGCGCTCTCGTGTGTTTGTGTGCGTACGTGCGTGCGTGCGAGCGAGCGTACGAGCTTGCGTGCGTGTGTACGCACGCGCGTGCGTGCGAGCTTGCGTGCGTGCGTGTGTACGTGCGAGCGTGCGTGCGTACGTGCGAGCGTACGAGCTTGCGTGCGTGCGTACGTGTGTACGTGCGTACGTGCATGCGTGGTTTTCGTTTGATCCTCGTGCTAAAACAGTGCTAGTCGATTGTATGTATGTAGTTGTAGGCACTATTGTGTTGACTAAAAGCTATAATTGGAAGCGTTGCTTGCTATACCCAGGCCTCGGAGATATGTTTAATTAGCTTTTTTGACAGATGTATTTTATTTATGATAAGATCAGGCTTGCATGTAAAGTAATATAGAGATGAAACTAACTAGCTAATGTGTTTTGCTGCTACACGTATCACAGTATTGAAGATTCTGTTTATGTATTGGAAAACGTACTACAGTCTCGAAACAGAATGCAGATAAAAATTGAAGAAAGTGAATACGGTACAACTTCTGCGTACGAGCTAAAAGATTTGAAGCGTGTGCAGCATTTCCAGAGCCGTGTTGAAACCAGTTAATTTAGGGCTAACCTCGTGTCCATGTAATAATGTCTGATAAAACTATTAGGGTTATTAGCTACTTTTATAGGTTGTTACAACATAATCGTTCAAGGTGCAGACGATGAGGAGATTGTATCCCAAAAAATCTCGTTTGATCTCATGAGATGTGTATAGCTTTTCTTAAAAAATACCTGCGAGGCTGTCTCATTCAAAAAATCTCATGCAAAAAAACATCAATAATCGTTAGCAATGTAGCTGCATCCGCTATTATGCTTACTTAATGTATCACTAGTATAGCTTTTTTGATATCGAGAGAAGAAGCAAGATTTCGAACGGTTGTAGTATTTCCAGAGCTCTATCGAAATCAATTAAATTTAAGAATAATCTCATCTCTATGTAATAATAGCCGTAGTATAAAAGTTACATATTTTAAATGTATTTAATGTGTAATCACTGTTTAATGAGTTTTTATTATTATGATGCAACATTAGTGGTATTAGACGTTTTTTAAAGTATTTGTTTTGAATGTAAATTTTTGTAAATACAACATAATTGTTAAATGCTAGTACCGGTATTCCGGTTTTCTGTATTACTTTCTAAATAGTTTAATGTTCGGTATGTAATCGAGTGTTTATATTCAGCCATTCACAAAGCGTGTTATAGTGAGACGCGTTGTATAAAAAATTTCGTTTAATATATGGTAGCGTTGAAGGAAAAACTTCTAAAGGTAAGCGTATTATTTTTAATATATGTTTTTTACCTGATATTGCTAACAAAAATGCCGATAAAGGTTTTTTAAATGTATTATTACACAGGTTAACGTCATAAGATCAGCTCTACAAAATAGTAGGTACGCACGGATTTTAAACTTATAGTTATTGTTAATTCACGTATATAATAATAAACCATTAAGACCTTTTTTTATTTCCGTTATATCAACTTGATATTCTTAAAAACATGTTAATTTTAATTTAACTCTATGTTATATATAAGTAATTATTACTTTTTAATGGGTTTTTACAACTGTTAATGTACACGTTACAATGAAATAGTTTTGTGTGTATGTAATTAACCATGCAAATAAATCAGATATGATGTTCCTAATGTATAGGTGGTGGCTGTTTAGAGGATCTGCCTATACATAAAGCATCATTGCATTAGGGTAGAAATTATTTATTATTTCACGTCATATTTAATTAGACTTTAATGCATTCAGTTTGAACTATAATCAGGTTTCCGCAAACTGTAAGACATAATTTCGCTTGCTTGATTGAGTTTTATCTGATGATCGATCGTGATTTGTTTGAGATTGATTAACTAATTGATTTGTTTGTGTGTGTGTGTGTGTGTGTGTGTGTGTGTATGTGTGAGAGAAAGAGAGAGGGGGAGGAAGAAACAAGATAGAGCAAGAGAGAGGTGTACATTATCAGCTTCTATTATAGAAAATGTTCATTAGTCTTTACGCCACTAGATGGCGCTAAAATCAATTTTTACTCAAAGGGGCCAGGGCGCAGACCCTGATACAAGTCCTGCCTTACAAGAACCTCCTTATTATAATACAATTTTGTATGACGGATCGAAGGCTTACAGCTGTAAGCTTAAGTTAGAACAACATACAATTGCACCAAGGGGGTCACGATAGGGGCTAAGCTCTACACTAATCTTATAAGGTTGCGAAGCCCTACACGTGTCGCACAAGAACCTCCTTATTAGAAATACAACGTTTAGGTAAAAGATCATCCAATAGCATTTGGACATTTTAAAGCAATAGGACCGATAATTTTAATAATATCTTATTAATTATGCAATTTCCAACATTGTATGCGTGTGCATTTGCCTAGTCCAAGTCCAAGACCTAGGTCCAGATCCAGCCCCCAGCACCAAAACCAGTCCCTCACGTGAGCATGTGCAAAAAAGGCTCTAATTAGGGTTGACCTCGAAAAGAAACCATGAGGGTTGAAAATACGCATCCTATACGTGAGCTGTCATAAAGTAGGGGTGAAAAAACACGCCCTACACGTGGGTGTGTAAGAAATAGGGGTGAAAATACACGTCCTATACGTAAGCGAGTAAAAATAATTAATTAATAAAAAATAAATAAAGATCGTCATCATCTTAAAGCTATCAGATTAAGAATTTCCCTCAGGTTAAAAATGATTAATTAATAAAAATAATTAAAGATCATCATCATCTTATAACCTATCAGATTGAGAATTTCCCTAGGATAATTAATTAATAAAATAATTAAAGATCATCATCTTATATTAATAAAAATAATTAAAAGATCACCATCTCAAAATAAGGGTAAAAAATACGGTCTCATACGTAAGCGTATAAAAAATAAGTGTTGAAAACACGGTCTCACACGTGGATGTGTAAAAATAGGGGTGAAAAAATACGTCCTACACGTAAGCGAGTAAAAATAAGGGTGGAAAATGCGGTCTCCCACGTGGGCGTGTAAAACCGGAAGTGACGTCAAAATCCAAGATGGCGGAAGGTACCTCATTACTACTCTTGTAATAAAATTGGGACTGAACAAGCTTTTCCAATTGTATTTATATAACGTAATCAACTAGGGTTTGTATTCAGTTTTGTTAAACGAAAGGCAAGCTGAATTATTTAATTACTTCTTTCTTATAAGTAACTGATTTAATAAGTTTATTAAATTGGCCTTTTCAGGCTAGCTACGTAAGATCTTGAGTCGGCCGAAAGGGGTATTGCTTATTTTTGCTATTCTAAACTATAAATTACTGTGGGCGTAAAGACAAGCTGACTTGCCCTCGTAAACTTAATTTAATTTATATTATGTTAATTTTTTTTTATAAACTTTAACGACCTAAATGCAAGCTCACGACTTGCCCTTGTAAACTTATTTTAATTTATTTTTTTTGTGTGTGTGTGTGAATTGTGGGAATTCCAGAAAGTAAATAAATTTACGTTCGTTGAGGGAATTGTTCACTTACTTATTATTCCTATTACTTACTACCTGTTTCAATCTTTACAGGATCTCCCTCTTCCAAGGAATAAGAACCTTTTTCTTTTCCTTTTTTTTTCTCTATTTAAAGCTAGTGGCGTTTTAATTAATAAGAAAAAGTGTAGACTTATTTTTTAAAGAAAATCTAACTTTACATAATTTTTCTTTATAAACTTTCCTAATACAAGGCAAATCTAAAATTAATTAACGAAAATGGTTAAACTATATTACTGATATCTAATTGAAGCGGGCGGCTTTCGTTTTTTTTTTAACATGTATTTATGTCGATTATAGTTTTTTTTTTACAATGTTGCCTGTTTACGTTATGAATGTATAAAAAAGAGGTTGCATAATTATCCTAAAGTTACAATCAAAATTGTTTCATTTAGATGTCTATTAACCTCTGTCGGACATGAAGTTTAAACGTCTGTATGACATAGATTATTGTTTTTGTTTTTACAATGTTGCCTATTTTCGTAATGAACTTATTATGAAAGAGGTTGCATAATTATCCTAAAAAAAAATGTTATTCAGATTATTACATTTATTTTACTTTCCATTTTGTAGGCTGAAAGGTCGTGTGCTGTTCCACACCAGATATTTTTTAAGTTAACATTAATTTATCTCTATTAATCTTTATCTAACATGAAGGTTTAAACATAATTCTGACATGGATTATTGTTTTTGTTTTTACAATGTTGCTCTTTGTCGTAACGAACTTATTATAAGAGAGGTTGCATAATTATCCTAAAACATGTTATTAAAGTTGTTTCATTTCTTTTAATTTCCATTTTGTAGGTCGTGTGGTGTCCACGTCAGATATTTTGTTAAATACTCTGATGCTAATAATACATTATTATTGTACGTCAAGTGTTATGATAACTAATAAAATAAATGTAATAAGATAAAGCATCAAGATGTAACGTTGAAAGTGTTTGCTTTATTATTTTACTTATTCTACTATGATTAGCTTTCTTTTTATATAAACACCAAATAGAAACTTTTTAGTACCTCTTAATGTAGTTTTTGGAGTAGATGTTTGCGTACAAAGTAAAAGCAAAATTATTTTACATGGGGATGTTTTGTAGTTTCTTTCTAATTAACTCTTACTATACGTCAACCACAACACCAATGGCTATTTCTAAATAATGTAGTAAAGTGGATACCAAGAAAACAACCTAATTTTTTGTTAGACTGCATATCACTGAATATTATTGTATGTACCTATTTGTTGCAAAATTTTTAATTGTAACGATGGAACTCTATTAATACAGCTTCATAGGGTTTTTCCCATTTGGTACTATGCACTCTCATAAACTTAAAGTTTATATCAACCTTTGAAGGTTAAAAAAGTTAAAATTTTATCGTGTGCCTCGTGAATCCCAAAGACACGTGTTATCCTGGGTATAATATTACCCTATCTTAGGTCTAGCTATATGCCATCATACAGACAAAACGCAGTCGCACGAGATTACTTCGTTGGAATAGCTCCACTTAGTTGAGATAGAATAAATGGAGTAAGCAAAGTCTCAAATTGAATTGCCCGAGCTCGTTTTGAAGTACAGATATGCTCCAACTTCGACATATAGATAACGTCTGAACTGCATATTCCGCAAAATTGTTCTACAGTATTAAATAAATCCAATTGCGTAAAAGGAAAATTACCCTCAATGACGTTTATGAAGGTTTAATACACATTTCTGTACTGAACGCAAACTTCAGTATATGATAATAAATTGTAATATTACGTTTAAGTGGGAACTGTTAAAATTGAAATTATCTTAATTGTTACATTTTCCTAATTGCATCGGTAATTTTATTCGTAATACCATGTTAATTGAACGATAGAACTAAATTAAATGGTTAATTTTCGGAGCTGGCTGCTGAGACTAAATGGACCAAAAATATCATTAGGACTAAATTATATTCATTAAGTCATATTTTGTGAGAGGACTACAAAAACAGCCCATTAAATCGTTCTAAAAATAGAGTATATTATAGTATGCAGACTTGCAGTATTAATATCTGCCTTTCACTAGAAATATTTAATTTTTTTGTGTATGCTCTGGTAAAATACATCCTTAAGCCAAGTTTACATTTTGAGAGGGCGTTTTGTTCTATCACAAGTTTCGCTTTATTGTTTATTAGAGTTGACACATTCGATTTTTTCTACATATTACAAACATTGTTCTCGTGTTATACGTTTAAATGGTTTTTGTATAAAAAAAATTAATTAAATATTTCAAGCCATTTCAAGTTGAAATAATTACTCTGAAATTGTGCGAGTGCGGATTACCTTAATTACTTGATAAAGCGGACTAAACTTCACAATTAGTAAAGCCATCACTGTCATCATTAATTTTTTACATAAATCTGATAATGAATTTTGAATGACTATTGCTCACATTATAAATTCTACATATTTATTTCAAGCGAGTGTAAAAATGGAGATCATCCATATAACCTCTACATCTAAAAGAACCGAATAAAATGCTAAACCAAGTAATTTGGGTTTCGTTTGGAATTTCGTCACGTAATGTCTGCTATTTCATGAAAGGACATGAATTTTGATAGTTAAAGGTATTCTGTGCACTATTTATTAAAGATAATGCTAGTAAAAATATGAGCACATTCTAATACTAAAAATGCTGTTACGCAACAAATTGGTGATTTATAAACATCAATATCAAAGGCGAAGTAAATTTGTATGTTTACGTTATATCTACGTGACAAAAGTGTACTGATTCTTTGGTAGAAGTAAGATCAAAATAAATTAATCTGAGCGTTGTCAGCATAAGATCAATAGTTTAATAGTTTTTATAGGTACTCCTGTACAGGGTGGTCCATTAAGCGCGCGTGTGTCAGTAGTTACTAAACTGTTGTGGAAACATTTTCATAATGAAACCTGTAATGCGTCATCTTTACCACAACCAAAAATTATTGTCAAGAATACAGGGTGTACCAAAAGAGAGTAGTACCAAAAAGTGTATTTTTCTTAAACAGAATAGAAAACTTTTTTTGTCTGGAAAATAAAGTCTCTGTAGGTTCTACATTCAACTACTTTGTAAGATTGTCACATGCAGTGTTGCTGAGGTATGAATTTTTCTTTAAAAACGTAGTCAAACGCATACACTTTCAAACTGTTACATCTCTGCTATTTAATTTTCCAAAAAAAATTACGTCTACCTAGTTCATCCGGTACTGTCTTTACTTTTGGATTCCATCATCCTCCACAATTTCTCTTCGAACATTCACTCCTACTTTAATTGAATTTCTTAAAGACAGGATCATATATATTATTTTGCCGTTGGAAAGCTGATTCAGAAAATACGGTTTGGTGTATCTATCTAAACCTACTTTTGAGATATTAGGGTTTCTCCTTAAGTGTTACACAAAAAATTAAAAAAATAAAAGAAAACGTGGCACAAGGAATCGAAACAATTGCTACTAGATAGCATAATAATATTACTTAAATACTAATAAAATGATGAAACATAAAAATTATTAGACGTGGCATAAATTAATTAATAAAAACACCATAACTGTTTTATCAGATGATCGGTTAGAGATTTTTTTCATTTTTTTACATTCTCTTATTCTTTTTCGCATGTTTACACTCCATCTATGTAGCTGATTAACAGTTCTCATAAAATGTGGATTGGTATCAGCCTAGAACTGTAAGTTATGTCTGTTTTTTTGTGGAAAATCGCGTTATCGGTAAACAATACAATACAACAAAATCGCACCTCTTCTCCAATTCGAGCATGGCCGCAATTACAGAAATGTATCCGATTTTCGAAGTTTTGTCCTTCAAGTGCTCGTCTTACTTAACATTATTTTCACAGAAGCTTGACCTAAGGTGAACAAGTCACTTATATCTGCTGTACTTCTATGTGGAACTTCACCAATAGATTCAACAACTTTAAATTCATTCTTTTTGTTTAGCACTGGTTTCTTCATTTAATGCTTCGCGTGCGTAGCTCTCCCAGTCCTGTTAAATCTATTCATCAGTTTTTGAAATGATCTCGTACCTCCATGCCTTCTTTCAGGTAATTTATCACCGTACACTCTGGATGTCAGAAGACAATTCTTTGAAATTACTTAAATTTATTCTTGAATTGTGAACGTTACCAAATGCTCCTTATTAAAGAAAATAATATGCATAAGATGCCTCCAAATATCGCAGTGGTATACAAATAAACAGTAACATTCGCATGACGACGAAGAGCAATTGTTTCGATTCCTCGTGCCATGACACCTATGCTGTCCTCATTTTCAGTTAAAATTTCCGGAGACACCTTAATATCTCAACAGTAGATTCAGATATTTTCTCAATGAATACACTTTAAGGTTTGTATCAGCAAAATAATATACAGGATGATGTATTTAAGAAATTCAATTAAAATAGAGTAAGTGTAGAGATGTGGAACGCGAAATTTTGGATACCCTGTATAATAGTTCAGGATGAACAAGGCCAATATTATACTACACTTTAACTTCGTAGGGAAATTAATGAACAGTGGCAGACACAATAGTTTGGGAAAAGAATGATTTTGAGTATATTTTTAAAGAAAAATTCATAACTCGGCAAAACTGCATTTGACAGTCTTACCAGTTTGTAGTTGAATAGAGAACCTACAGGGACTTCATTTGCTAAATAAAAAACTAGGATATTCCATTTAAGAAAAATATAATTTTTTGTATTACTTTGATTTGGTACACCTTGCATTCTTGACGATAATTTTGAGTTGTAGCAAAAATTCTTCATATCTACAACGGTTTAGTAAGTATTGACCGACGAGAGCTTATTGGACTACCCTATATATAACAAACGAATGAAGAAAAAACACGGCTC
Source organism: Vesta saturnalis (assembly GCA_036346205.1). Classification (NCBI taxonomy): domain Eukaryota; kingdom Metazoa; phylum Arthropoda; class Insecta; order Coleoptera; family Lampyridae; genus Vesta; species Vesta saturnalis. The sequence goes on along the minus strand of JARFJB010000966.1, from coordinate 1,341,213 downwards.
TAACGATATTGGCTATATATAGTGGTTCAATTTCGAAGGCATCAAAGGGACGACTTTGCAATTGAGATATACTTAATTTAGCAAATCTCCTGTGTTAGTTTTCCTTGCTCATTATATTATTTCATTGCTGACAGATCGTCATTTGTTTCAGAACAAAGTACAAAAATTGAAAAATGGTGATTTTATTCAAGTCGATTTAAATCCGTTAAGCTTTAGAATTATGAAAAAAATAAGTGGTCATGTTTTTTATGTAAATAGTTATTCTGCTTAATTAAATTTAACAAATTTTTGAGTTATAATGTAAACTAACCCACACTTTTTATAGAAGCAATAGTTGGCCATTACATGAAAACAAAGTCTCTTTTCCAAAAGAACATTTAGTACGTAGGAAATTTATTCCTTTTTTAAAATTCTCGGCACATTAGAAGGAGAAAGAAGCTTGCCATACATCCGCAACATGTGTAGTAAACTGTTGGGCATTGACTTCCATTTCACCAATAATCTCAATTTGTTTTTCTTCCGGGGTATGTTTACGACGTGGTTGATTTTATTGCTTAGACTACCAGTAAATGTGAATTTAGCTATAAGTTATCCAAGGTTTTGTATGAAAATAGGGTGATCTGGATAGCGGTTATCGAAAATTCTTTAGTCTCGTGAAAATTACGCGTTGAAAGTAGTAATACAAGTAATCAAAGTATAATAATTTCAATGTTGAAGGTCAAGTCAGTTAATCTGCCGTGCACGTACGCGCTCCTCGATTCAAGGTGAAATCTAAATATAGCTAGGACGATACTACACCAAATTTTGTTCAGGCATTTATTATTAGAAGTTATCACAGTTCATACAGATTGTCTAAAAGGTAGGTTAAGGTTAAATTTGTAACAAACTTTTTACGTTTGTAATAAAATTTACGTTTATTTAGGCAACTTAACATGCATTGCGTGCATCGTGTGTTGCATATCTAGTTGCATAAAACATGAATTTAATTATATATATTAGAACTCGTACGCATATCGTTCGCACACCAGTTTTAGAGATGTTCATGCGCAAGGACCACTGTAGGAATTCTTGTTGATGAGATTTTGAAGGTGGATGTAGCATGTATGTTGCTTTGTTAAATTTTTTTTTTAAGTGCTATAAATTTTATGGTGAGTTATAAAAAACTATTATATTAAAGTATGAGACGTTTGCTTTTTTTAAGGCACTTTTTTGTCTTTTTTACTTTCACGTTTACGTTTTATTTTTTACTTTAACTTCACTTTTACATGTTTAACCACATCTACGCCATTAACTATTTTACCGTTAATCTAAATTACCGTATTAGTACGATTGATCAAGAGTGAAATTTGTTAATTTGAGAATTATTAAGCATACAAATCCAGATTTATTTCAACCTGTAGTAATATTACGCAAAAGTTACAAAATTGCTGACGCAACATTCTGCATTTTAGTCATCTACAGTGTGATCAGGAATAAGGTATTCTGATTCCATTAATTACTCACAATATTAATTATTCATAGTTTTTAACGCTACTAACATTATCATTTCTGTGTATAATTAAATTAGGTTGTGTTAATAGAATCTGTTATTGTAGAAATTTTCTTTTAACTTTATTGTATACTGGTTTACTTGTTTATTCCATATTTAAGGACAAGTTGGCGGCCGAGTATTTAACTATTAGTTTCAGGAAGAAGCAATCCCGATTTTAAAACGAACATATAAAATCGATAATTTTAAGAACCTGGTCCACTTTAATCTACGACTCCTATTATTACACAAACTGTTAAGTAGCTAAAATTTGTAGCCATGGGTGTAGAAGTATACGTATAGAACTTTAGGGTTTGTACACTGACATTAAAGGGCTTTACTTTTTGTATTGGCTAAATGCTCATTAAGGTCAAATTCTTGGAGATAGCAAAATAAGCATTCCTAATCAATGACTTTTGTATAAGCCTTAGAAGTTATTACAATTCTTAGAAATCAATTGTCAAGGTCACCTGCAGGGGTATCATATTACCATTGATTAACAAGTTGAGAAGATCCGCAACCTTATGGAAAGAAATGTACTGTATGTATCAATCGACCGCGTGGTGGCGCATAAGCGTACATTTATTGAGACCCAGCTTAGTACAGCTTCGACTTCGTTGGTGTTTACGTCGCTCGTTCTGACAACTTTTATTGCGGTGTATTGTGATGTTTTACGTGTTTCATGTTTTAATATATAAACTATATGGTTAAGTGATTAGTGTAGTTAAGTATTGTAAATAAAAATCGACCATGGCAGCTGGTAGTATTTGTGTGTATATAAATTGTAAGAATACTTTAAAAATAGAAGAGACTTAAGTTACTTTAAATTTCCTATTAATGATGAAAAGAGATGCGACGAGTGGAAGAAAACTGCGGGAATATTAAAATAATTGAGATGGACAATAAAGACTTAAAACAAAAATTAATTTGTGAAAACATTTTAGTTCCAAATTTATTTTGCAGAATTCTGTTCGTAAAATATTAAGTAAAAGTGCAATACCGGAAAAATTCATAGTTCCCGATGAAGGTACGTAATTATATAATATCATTTTTAAATCAAAGTAGATTAAATTAAATTGGCTGAGTGATAAATTAAAATATTTGTCACTAACAATTTTAAAGTACTTGAAAACTATTCAAAACAAACCAAGTTCTAGCATGTGAGGATAATCTTACCTCAAATATTGCCTTAGAATATAATTTTCAATTAAAAAACAGTACTTAAATAAGGAATTAATAATTAATTGCTGCTATCATTTACCCTTTAGATTCTTCACCTGTGATTATAAAAGAATTACGTACCTACTCCAAAAAAAACGACCTCCATCATTGACGGATTCAGAGCCATCATCGCCTTCACCTAAAATTAGAGTAACGGAGAACTCTTTCCTCGTAGGACAGGACAGTGATTCGCGCGAATCCTGCGTCAGTGACAGGATTTTGAATATGCTCAAGCACATCAGTATCTTTAACACCAAAATGTAGGAAACTTAAATCTCAGTTACGTATACTGCAAAAAAAATTGAAAGCAAAAACCATTCAAAACACCAGGTTCAAACTGAAAAGCAAGAACTTTACCACCAAAAACGTTGTTGAAGGTTCGATGGTTAATAAAAGTGTATCTGTAAAGACTTTTATAAACATGCAATTATTTCACAGAAAAAACACTCCATGGTCATATAATGAGAAACAGGTAGCATTATCTCTATATTATAAATCACCAGGGTGTTATAAATATATGCGGAATAAATTAGGTTTTGTTTTACCATCTGAAAGAACAATTCAATCGTGGTTAAAAATTTCCAATTTAGTAACCGGCGTCACAACAAATCTAACACAAAAGTTGATGACAAAAGTAAAAACAATGAATGACGACGAGAAGCAATGTGTGGTTATGTTTGATGAAATTGCTCTAAAAAGAAAATTAGAGTTCAATAAATTTCAGGATATCGTTGAAGGTTACGAGGATCTTTGTCATTTAGGGCGTGATGACAAAGTTGCTAATACCGCTATGGTAGTATATCTGAGAGGGTTATTACACAATTGGAAAATCCCTTTGTTATTACATATCTTCCGGACCAATCAAGGCGGACAATTTAAAAGATATAATTGTTACTGTTATTCAAAATTATTAGATATGTATTTAAAACCTGTGGTTCTCATTTGCGACCAAGGAACTAATAACAGAAGTGCTTTGACAAAATTAGGTGCTTCAAGTGAAAACCCTGTAATATACATAAACAATACAAAACTTTTACGTGTTTTGACACCCGCACTTACTGAAAAGTCTAAGAAATAGTTTCATCAATTCAAAATTAAATTTCGTGGTTAACGGAAACGCAGTATCTTGGAGCGACGTGTTGAAGACTTATGAAATTGATAGGAGTAGTACAAACTCTAGAGCCTTGAGAAAAATAACTCCAATTCACATAAATCCAAACACCTTTCAAAAATGCGAGTAAAACTTGCTGCGCAAATTTTAACCACACCATGTCTTCTACAATAAGAACTGTTTCAAAACTACGTCAGTTCGACAGTTCAACGTGCGAAAATACTGGGAATTTTATTGAAGAAATTAATAACATATTTGATTCCCTTAATAGCAGAACATTAGAAGATCCTAATCCTCATCGAACACCCTTGTCCATATATAGAAATACTTCATTAAATAATTTGGAAAACGGGTTAAAATACTTTAATAATATTCGCGTGTATAGTGATGGAAAATGCGTAATAACATTTATTGCATAGATGGCTTTAAGTGGACTATTCGATCAATATTACTATTGTGGAATGATTTACAAAAGAAGGAGTGAAGTATTTAATAACAGGGCATATTAATCAGGATGCGTTAGAAAATTTTTCTCAGTAGTTCGCAGCAGAGGCGGATACAATCCAACGCCTTCTGTTCGTCAATTTAGAATATCTATGCAACAAAATATGTTCATAAGATTACAAACGGGAGCTGATTCTGCAAATTGCGAAATAGATGAAGCCGAAACTTTTGAATTGGATAACCAACCCTTGGTATCGGATGTCGAATTACCAAATAGTACTTCAAACACACATCGACATATTATGGAAGTGAGTGCTAGTGACGGTGGCAATGATAATGAATCTATCATACAAACACAATCAGTTAGTCCTACGAATTTGGAATCTTGTAGTATTGTGTATCTAGCTGGTTATTTAGTATTCAAGCTGCTTAACAAATATAATTGCACGTTGTGAAGCGAAAGACTAGTGAAGTGCGAAGAAAGTTTGCTTTCTGAAAACGAACTATTGTTATTGTGCAAAGATTATGGAACGGAGCAACTATCCCATTTAAAAGACCATCCGACTCTTTTGTAGAATTTGTATCTAAATTATTGGTATCGTTTAATTTCTTTTTTGAGAAAAACAAGTCCAGCAAAGGTATTGCCAAAAATACTTATATATTTTTAAAAACAAATTTCGCGAAGGATTTTGACAGTTTTTGCATAGAACATATAAATGACAGCATACATCTACTCATAAAAATTAAAATTTATGCAACATTAAAAAATGACTCTGAGAAACTCATTTCCCAGAAATTAAATATTAATCATTGTAATTCCCATAAACAGCATAGAAAACTACGTGTATTGTCTTCAACCACACCTAATAACAATTTCTAATTTTTTTCAAATCCTATTTTCTTGTATGTATTCAAAAAACGACGTTTGAAATGTATTTTGCAACTTCCACAGAACAAAGATAAGTTATATCCGCGCATTGAATTTTTTTATCGAAGTTTTAAAAATTAATAATCTAGTTCATTAAGGTCTCTTAATTTGTTCTTGAGGAAGAAGAACAAATGCTCTAAAGCTCTTGCCCAAAATAATTACACATTTTTCAAAAAAAATGTTAAAGTGTTTTATAACTTTTTCAACAAAACATAAACGATGGACATATCTGCGAATAAAAATCGAATTGTATTCAACTTTGACAAATAATTAAGAAAAAGTCACTTTAAATAATTAAGATAGTTTTAAAAATTAATAATCTAGTTCATTAAGGTCTCTTAATTTGTTCTTGAGGAAGAAGAACAAATGCTCTAAAGTTCTTGCCCAAAATAATTACAAATTTTTCAAAAAAAATGTTAAAGTGTTTTATAACTTTTCAACAAAATATAAACGTTGGACATATCTGCGAATAAAAATCGAATTTTATTCAACTTTGACAAATAATTAAGAAAAGTCACTTTAAATAATTAAGATAGTTTTAAAAATTAATAATCTAGTTCATTACTCTCTTTTAATTTGTTCTTGAGAAAGAAGAACAAAAATGCTCTAAAGATCTTGCCAAAAATTTAATATAATTATGTATTTGGAGATTTTGTTTGAAATAAAATTTAATATAAGTGATATAAGTTTGAGCCGCTATTGTCAATAGGGTTTCTTAATTATAAATATGTATTTTTAACGCATGATTGAATACGATCAATGTTGGTAAGGAATAATAATGTATATATGTAATTTATGCTTTAAAAATTTTTAATGATTATAAAAAATTTAAATTTCACACTTTTAAAAGAAATAAAAATGATTCTATCGACTTGTTTTCTTAACTGCTGTTATGCATGTAACCTGCTGACTCGTCAAACAGATCGAGCATTGTCAATTAAATTTGTAAAACGAGTTATAAGCTAGTTTTAGAATGGTTTACGGAGGAGCCACTTTCTTAGCATACAGTTTGTTGGCTGCGGGTGCGTTGCGGTAATATACTAAGCAGGAAAGTGGAAGGAGACTAGGTACACTTTGAAGCGTTATCGTTGCGTATCTTCTCAACTTGTTAATCAATGATATTACAGTAGTTCACTGAATGTGAACGTGAATGTGTCTCAAGGTCACGTTGTTCAAGGTTGAAATAAGTCAAAATCATGCAGGGGTATCCAGATCTTATCCGATCTTATTCGATCTTAACCGATCTTATCCGACCCTATCCGATCTTATTCGATCATAAGCGTAAGTGTGCGTGCGTGTGTGTGTGTGTGTGTGTGAGGGTGTGTGTGTGTGAGTGAGAGAGCGAATGTGTCAGGACCACACACCATTCAAGTCAAGGTGGGTGGCACGTGCTAAATCTAAAAATAGAACTGAAAAGACGTATATCCGTATCCATGCAATCCGATCTTATTCAATCTTATCCGATCTTACCCGGTGTTGAAATTTTCAAGGTCACCAAGCAATTCTTAGAATTTGGCTCAGACAATGGCTGAGTCAAGACCATATAGGATAAGTTACTACAACAATTTTCAAGTTCAAAGATTATTAAGGCCAATCCTAACCCACCGTGCAAGTACGCGATCTACGCTTCAAGGTCTAGGTCAAAATCTTGTGATAGGTACTCAGGGTACATAAACTGCAGCGAGCTATATGGTGAGATTAATCAGTTATCAAACATGGAATTAGCAGTATTAAACCAAATCACCTGTTTCAAGCTCTATAAGGATCTGTGACCTGGAGATATCGAAAAAGTATAAAGTCATTAAAGTGGCAGTAATTAATACGAAGTACGGTATACGTATAGTGCTGGTAACGGATGAGTTTAAATGTGTATTACCTCAATGATTTTATGAGTATTTCATAAAAGAAAATAAAAATGACGAAGTTAAAACGCTGCTAAACACGAAGGATGTGTTCATAAGTAGTTTGGCTGCAGTCGGAAAAACAACAGACATAATATTTTCTTTGTAATGGTAGTGCCCCAACCATATGCAAATTACGCATGCTTTAACTATAGTCATTTGGTAAACAGTGTTTAGTCGTAGTGCAATTTCGAGCAAGTAAAGTCGTTATAATGCAGGCAGAAATAAAATCATTTCTGGAACGATCCAATCTCAGAAGTTCACCGTTATATATGGCTACCCCACATCGCTGAAGTAACAATATGAATAACAATTTAACATTTTGTTGTTGGTGCTGTCAAAATAGTGATAGTAGTAGTTGTAAAAATAAAAATGAAGAGAAACAAGATGATGGTTATTCCTCTCCAACCACTGACTGGTCATCATCATCATTTCAACATAAGGATGAAGTGTAAAAACAAGAAGCTAATGAATACTTAATCGACTGAGCTTATTATAGATTGATACTCATCATGCAAAACAGATCGAAATTGGATACAGTGCACATGTCAACCTTGCACCAGTAGTGCGTATGTTGTGTGGTAACTGTGATCAAAGTAATAATGTGGTATTAGAAATGAAAGGGTGGAATTAACTTCTACGATGGCATTCATATGTAGAATTACAATTTTTCCGGTCCTAAGAAATTGAAAACAAAATTGATTGGTCGAGTGTAAACGAAAGAAAAGATATAGTTTATGATCGGCATTATGGATCTCTATCTAGCAATCTTGATATTTTTTACAATTGGGAATTGACTAAAGGATATGACAGAATGTTGACAGCTGTTACGATAGAAAACTACTGCTGCTTTTGTACATTCAATGCTCATAATGTAGAAGAACTATTCAATTTAAAGGATATAATAAGCTATAGATTGGAATTTTTGAATCTTACAATCTGTCTTGTTTCTATGAAAAGTTCGTACAACAAGATGTTGACTACCCTCGTTTTCGTGCGCAGGAATCTATGGTAGTGATGATGATGACGATATTTATAAAGACATTGAAGATGTTATAAATCCTAGGTATAACATGAATTCACACAGCACTGTATGCCTAATGGAGATATTGTGGTATCGTCCTACTTATCTAATATATAGCATTTACTAAATATATATATATATATATATATATATATATATATATATATATATATATATATATATAATAATAATTATGTTTTGTATGATTTCAATTTAGTTATAAACACCCTGCTTTATCTACCTAAGTAGGAAGCAAGGTAGTGGTGGTGGTAGTGGTTTAGTGCAAACTTTAATCAATAAACTCCCGTTTGAATTGCATTTACCTGGTACAAAGTTAGACTGCCTGTTCAAGGTAAACCCCCGGTTTGCTTCAATGTATAATAAGAGTACGATATTAAAGAAAAAAAGAGACATGTAAGAGACTGTAAGTGCGAGACAGCAAGCTATCATCCTTCCAAGAATTAATCTTATCTTCCATCAAGCGGACGCATCGGAAGGGGTTCTAATGAAATTGGCTTTTTGCATTTTGACATAAGTAAACGTCTAGGCGGTTAGATATTAGGTTTATATTTAGTCAAGAACTGGATCCACCCCCCAAATACAGATAACCGTTCCCCCAAAAACAAGTATCCGTTTCTCAAATCACTCAGCTGACTGGACTGTGGATCCTACATGTGGGTGATCAAGCCAGCTTCCAGATGGTAAGGTTCGGTCCACAGTATACTAATATTCACTTTTGCACATAGTAAAATAAGCATTCCTATCATATCCCATCTTATCCGAACTTATTCGATCTTATCTGATCTTACCCGATATTATCCGATCTTATTCCAACCTTATCCGATCTTATTCGGTTTTACCCGAATTAGCTTGTGTGTATCACATTACAATTCTTAGAAATCTTTTCAAGATTCCTAGTTTCAAGGATGCCGGTTTACAATAATAAAAGTCTTGCTTGGGGGTGATTCAGTTTAGCAGAAATGGTAGTACGAAGTGAAATTAAAGTAAAAGTATTAAGTGTAGAAGAGAGATAAAAGGGGCTTGATGAACTACTAAAGAAAATAAAAAATTAAAAGGAGGTGTAGAGTTGTATGAAGTGAATATATAAATGAATCAGCCTTGAGGTAGCAATGCAAAACTATAAATAATGCGTATTTAGTACAGATGTGTACCTGTGTGTGAAGTACAGATAAAGTTACAATATAAATTATTAATTGGAAAATTGAGGCTGAACGAATTAAAGTAAATTTCAAGCTGTTCACATGAGAATAATGAAGCAGTGTTATGCGCGAAATTTAGTGATAACGTAAATGTTAGAAAAATATTCTGCAAAAAGTTATGTAGAAACGCCTTTAAAAATAAGTAACATGTTTTATGTATAATAATAATAATGGAAAAAAGCGCTTAAATTTGATAGTTATAGTACAAATAATGAGTGCTGATGATGAAAATATTAAACAGCAGTGGTTTAATATGAATTGCTCAAATGCAAAACTTTTTGTCTACTGAAGCTAAAACAATCGATTTGCTGTGTTGTCTTAGGATGAGGTAGTTTCCCAAAAAACAGAGCCTGTTTCCCAAAAACGGAGTGTTTCCCAAAAAACAGGTATCTGTTTCGCAACATAGGCATCCGTTTCTCAGCATTCGAACTTATCCGATCTTATACAATTTTATACGAGCTTACCAGATCTTACCCGATCTTACCAGATCTCATCCGATCTTATCCGATCTTATCCGATCCTACCCGATCTCACCCGATCTTATCAGATCCTACACGATCCTACCCGATCTTATCAGAAAAATAAAAAATTATATGTATATTTTCAAAGAAATAGTAGAATGAAATATGTGTTATTTTTACGCTTAAATTCATTAAAGTTTGTAGAACTTTATAAGAAATAACTGGAAATGGGAAACATAGTTCAAGCTCCTATAATTGCTATTGAATTATTTATATCTATTAAGCCCCTTGGGAGTCAAAGACGCTACACAGAGGTCGGAGGTTAATAGTGCGGAGCATGAGTATGTCTACCGCGAAGTGGCGGCTATCCAAAGGAAATTCCCCGGACCATGGATTAACCGATAACTTCCCTAGGGAACATTTTGGCATCGAATGGCACCATGGACCGAGCGCCACAGACGAAATGCCTGCTCAGAACATTTGGGTAAGCCCTCGGAATGATCCACCTCTTTAGCCGATAGGTCGATGTATGTTGTTTTATTAAATTTTAATAAACAAAAGAATAATTGATCTACCCCTATCAGTGCAAACTATAGTTTTTAAATTCAAGAAAATTAAAACATACCTTTCAGAAATAATAATTCTCAAGTTGATCCCAAAGGTAAACACACGCGCCACTATTGTGTATAACCTAACCATCTGCATTTTAGAATAAATCCCAAAGTCAAACCACCCACTCGTATCACTTTTTTATATAACCGAACCAACTAAATGTTAGAATAAATTGTTTACATTGATATGTAACTAAATTTGTTAACCTTAACAGAAACAGAAACAGAATTGAACAACTGGATGGGATCCCTACGATGTATAAGAATGAAACACATGTATAAATCAATGTAACATAACCTATAAGAAGTCTAAATTGCAACGTGTGCATCTAGACTTGCATACTGAGAACTATTTACGCAGCTCATGAATGTCGGCATTGTACCAAACTATATTTTTTTCTGTTACCAAGCGAACTCGACAATTTATTTAGTGCATAACGCTCGTTACGGACTTTCTCTTATACATAAAATTTATATGAGCTTTACATTTCAGTTAAACTTTTTTATGCAGATGTCAGACATGGTAATTCTGCATTTTTGCAAGCTGATGGCGTGTATTTATAATACAGTGACAGTCACATTGTTTTATATAATGGAAAAAAATCGCTTAAAAGGTTGGTCAAATTTTAATTTGTTCATATTAAATTACAGTTAGTCTATTACCAATGAATACATTTTGAAACGTTAAGTTTTATAAATCATAATACGTATATTTCTTTTACGGGCGACGGCAGCGCGCTCAAATACTTACTCAGTCGCACACCGACTATCTATTTAGTTCACACACTGACTATCTATCTCACCACGAATGTACTTATCCCTTTTCACATCTTTTGCTTTGGTTGATGTGAATCATATAAACCTAATCAAAGGTTTCAATTTTATGTATGTTATTTAGTGTAAAAAACACTTGTCCAGCATTTCCTCTGAAATGCCGTCACTTGGCGGTAGACTTACTCATGCTCCGCACTATTAAGCTCGGACCTCTGTGTAACGTCTTTGACTCCCTCGGGGCTTAATAGCTATAAATAATTCAATAGTAATTACAGGAGTTAATGAATTTAAGCGTAAAAATAAGATATATTTGGTTCTACCATTTCTTTGAGAACACATATAATTTTTTTATGTAACCAATGCTAAGATCTAGTAGGATCGGATAAGATCGGATAAGATCGAGTAGGATCGGGTAGGATCGGATAACATTTATATTGCAACTCTATTTGTACTTCACACACAAGTATATATCTACACTAAACACTCGTGCTTTATAATTTTGCATTGCTAACTCGAAGCTGATTCATTTTTATATTTGCTTCATACAACTCTACATCTGCGTTTAATTTTTTTACTTTCTTTAGTAGTTCCTCAAGCCTCTTTTTTCTCTCCTCGATACTTAATACTTTTCCTTCTCTTCGTACTGCTTTCATAATTTCTGCTTTCATAATTTCTGCTAAACTGAACCTCTCCCAAGCAAGTGTTTTTACTATTATAAACCGGCATCTTTGAAACCACTAACTTTGCAAAGATTTCTAAGAATTCTAATGTAATGCACACAAGCTAATTCGGATAATATCGAATAAAATCGGATAATATTGGAATAAGATTGGATAATATGGCGATAAAAGGTAAAATCGGGTAAGATCGGGTAAGTCGGATAAGATCGAATAAGGTCGGATAAGATCGGATAAGATCCGATATGATAGAAATGCTTACTTTACTATGTCCAAGAGTGAAATTTGTATATTGTGGGTCAGAACCGAACCTTCCCATCTGGAAGTTGGCTTGATCACCCACATGTAGAATGCAGCGTCCAGTCAGCTGGATGATTTGTGAAATTTGATTTAGTATCGGCCTAGGTATTTTTGGATTTGACCTTAAAGCGAGGAGCGCGTACGTGCACGGCAGATTAACTGACTTGACTTCAACAAGGAAATTCGTACACTTTGATTTGGTATCACCCTTGTATTATTACTGTTAGACATAAATAAAAATTGCTTCAATCCCTCTAATGGGCGAGAATTGACCATTTTAAAAACATTAATTAGAACCAAAACACTAATTAGGACCAAAAACTAAACCAAAACAATGCAGACGGTATTATGTACCCATTACCCTATACCAAGTATCAAATCTCCAATTTGACCTTATTCAAAGTAGAAGAATCGTATGGTCAACCAACTAGCCAGAGCTCCCAAATGCTGTCGAGTATCAAGAAGGGTACATTTTGATAACAACCGGGTAATAATTATGGATGACGAAAATTATTTCACACAGAGCAACTCTGAAATAAGAGGAAGTGATCGTTTTTGCACTGATAATGTTGAAGATATAGACTAGAAACCAGATGTATATATCCACGAATCGACAACCCTTCTTGATTTTCCCTATGTAAGCTTTTTGGTTCCTTATCTCAAAAAGTATACTATAGAGAATAGAAAGCGGAAAATGAGAATGAACGCAGGATCATCCGATAAATAGATCACAACACCCTTCAAAGCCAGATGACAAAGAAAGTTGCGCTTTGTTGGACACACTGATCACCTTCATTCACGGCGTACCAGGCGGGAATATAGGAGTTTGGGACGTGACGTCAGTAGGCCTAGAACTGTAATGAAATTCATGCAGTAGCATACAGAAATGGTAGAGTTTTAGGCTGCACTAACCAATTCTAATAATATCTGTCGGAGTATGATTCGCAAATGGTATGTACCGGATTCTCGAAACACCTGTCGTTGTACTACTTTATTTAATGTTACAAAATACTACGTTGTATAAAATTATTAGTATATTCCTCCACGAGCGTATAATGATAGCTGTTATTCACGAGGATAAAGTTATCCAAGTGAATAACAGCTGATTATACGAGAGTAGAAGACTATGACTACAAATAATAAAACTTTATAAGAAATATGTTATTAAAAAAATATACAATTTATGCGAACTACATCATTGAAAATTTATAACTAAACAGAAATAATAGATTAATTAAACGCTCAAAAACATCAATTCTTGTGAATATTGATTGGAATATTACTACAATTAGTAATGTTCACAACTGGTGGACCTGAATAATGACTTATTTTTACTGCACCCATTGCACTATTCGATAGTATATTCGAAGAAGTAGTTGGCTCCATTTGTATTGATTGGAGTGTTTTCTTCGCAGTGTTCATTTTATTGGTCATGGAATCCTCTATGTACCCTTCAGCTACTGATGTGCTCTTCCAGCCGCCATGCCTTTTGAGGGCTGTAATATCTCCCCCTGCATCTACTAATATAGTAGCTGTAGTCCTACGAAAAGTATGTCCGGTGTATAATTCAGCACTCGGCAAATTTAAATAAGTTGCTATTTGTTTTCCCATGAATCCGAATTTATTAATGCCAATGTTTTGCACAGTGCATTTTCCATGTTGATAGTTAAAAAAAAAGATCTGTTTGCATTAGCTGGATGAAGATTGATATATTTCTTACATATGTCGTAAAATTTGCCTGTAATGGTAAATTTTCGTACAGTTTCTGTTTTCGTATTTGGTATCGTAATTAAATAGGCTGATGCAAGATCTTGGATATCATCAATATTCATAGAATGGAGTTCCATAATGCGACATGCGCCCATTATGCCCATTACCAGTGCAACCTTAAAAATATTTTTTATAAAAATAACGCATGGCAAATTGAAGTTATTACCTTTGTTGCAAGACATATATTATCCGGTGCTTCACTAATAAATTTATTTATCTCGTTAGGAGTAAATGGTTTGGATTTCTTCGCGCGATAGCCTTCCGACTGACGTTTCAGGAAAGCGCGCAGTTTGGAACAATGTTCTATATTTATTTCGTTCTTTACGGTTAATGTACTTCGTAACATTGAGTATATTTTCCACATGGAGGAAAATTTGTATTTTTCAGAAAGTTGTGTAAAGTATGCTAATAGGACGTTCTCAGAAAACGAATTTACCTTATTAATACTTCTCCATTCCATAAATCTGTCATACGTTTCTTTATATTGTTTCCTTGATTTTTCGGGTAACAAATTATTTACTGTGGATTTTGCCACTTGCAGTATATCAGGCGGTGTGCATGTTTCACTAATTCTGCTTTCGCCATCCGAATTCATTTTGAAAAGAATGAAAGACAAACTGCGGAAATTTAATAATGGCGTCGTACAATTTGAACTTATTTATCTATTGCTAGGAGACGATGCATTACTAAGGGGATGTGATTGTTTTGATTGATATGCGCCCATTGTATTCCACAAATGCAACAATATGATTGGTGTTCAGGTCGTGGATTCCAGTTGAGAATACAACAGGCGTGTGGAATTAATGTAATTATTATATATGATGATTTCAAAGAATGCCTAGATTATTTAATAGTCATAGAGAAAAAATATTATGAAACCTCTATAAATCAATTGTGAGCTTCAAAAAAGTTTAATATCACAGCGAAAATTTAAAGCATTGCAACAAAATTCTAATTAATGGTTGTATTTACTGAAATTGCAGTTTCATATGTGTTTATTAAAAAAAAACACGGATATTTTACTAATTTTAAGCAATGTGGTTGATTAATAATAAGAATAGGATTACCAGCTATTACTACAGTGTCTATCAGATAATAAATCGATGCAGTATCCATGAAACATGCTGATTCAATTTGTTTGAAATTCACGTAACGTAGTCTGGTCTATAACTCTTTATTTGTTAAAGAGGGCCCGCTTGGATCATTATTTGTAATGCGATACCCATTGCGTTATTTTTGTTTTTCTAAACTTGAATCCCCGATCCTAATCACTTTTACATCAAGCATCGTTCAATTCTAGAAACTATTCCAAACGAGACAATATTACTAAGATTTTTTTTGTTTGCATTGTTATTATTAAAAAAGATAATTTCCTATCATTTGAGACCAGAGTGTCCAGAGTTTTTGTTTTTAGTCGTTAAAATTTGATTAACACGGAAATCCCTCCGTGTCTCAATGCTTTCCGTCGGAGTAAAAATTGGGGGCTAGATTCCCGCCTGGTATAAAGTACGCTGTGCTTCATTTAATTTAAGTTTATAATTTTGTAACAAACTAAACAATGATGTGTATTACAGATATTAAATATAAGTATTTTCCGCAAAGAAATTTTTGAAATTGTCACGTATGGATAAGTTTAGCATAAAATTTTATAGTAAGTATGTTAATATTTGTTTATCGTTACGCAGTGGAATTCAATTAAGTAAACTGGGTACTTCCAAATGTTTTAAACCTAAACAATCCATGATTTGTGTAATGTGGTTTGTATATAATGAAAGGATTGATCTTTCAAATTAATTAATGTTCGCGGTCGATAGAAAAAATTAATTGAACGTGGTCAGCATCCTTGTAGCGTTCCATGGTAATATAGCTGTGACGGGAAGAACATATTGTCCGAAATCTGTATAGGGTAGCATATACGGATTTAAGGGAACCAAAGATGTTTTTGAATTTTGGGTAATATTTATTTTGAAACAGGTGGAAAGCCCTTATGTTTTATAATTGAAACGAACGTCATTTAGACACATTGACGTAAGATATTTATATAGAATTCGTATTTGTTTTTTTTTTTTTTTTGTAAAAAAGTATTTGTATTTACATATCTGGTTATAACAGTTTGCCACAAAAAATAAGGTATGTCATAAATTATTAAATAATTATTTATTAATTATTAATTGGGTTACTTTGAATTGAAAATTATTTTGATCTCCGAAGATTCACTGAAATTTAAACACATGATTCCGTATCGGAAGTATTAGTAAAGGAATTAAGCTAAAAAGTATTTATTTTTTTGGTGTGTCTTTTACAGGGTTAGAATTAATTCATCCCACTGCATCGTAAGTATTTTGATTGTTTCAAAAACATTAAGCTACAGGATACGAGCCTTTGCCATGTATTGTTTACGTAATGGACCTTGTCATTCATACCAGATTTTTTTTCCATGTTAGATACCCATATGCGAAATTCCTGTGTAGCTAGTGATTGCTTGTAACAACCATTTTTGAGTTGTATTAAAATATACCTTGATTTAAGGTCTTCCATTCGTTCTGTTGTAAATATAAGAAAAATTTTAATTATTGAAATATAGGTATGTGGTAGGCAACTTAATTTGTATATGTTTTTAGGGGTTTATAGTGCATACTTCTTAATGGTTTATACCACTTCTTTAAAATTATTTTTCTGATCATTTTATTCGCGCATTACGTCATCTTTGACTTAATCCTGCTCATATCTTTGCGCACGACTACATGATTTAACTTGAAAAGCCTCCATTTTTTTTACTTCCTTATGATTGCTGTGAGTGCAGGAAGCATTTTTGGGTTTTCCCCTAAATTTTAGTGAAAAGTGCCATTAATTTGATGGTAAGATATTTTAACGCATTATACTAAAAATTGAAACATTTGCTGGATTATTCAAGAAGATAAATCTTTAAGAAGAAAATTTATAAGGATAATTCCAGTTTGGGTGTGGCTGATAACATAAAAGCATTGTTATTGCAATACATTGCGCAACATTACACAAGGATTACGTCATCTTGGTTTGCATTCCGCATTATTTTTTATAATACCAGGTATTCTCAAGAAGGTTTTGTATATTTAGTAACAGGTATTTAATGTTTAATGAATTTTTTAGTATTTTAAGGTTTTTACAACTAGTTTTTAAGATATATATTATTTAACCCTTTCACTTTATGTATTTAATAAATATAGTTGGATAGTTTTTATTGTTTTACATTTTGATAAGCTTTAGCGTAAAGCTCGGTTTAGTTATTCCAACTATTATAAATAACATACATGGCGTCCGAGATCATTTTATTAGTGTTACATTGCGATTTTTTATATTGATGTTCTGTGGAAGTAAGCTAGCAGATGTTGTGGTAATCAAGAAAATCAAAAGAGTGGCCGTATATTTAATCTACCGATTTGAGTCAAAGGCATTATTTGTAGTGAATGGTTAGTACCTCCAGTTAGTTTAACGATTTGTATTTCTGGCGAACTTATTACATTTATTTCATTATTACATTCATTTATTATTAAATTTACGATACCAGTTCGACCACATATTTTATATGCTTTGATTAAAATTTAATTGGAATTTTACGTACTATTTAGAGCACAAATTCTATTTTTAACCCGATTGTTTTTTATTCCGTTTTCTTTTTTTTTATTTAAATTTGGTTGAATTTATTGAAAGTTTCACGTTTCATATAACAAACAATGCACAATAACAACAATTTAACAACTAAATAAAATAATTTAGATTTAATGGGCGCATTTTCAAATAGTGATCTGGACTGTGTCATATTTATATTAATTCTGTTATTTTTTGTATGCGAATCTGACCCCGTTAGACGACCGGTAAGTGGTTTACCTGTGGCACATATACTGAATAAGATATTTAAGATTTATTGTGCGCATTTTTAGATTATGATCTGGCCTGCTTCGCATTTAAATCAGTTTTTTTATACCTTATGTGCGAATTTCACCCCATTATACCACTGGTTAGAGTTTTACCTGTGGAAGATATACTATATAAAACGTTTTAGATTTATTGGGTGCATGTTCAAGTTGTTATCTGGAATGCGACATATTTATATTAATTCTGTTATATTTTATATCCGAATTTCACCCACTTAAACGACCGTTAAGTGGTTTACCTGTGGCACATTTATTAATTGAAATAATTTAGATTTATTGGGTGAATTTTCAGATTGTGATATGGACTGCGACATATTTATATTAATTTTTATATACTTTATGCGCGAATTTCGCCCCCTTAGACGACTGGTAAGTGGTTCACCTGTTGAAGAAATACTAAATAAAACATTTTAGATTTATTGAGCGGATGTTCAAGTTGTGACCTGGACTGCGCCATGTTTATATTAATTGTTCTATGCTTTATGTGCGAATTTGACCCCCTTAGATGATTCGTAAGTGGTTTGCCTGTGAAACATATACTAAATAAAATCGTTTAGATTTACTGGGCGCATTTTCAAATTGTGATATGGACTGCGTCATATTTATATTAATTTTGTTATATTTTGTATGCGAATCTCACCACCTTAGACGACCGGTAAGTGGTTTACCTGTGGCACATACTAAATAGATTTAGATTTACTGGGCGCATTTTCAGATTGTGATCTGGACTACGTCGTATTTATATTAATTTTTTTATATTTTATGTACGAATTTCACCCCCTTAGATCGCTGGTGAGTGGTTTACCTGCAAGATTTACTAAATAAAACATTTTACATTTATTGAGCGCATTTTCAGGTTGTGATCTGGAATGCGTCATATTTATATTATTTTTTTTATATGTGCGAATTTCACACCCTTAGACGTGTGGTAACTCGTTTACATGTGGAAGACATACTACATAAAACGTTCTAGAATTATTGGGCGCATGTTATAGTTGTAATCTAAACTGCGTCATATTCATATTATTTTTTTATACTTTGTGTGTGAATTTCCCCCCGTAGACGACTGTTAAGCGGTTTACCTGTGGAAGATGCAAAAAACGAAATTTTTTGATTTATTGCAATCATTTTCATATTGCTATTTTGACTCCGTCATATTTATATTAACTTTGTTATACCTTGTATGCCCCCTTAGACGACCGGTAAGTGGTTTACCTGTAAAACATACAATAAATAATTGTTTTAGATTTATTAGGCGCATTTTCAGATTGTGATCTGGAATGCGTCATATTTATAATAATGTTTTTATACTTTAAGTTCAAATTTGACGCCCTTAGACGACTCGTAAGTGGTTTACCTGTGTAACATAAACTAAATAAAATGGTTTATATTTACTGGGCGCATTTCCAAACTGTGATCTGAACTGCGTCGTATTTATATTAATGTTGTTATATTTTGTATGCCAGTCTCACCCTCTTAGACGACCGGTAAGTGGCTTACTTGTAGCACATAGGCTAAATAAAGTATTTTAGATTCACTCGGCGCATTTGCAGATTGTGATTATTGCTGCGCCGTAATTACATACATTTTTTTATATTTTATGTACTAATTTCAGCCCCTCAGACGACTGGTAATTGGTTTACCTGTGCAAGATATACTAAATAAAACGCTATAGATTTATTGGGTGCATTTTCCGGTTTTGATCTGGACTGCGTCATGTTTATATTAATTTTTTTTATACTTTTTTGTGCGAATTTCACCTATTTAGACGACTGGTAAGTGGTTTACTTGTGAAACATATAATAAATAAAATTTTTCAGATTGATTGGGCACATTTTCAGGTTGTGATCTGGACTGCTTCACATTTATATTTAATTTTTTTTATACTTTATGTGCGAATTTCACCCCCTTAGAAGACTGCTAAGTGGTTTACCTGTGGAACACATAAAAAATGAAATTTTAGATTTATTGGCCGCATTTTCATATTGCGATTTGGACTGCGTCATATTTATATTAACTTTGACATATTTTGCATGCGAATCTCGCCCCCTTAGCCGACCGTTAAGTGGTTTACCTGTAGCACGTAGAGTAAATATGGTATTTTAGATTTACTGGGCGTATTTTCAGACTGTGATCAGGACTGCGCCGTATTTACATAAATTATTTTATAGTTTATGTACGAATTTTACTTCCTTAGACGAGTGGTAAGTGGTTTACCTGTGGAAGATATACTAAATAAAACGTTTTAGATTTATTGGGCGCATGGCCAAGTTATAATCTAGACTGCGTCATATTCATATTTATTTATTTATACTTTATGTGCAAATTTAACCCCCTTAGACGACTGGTAAGTGGTTTACCTGTGGAACATTCTAAATATGAAATCTTTAGATTTATTGGCCGCATTTTCAGATTCCGATTTGGACTGCGTCATATTTATATTATCTTTTTCATATTTTGTATGCGAATCTCACACCCTTAGACGACCGGTAAGTGGTTTATCTGTAATACATAGACTAAATAAAATATTTTAGATTTACTGGGAGCATTTTCATATTGTGATCAGGATTTACATACACTTTTTTTACTTTATGTACGAATTTCACCACCTTAGACGACTAGTAATTGGTTTACCTGTGCACGATATACTAAATAAAACGCTATAGATTTATTGGGCGTATTTTCAGGTTTGGATTTGGATTTGGAGTTTGTGATCTGGACTGCGTCATATTTATTTTAATTTTTTTTTACTTTATGTGCGAATTTCACCCCCTTGGACTAGTGGTAAGTGGTTTACCTGTGGAAGATGTACTAAATAACACGTTTTAGATTTATTGTGCGCATGGTAAAGTTGTAATCTAGACTACCTCAGAGTTACATTAATT
Source organism: Vesta saturnalis (assembly GCA_036346205.1). Taxonomy (NCBI): domain Eukaryota; kingdom Metazoa; phylum Arthropoda; class Insecta; order Coleoptera; family Lampyridae; genus Vesta; species Vesta saturnalis. The sequence continues at coordinate 1,320,444 of JARFJB010000966.1, read as the reverse complement.
TTTTTATACTTTATGTGCGAGTTTCAACCCCTTAGACGACAGGTAAATGGTTTACCTGTAAAACATATACTAAATAAAGATTTTAGATTTACTGGGTGCATTTTCAGATTGTGATCTCTACTGCGTCGTCTTTATACAATTTTTTTTATATTGTATGTGCGAATTTCACCGTCTTAGGGGACTGGTAAGTGATTTACCTGTGCAACATACACTAAATAAAACGTTTTAGATGTATTGGGCTCATTTTGAGGTTGTGATCTGGACTGCGTCATATTTATATTAATTTTTTATATTTTATGTGCGAATTTGACCACCTTAGACGACTGGACTGGTAAGTGGTTTACCTATGGAACATATACTAAATAAAATGTTTTAGATGTATTTGGCACATTTTCAGATTGTGATCTGTACTGCGTCATATTAATATTAATGTTGTTTTGTTTTGTATGCGAACCTTACCCCCTTAGACGACCTGTGTCAAATACACTAAATAAAACATTTTAGATTTACTGGTCGCATTTTCAGCATTTATGCGATTCCTTTTTCTTATAGTACCGGTCAAACAGCATTTCTCCTGATCAGTTTAGTTGAATCCTATGAAGAGCTTACGTAGATTTTGATTTTTCTTGAGGAGTAGTAGCGTTCATTTAGGTGCTATTTTTACCAATATTCTGATTTGAAACAGACCGGCACCCCTTTTGATTAGTTAGTATTACAACATCGATTAAATACGTTTATATAGGTACACTATACATGCAGGAAATTGCCTTATTTGTTACGAAAACCTTACTGCCATTTTAACACGTAACAGAATTTAGTCAGAACTTATAGTACCTACGTTATAAATATATATACTACAATGTGGTATTTTAGACTTACATTTTGGGTTAGTATTCGCCCATTTTTATTTACTCTTTTCCATAAATTTAAACGTTTCGACCACAATTATAGTTATCCTCCTCAATAAATGGTAATAGTTTGAAAAACTGATTAAGTTGTCAATCAAGTATATAAAATATGAAAGCACCCACGAACGAACGAAAAACTCTAATTTAAAAGTGGTAGTCATTCAAACTTGGTCTCTAGTTCAAGCATAACAAATTTAGTAAAAAAATTATTTTACGAGATTGCTTAACAACTGTAATCGTTATTATTCACAGAAAACAGAATGAGTACGTTTAATGTAATTTTAAATACGAATGTTAAATCATTGCAAGGATGTATAGATATAACTTAATTAATAAATTGGCTAGGGTACAGGGTGGCCAACTAAGAATGCGAGGTACTATATCTGGGAAACTATCCATCGTAGAGGCTTGCGCAAAAAAAAAGTTGTTACTAAAACGGCCAATACAAAAACCTGGAAAATTTTTCAAGTTTCTGAAATGGCCGCTAGCGTAACTGCAATCTTGAATCTAAAGAAATAATGTTTCTGTGAATTCTGCTATGTTACCCTAATAAAAAATAACTGATCTTTAAAGTCGAGGATAGTCTGAACTTTTTTTGTTTGGCACTTTTTGACGTATGTCTAAAAATAAAGGAGATGCGGTTTTCGCGAGCTTGTTTAGGCATCATTTAGCTACTTGTTCATGAAAAAAAAGTCATACCAATGCATTTAATTTTTTTGCAAAAATTAACCGTTTCTGTCGGAATGTCGAACAAAGCCCTCTAGCGACGACATGTGAAACAAAACTACAAATATTGTAACATTTTGTAGCCCAAGAGTAGCTTATTTCAACCCGCCCAAGTTTGCTAAAATCGGCTTAGCCGTTTCGAAGATATATGTAGTTATTTAAGGAAACCTTTGAATACCCCCCACCACTTTATTTTTAGACATACGTCAAAAAGTGCCAAACAAAAAGTTCAGATTATCCTCGACTTTAAAGATCAGTTATTTTTTTATTAGGTTAATATAGCAGTATTCACAGAAACATCATTTTTTTAGATTCAAGGTTGCAGTTGCGCTCCCTAGCGGCCATTTCAAAAACTTGAAAATATTTTCCAGGTATTTGTATTGGCCGGCTTAGTAATAACTTTTTTTGCGAAAGCCTCTACAATGGATAGTTTCCCAGATGCGGTACGTCGCATTCTTGGTTGGCCACCCTGTACATGGTAGCCAAATTTCGACCAAATTGCAAATAAACTATACCAAGAAATGTAGATACATAGAAACCGTATAAGTAAGTGACCCAAGACCGATTTGAAAGTATAGCTTCTATGGTTCACAAATTGCTTTCTATCTCATTGAACCTTTGTTTTTCTAAATAAAAATCGTATTGTATATTTCTCCAATGAGAATCGTTTTTCTTGAAAATCGGAAACAAGATACTACTATTTTTAGTAACTGTGAAGTTACAGCTCGAGTAAGATGTAGACAATGTGCCATACATAAGTAAAAGAATTGTACAAAATTAATATTTTAAGAATTGTGAATAACGTTAAGAACGGATTACTTTAGTTGCTAATGACAGGTATTTTTCCATTGTAACGATAACACTTACAGTTATTCTAGTCAGTAGAAATACTAATTTTCAAAATTGTTTAATAATGTTGAAACAATTTTGTGAAATATTTCAAATTTCACAAAATTTTTTTCTTCATTGTGTTAGGGTGGAAAATTGAAGGGGTCCCACGGCATACCAACTGCTCACGGTGAAATGGGAGTAAGTTCTCTAACGGATAAAAACAATTAAAAGCATAATTCCTGGATGCGCCACTAACTAATTCAAAGTTAGAAGAATTTCCAAATCATTAGGTAGGACCGTAAGAGAAACGAAACGTATGGGTAAAGAGCAAATGTTTATTTAAAAATCAAAGATAACAGTAAAGCACAAATCAATTAAAGACATGGTTTACAGTAAATAAATAAACAAAAAGTGTTTGGCTTACACCACACAATCTTCCAACCTACAAAATTAAATTAAAAGAAATGAAATAATTTTTGCTTAAAATAATTTGTTGCGCCTTTACATGTGCATTTTAAAACTTTGCATCAACTGGAACTTTATGTCATTTTTGGATTCAAACACCCTATAATATGCATATGCAGGCTCTTTTATAATAAGTTCATTACAAAAACAGGCTACACCGTAAAAAAACAAAAGCAATAATTTATGTCAAGCACACTTTTAAAACTGCATGTCAGATAATTAATATTTAATTTAATTAATGCTAACTTAAAAAATATTCCAAAGCAGCCCTCTTCTATAAAAATATCAATACGGCTTAAGCACTTTCCACATTCATTTAATTTTGACATTTACTTCGCTTTATATTAAAAAAAACTTTATAAAGCATAATGTTATGTAAAATAATAGATGTAACTTAAAGTTATTAATAATTGGCTACTTAAAAGTTGTTGGGTAGTAACTATCCAGATCCTTATCCCTAAAAATCCTAAGATCCTGATCCTTATCTTAATTAACTTTCCATAATTAAATTCTATTATCCCACAATTGCATTCCTAAAATGTTTAAATTCCGTCAATTCGCACCTTTCCCACCAACCAAATTCGTAACAATTCTCCTTCCCCTCAAGCCATTCCCACAAAAACGCCCGCATTCCCGAATTCCCAGGGCTGAAGAGGAGAAGGACTCCTCAGCAGTCCACGAATAAGATGTATAATCTATAAATAAGTAAATACTAACCATAAGCATGAGCATATTAACAAAAAAAAAACGAATTCTTTCATTATTATTACTACTACTACTACCGGTCTTCTCTTTGAGAAACCAAACCAACCTGCCTGATCCTCTTCTCTTTGAGAAACCACCAGCCTGAATCTAATTTACATATACACAAACCGTACACGTTCATCCGCCTCCTGGTGTAAAACCTTGGGGACGTCACAACCACAATTTACACGCCGCTTCCCGACCACCCAACCTAGAAACAAACGCGCAGGTTTCGAACCGTGTGTTTTTGTGCCACCTTTTCTGCAGGAGTTAGTCAGCTAACGTAGAACAGAACTCGAATCCTAACCCGCTATCGCTGTAAAATCGCAAGCGCCAGATCATCACCCGTACCTGAACTCTCGGTGTACAACCCCACAGTTCAACCTTCGCATCTAGGCGAAAACCATAGACCGTTTCATTCAACCTGACTATTACACTCGCTACACGTTTCACACAACAAACATACCTGATTCATCCCATATATACCAGAAGACCATTTTATTTTCCTGTTATTTCATTGAGTTCTTCTTAACTTTCATTATTATAATCAGCGTGAATATAATCGAAATTTATACACCGTGATAATAAATTCCGATTAGAGTCATAAAATTCCATATCATTATAAAGAAATTGATAAGCACACTTTTATGCTCATATTTGTATGATTTTATTTAAGTGGTAACATCTGCGTAACCAAACGTTTTGGCAATACAATCTTTTAAAAAGGATAAGCTTTCATTTTTATTGAAACCATTTCAATAACCAAAAAAAAAACAAATAAAGTAAATAATTCGGCCAATTAATCATAGCTAAAATAAATTTTAACTTCTTTTAATGTAAACTGGTAAATAATAAAAATTTACGTATACATTACAAAAGAAAATTAATTTTAAGCGTATTGAATAAAAATAACTTTTGATATCAATGATAACATTAAAACGCGTTTTGCGCATTCACTTTCGAAAAGCTTTTAGAAAAACATCTTAATTTAACCAGCCTAACAATTAAAATATATCAATATATATCAATATTTCAATTGTCCTATTAATGTTGAAAAGAATAGGAACACACCTCCAACATAAATTCCTTTTAATAAAAACATCATTAAAAGTAAAACACTTTGTTTTAGTAACCGGTGGTAAACAAAACCAGCCATTTTCTAAATCACCAGGTCGATAACCTGTAGAGGGTTTTCACCTTCGTTTAAACATTGTAAAAAGAATAATTGGTCAATTATTTCACAGTTAATTAACAAAGAGCACTAATAAACAACCACCGTTTAATAGAGAGCAAGCGTTGGGGTATATAAACTATTAGTTCTTCGTCCAGTACGATTTCGAGACCAGTAGATCCGCAACTAACCATACACCAACCTCCAGAGTTGCCTAACCAGAGAAGCAGCCTTAAGTTTCAAATTTATTTGTTTTGAAGAGCAATTTAATTTCAATTTGTTTTATATTTATATTTGGTTGAATAAATCCTGTATAGTTGAGAAAGTTGTAAGCTGTATAAGATGCACGCGCAGTCTCCGATTGAGTAAAGTAACAGGGTTACAAAATTTAAGAAAAGTTAACATTTTATTTTATTATTCCCTTATAAAAAAGGGGTTTATAAAATTGCCAGACGTTGGGTGAAAGAGGGAGGGAGGGAGTAGAGGGTGAGGAGAGGGAGAGGAGAGGGAAGGAAGGGAGAGGGAGAGGAGAGAGAGGGAGAGAGAGAGAGAGAGAGAGAGAGGAGAGGGAGAGGGAGGAGAGAGGGAGAGGGAGAGGAGAGGGAGAGAGAGAGGAGAGGAGAGGGAGAGGAGAGAGGAGAGGAGAGGAGAGGGAGAGGAGGAGAGGGAGAGGGAGAGGGAGAGGGAGGAGGGAGAGGGAGAGGAGAGAGGAGAGGAAAGGAGGGGAGAGGGAGGGTCTCCCAAAGCAGTATCATATGGAAAAGCCACCAAGTTTATAGTATAGAACAGCGTAAGGTCGCTCTTAACAGTAACAAGAGGTATTTTATGCCTAAAGGTATCGATACACTGTCTTGGGGACACTTCAATTTCCCCGCTACTATGGATTTAGGTTCAGAAATCAGCCATTATTAGACGGTAACGGGGATCGAACCCATTACCTCCCGACTGCTAAACAGGTCGTTTCACCACTACGCTACCAGCTCGGTGTCGAATTATAGTAAAACTTTCGCTTTTATACTTCGTATGGAAGTAGGGTTTAGCCGCGATGTCTATTGCACATATAGAGAATGGGGTGGCAAATGTGACGTTTGTTAACGCATCTGGATTCTGAAATGGAATAAATTATAAATTATTATCAGCATAATTTTAAAATAATAAAAACTTATTCTCCTTACTAGTTTTTCTGGCTCATTGCAACCACTTTTTTAGATACCAGACATTTCACAAAAATGTTTATTCTCACCATCGGTACTCACGCATAAGTTTTTATGTGAGCTTGAACTAAAACAAGCAAAAAATAATAATTGTTTGAGTGATTTCATACCTAAATGCAGTTATACTTTTTATATTGATACAACAGCATAATCGAAAACACTGCATAGAGCATATTCAATTCAGACTATGCTAAACTATTATAAAATTTGCATTTGTATTTATTTAATTCTGAATAAGTTTGTGTAAATATTGGTACTATTAACTGAAACTAATCAACAGTGACAATTACGTGTTTTTGCATTATACGTTGTAGTATATTTGTTGCCTACTTTGATATTAATATTTACATTATTTACAATTCAAGATTAAAGTATTTTTTGCGCTTTAAATAGAATTTGGGTCACTTAAATTATAATTCAGAACATTGTTGGAAATAATGAGGTACGTGAGCTTTGCAAAAGTCATGTCTTTATAATTCTACTTTCACGTAGAACACCGTCGACGTTGAGAAGTAAAAACTTTTTAAATTTCACTCATTTACTTTTAGATTACAAAGATTACAAACAAGTAGCAAACAATTTTGGTCTGAATACTAATAGCGTTTTACTGATATCTGAAATTTCACGTACCGTATATACTTGTGTATAGCTTTTACCCAAAAATTTAATTATGTAACATGTTAAACATTGGCGTTAGTGGTAATATTGATTTGATTTAAAACAATGTTTAATCGAAAACAATGAGTATGGTTAAATAAAGAGTGTATTTCTGTTGCTTTGGTTTATCTGGCTACCCAAATGTCGATTCTTGTATACACCAAAAGATAACCTACGAAAGGTTCTAGTATTCACTGCGGAATTATGCTGCATTGTAAGGACTTGTTTGCCCGACAAACACAGCTTTTGATTGTTTTGCAATATTCTAAGAATTTGCTACAGAAAAAACAAAAAATTATAAAATTGAGGGCAGAGCTATCGATGTCCTGATATACTTAATCGGAAATTAGTGTCCTTGAAAGCCATTGCCCACGCTACTGTTTCCTTGGAACTTATTTGAAGAATAAGTTTAATAGGGCGTAGAGATCTCGGTCTTTAATAAATAATATTTATTAACATAATTGTACAGGGTGGCCTGATTTTGTGGAATCGTAGTTCAAGTAGAGATACACAAAGTCTGATATAGATGTCATGGGTCGGATTTGAAAAGGTGCTTTCTGTGGCGTATCAACTGTCTTCTATTTATTTTCATTTGTCCGTTATCCTCAATCGTCAATTGCTACCTATTTCTAAAAATTGTTATAACTAGCTTATCCCACGAAATAGAGAATTTATTTTTTTTTAATTTTTGGCTTAGATTACGATGGTATAGTCAAAAGTTAAGTATAGTGTAGGGTTTTTGACTTATAACAAAAACTTATGTTTTTTTTAAAGTATGAACCATTTATTATTTTGCCCCCATTAACCCTGCTGTTACCTTCGGGTCTATATGACCCGAAATCAAATTGTTGTTTAGATAACTTTTTTGTTTATTAATATCTAAAGTTCGTAGTTAATGACTTTGTTTCTAATCCATTGTAGAATGAGGTGGCTTGATTGTTTTAATAATTCTTTTTTCCTTATTTTTTTAAACATGATTGTTACATTTATGTTCCTCGGGTCATTATGACCCGAGGCTGTAATACATTAGTAGGACGTATAAATTTGTGTTTCCAATTATTTTATATTCAAATTTGAGGATAGATAATATGCATATCATCACATGCTTGTTCAAACAGGAACAGACTTGCAACTTGCAGCAGGTATAAATATCATATCGTAGTATGCAACCGACAGTTTTGTTTGTTACGTTGCAGAGTAAAGTGCGGTTTGTTGTACGTACTACAAGTTCTTCTAAAGTGCTGAAACAACAATAATGGCAAGAAAATATCTTAGTAGTGAAGACTTAGAAAAACTTATTGATAATTTGAGTGACATTAGTGACGATGAAGCTTCTGAAGAGGAAGATCATATCAGTGAAGATTGTGATTATGAACTGTCAGACGATGATTTTTTCGACGATGCTGGACGGATAAATCCTACGCAATTGATGCCATCTGCTCAATCGGTTCAATCCAAAGATAACGCCATAGCTTGGATGTTAGATCCATTTCGTCAATCAGGGCGTGCAACTAGTGCAAATATCATAAAAGTCGCTCCAGGTCCAACTAGATACAGCAATGCACGAATCCAGGATGTAAAATCTACATTTCAGCTATTTTTCAATAGTTCTCAGGAAAATATAATTTTTAAAATGACTAACATCGAAGGTCGTAGAGTGTACGGTGACAACTGGCAAGAATTAGATGACATTACGTTGCAGGCGTACATAGGTTTGTTACTGTTAGGAGGAGTCTACAGATCGTATGATGAATCTACCAGAAGTTTATGGAATGCAGAAACAGTCAGACCTCTTTTTCGCGCAACAATGTCGTTGAAACGATTTTATTATATATCACGCGTGTTACTGCTTGATAATAAAGAAGATCGTCAAGAAAGAAGGCTACGGGATAAGTTGCCTCCTATTAGAGAATTTTGGGACAAATGGTCTGAAATACTACCAAAATTGTACAATCCTAGGCAAAACGTAACTGTGGATGAGCAGCTGGTTGCATGTAGAGGTCGTTGTTCATTCAAGCAGTATGTACCAAATAAGCCAGCAAAATATGGCATCAAAATATGGACGCGTTGTGATAGTGCAAGTTGTTATGCTTTAGAAGTTCAAGTATATACGGAAAAACCACCTGGGGGAAAACCTGGGAAGGATCAGGGACTGAGAGTAATTTTAGACCTTACTTATGGACTAAGAGGTCAGAATGTAACTTGTGACTATTTCTTTACATCGTATAAATTGGGTTAAATGCTTCTCAAAAGAAATCTTACTATGTTAGGGACTGTCAGGAAAAACAAGCCTAAGCTACCTATCATGAAAGTAAATAACGTTGTGCATAGTTTCAAATTTTATTTTACTAAAGATACCGCAGTTGTGTCTTATATTCCAAAAAAATACAAGAAGGTCATTCTAATGAGTACGTTTCATAACCAGAAACAAATAAGCGACAGAGAAGACAAAAAACCACAAATTATACTTATAATTCTTCAAAGGGAGCAGTTGATACATTAGATCAGCTAATCGGTGCATACACATGCAAACAAAAAACGAATCGCTTTTGTCTTATGGAACGAAGTGAATCCAGACAGGAATAAAAATGTTTTGTTCAAAAGAAGACTGTTTTTGGAACAACTGGGCAAACAATTGGTAAATCCTTACATTTTGTCCAGAAAACATCTTCCCCGTAATGAACAAGCAGCTGCAATTGTAACAGCTATTCAACAACCATTGGTGGAAGATTCTACCACACCTCTTCCTGGAGCTAGCAACAAAAACAAACGAGCACGCTGGAAGTTTTGCCCTTATAAATGTGATAAGAAAATTAATATGACCTGCATTAAGTGTAAAAAATATTTGTGTAAAGAACACGTGACCTATTATTGTCCCGACTATAAGAAGTAGTGGATCATATCAATTATTAGACATTTTTTATTCCGTTTTCTTTCTTTTTATTCAAATTTAGTTGAATTTATTGTTTCACGTTTCATAAAAAAACGTTGAATTAGAGAAATAAAGCTAACAAATGTATAAAAATTGTTGTTATTTTGGTTTTAGTTCATATTTCGGGAGTTCGGGTCATTATAACCCGAAGGAGCACAAGTGTATAGTCTTGTCGAGGAGAACAGCATGTTTAAAATGTGTTTCTTGTGCTTTTTAAAAATGTAAACACAATAATATGATTTTCAACAACTAAAAAATACAGTATGAATACTGCAGTAATTGATACATTCTAATTCGACCTTGACAATATGCTGTGTTGCCGTATGTAACTAAAGGGTTCTTGTCAATAGGAACCGTATATCATCTTTCCTCCGTTCAAAATTATTTTTCTTGCGTTTTTCAAAAATGTAAGCACGATAATTATTTTCAGTAACTTAAGTTACAGCATAAATTATTGAGTGATTGATATATTAAGAGGAAAATCCCATATTTTAACAAAGGTATTTCCTTTAAAACTCTTAAAAATCCTTACTAATATTTCGTTTAAATAACCTGTCTTTAAAGTAATAAATGATCCCGAAGTACCATTTTTGCATAGTTGTAAACTGATTAATTTTCTTGAAGTGTAAAACAATTGGAAACGTATATGGAAAGTTATATGCAATAGTCCAAAGATCCAAAATGTAAAATAGTTCGATTTATCGAATTATTAGGGTTTGGCGAATGAAATAAGAATTTTGATAAATATAAATAAAAAATGGATTTAAAGAGTAACGTATTTGCTTTTGAAAACTAACATTGCAGGTCGAAGCAGTAAAAAAAATTCAAAAAACGGTTTTAAACGAAGTAATAAAGTGCATTTTTTGGGCCATATAAAGCCTCATCCTGTAAATCACATTATGGTGTTACGCAATCAAAACTAACTGGGCGATGTTGAGGCTTAGCAAGGTAAACGGGCTGCCGAGATAACTGCAGTGAAAATGGACGGGTTCGACGTAAAACGTAACATGGTTGAAATTTGGGGTTTAAACCCATGAAGTAACAAACAACAATATTCGGTCCAGGACAAGTAGTCGCTAGGCGCCACCATAACTTGAAATTTCTTAACACGTTATCTCCTTATTTTTTAATTTTCCCTTGATACGCAAAACCAAAATTTATAATTGTATTAAAAATTCTGAAATAAGTATCACCAAATTTGGAAAAATAATAATTAAGTGTATTAACACTTTATTTGGTAATAACGGTGTAATTATTAATATATTTATTCGTAAGCTCTGTCTTTCGTCACGCGTTAATTTTGTCTAACGATGAAAGCTTTAATTTTTAATTCAGTCTATCTATTGCTAATCACAAACCAATAACTCGTATCATAAAAATTGAAAAACGTAACGATCAGTGCGTCGTGTTTGAATCATACATTTTCTATCAACCACTATTTGAATTTTTATTATTAAAATGTATTTAGATGTTCACAAGCATAAATGAATCGCCCTGATTCAAATCTGAAATGTTTACTTAAATTGTGAGTAGTATTGTATACTCAATCACTATTAATTAATGCAAGTTAATTAAATTTTATGATCAACCTGACGCAAAATAAAAAAATTTCCAATCAATCATCTATCAAATATGTCAAACATTTTATTATTTTTAAACGGTGTAATCCTTTGTCACTTCACACATCAAATAAAACAATCAAATTTTAGAGTATAGTATAGGTTCTCTTTTAACTGTAGATTGAACCATCACTTTAATAAAACCTTACAATAAAATTGTAGGGAAGTTTAGCATAATTTAATTAAAAGGCTAAGTTAACTGAACTCTATTAACTAATTTTGCAAAAGTATCAACATATGTTGACTGCTTTCGTAAAGTAACACATTCAAAAAAACAATTGTTATAGATTAATGTCCCTGCTATACATATACAAATAAAATTTGCCATAATAACGCTAACGGCTTTGTAGGTCTATAAAACGTTCACCAATCAACATATATCTAGAAGCTTCATTATATATAATTCCTGATGCCCTTTATCAGATATAATGTCCTATCCATTGGAGTTGATCTTCTTTAACTAACCATGAGTATGTATGTACAATCGTCACTTATAACCGGCCTCGTGATTTTAACACAGGCCGTTGCACTATACGTTAACTTAAATGTCCGTTTTCATCCACACTGACTGCCTTTCTAAATGTTTGTCACAGAATATTTTAATTACACCTGTTGACTAAAGTCTCAATCGTCTGTAAACAGTTGATTAAGTGCTGTTAATAAACAAATATGCATTTAACTCAAGGTTATCAATGTCGAATACTGTGTCAACTTCAATATGAGTTCTACCAGCTGCCACTCGTCCTTATCTACATCAAGGCCACCTTGCAACACGTTGTGATATTTATCCAGCTCAAACCAAAACAGCCTATCCGCAAGGAGTTTCTAACGTGCGTCTTCGCCGCATACGAGAGCGACAAACGCACCAACGCAAAACAGGATCAGTGATGAAACTTTTATAAAAATCCTAGTAATTCTTCAAACATTCAAATTTCATATCCATATTTACTCGAAATTTAGATTCAACTTTTCATGAAAGTCTCACTAGTGCGCGAACTTCCGCAAAATTCTGTATATTTTAGTACCATTTGTTTCTGAGCATACATAAAATTTTCCATTGTGCAATATTATGTAATTTATACAAAAGTTTACATGCACAATATCAAGATATCACAAATTCACATGCTAGATTATTATTATAAGTTTTGTTATGAACGAATAATTCCAAAAATAAACATGTAATTAAAAATTATTATTAATTGTATTAAAGACAGAAATAGAAACTTTACCTCGAGTAGGATTTGAACCTACGACTTGTACTTTGCTAGATATTTACAGGAATTTGAACTCATTGAAGTACAGTAGCCACATATAAATAATCCATTTTTTACTCAACAGAGGTGTTACTAAAACATTATTCCTCATTCAAACAATTTTTATCTATTTTCATATTCATTTTATTGACCTTTACTTTTTGAGATTCACAGTAACCTACACCATTGCTTAACAATGTCGGTTCGTTACCTTTTACATTTTCTGAATTTGGTTTTAAATTTGTTATTGATATAGATACCAATTTATACTTCGTTTAAAATTATTTAATAGGTTTAGATGTTAGTTCGTAAACTAATTCTTAACTTAAATATATGGTTTACATTAAATAAACACAAAATGTTTTAATATGTTTATTTATGTTTATGTTTGAACGTACTTTTTAAAAACTGGCACTAATCAGAAGGCGATAATATTCTATAAATAAGTACTGCAACAAATGTGGGTCATGAAAATATAAGAGTAAGGAAGAAAGGAAAAGGCCACGTATTTCATTCCCTTCCCAGGTGGCGGGTCTGCTTAAGCTTTCCAAACTCCTTCTTTCACAATCATAGATTCCCAGCATACATATACACATTAAGTATATATACATGAAGGAGCGCAGTTAATGTTTTGAGGGGGAAAATACTACCCTAGAATTCATTTAAATAGCCGCATATGGTGTGCATATACGTGGTGACCACGCCGTTACATGTGTATGATGAAGACCTCCTGAAAGAACCGCATACAGGGTAGACGGTAACGGGGATCGAACCAATTACCTCCCGAATTCTAAGCAGATTGTGTTACCACTAGCATACTAGCTCGGTTATAATAGTAAAGCGAGATGACCAACCTGCGTATAGAAAACGCGCAAAAAGCGGAAATAAATAGGTAGATGTACTATTATACAACGTTGTTATTGAAGTGGGCGATGCAAATTGGTCCTTACCTTCACCCATAGATCCAAAAACTTAAAAAACTCACAGTTAATATAAATGGCAGATTGTTATACGGGATGATCCGTAAGTAATGATACGAAGTGAAATGTAAGATTCTTGGCCTTAAAATATTACCATCTGAAGCAACTTGCTTTAATAAAATGTTGATAATAAAAATGACATAGGGTGGCAATGTTGATATGCAAAAAACGTTCTTTCACAGTAAATTGAAAGATTTGGTTATGCGAACGTAAAAATTTGAAGCGTTTTAAGGTATAAGAAATCATAATGCGATATCTGTTTCGATGTATTTTGTAGAGGGCGTCACATGAGCTATGTTGCCGGTGTAACTGTGGGCTTAACCTTTTTATCGTAAACTCTATCGCGCTTTCATTGAAAAATATTAAGATTACATCATTTTTTCGAAAAATATGTATAGGTACTTATCATTAGTGTCAAAATTTACTAGTTTTTGAGATATTCGCATTTTAAGAACCCCCAACATAATTTTTATTTAATATCACAAATATTAACGTATAGTAAGCGCCGATATCAGTAAATGTATTATCACAAAGAGATGATCGCTATCTATTGCCAGCAAAATATCAATGGGTGTGCTGCGCAAAACAATTTCATGCTTATGGTGGGACTTATATGATCCTCATACAGATGTTTCAGGTTTAATTCATCTTGCTTGAATAATATAATTAGATTTGCATTATCACGGATTAGTTGCTTTGAAATTTTACTGTAAGTTTGACCCAAATAGAAACAGTCAATATGATTATGCCTGCCCATAGAAAAATATGCCATTATGTTATTTTAATTTTCACATCTTGATTATCACTGAAGGTACAGTAACCTATATCCTTCATTGGATGTAAGATTTCCTGTAAAAGTTTGTTCTTGTTTTGTTTCAATGACTTAGAGTATACGTATACATATTTAAATTTCAAACTATTTTTCTCAGTAAGCAGACTGATCATTTTGTTTGCTTTTCAGCAGTTGTAGGAGCCGCATATAATACCACATATACTATTAGGAAGTAAATCACCATGTTTTGGTTCATCAAAGTCATGATTTTGAATTGGAAATTTTGTTTCTGAGCAACTACTTCCATCGTTAACGGATGAAATAAAACTAAACGAATAATTACATTTTTATTTATATACTAGACTTACAGGGTGTGTATTACAATAATTATAATTTTTTCACTTCTCCAATGAGTGGGTTATACTGCACAATAGCGTCATGGAGAATCAGGTGATAGGCAACGATTGCATTATCGAAAGGTGTTAGAGATTCCATATCCAATTTGATGACTACAAGTCAAGTTTACCAGCATCACTAAGTGTTAAGTGCGGTACTTTTCATTGAATTTTACTTAGGGTAATTGCTGCATCAACTTCACCATAGTAGCAGTTTGCATCGCTCCTTCATCGAATTAAAATCAACCCTTAGAGCATATTCACGATTATTTGACGATAATCCTCCATTAATCCAAATATGTTGTTGAATGGTATGCATATTGTAAAAGATTTTTCTCCATTTTGCTCATTGAATTCTACTTGTAATGGTTCTTCATTCTTTGGTGACCACCTCAAATAGCTTAGTGCTTTTCGCTTGCTTGCCATATAAGGAACATATCCTTTAGGTGCACGCGTTATTCCTGGATTCCTGCAAACATCCACTCAGTTACCATCTAACCCATAACGAATTTCTTCGAAAAGGAAGTTGGGGAAATGTTTGATTAAGTCAGATAATTTTTGATCATCTTTGAATTAAGATGCGCATTTCTTCAGAAGGTCCCTATTTAGGAGATCCATACGGAAGATAAGTGTGAATGTCTGATTTAATTATAGTATCATCAAAATGTGCGTTTTGAAAGAGGTTTAATTGACGTTAAAAAGTATTTCTCTGCAGATGTTAACCGTAAAGTAGGTTTTTGACTAACGACTTACTGCAGGGATGATGTCTTTTATATGAAGCGCTCCTTCATTAATTCTGAGACCCATGTTCTTTTAGTTCTAGACGTGCTGTGAATGGTTCACTTCCACCAAAGTCTATTAATTCCCAGTTTTGATTATTCAAGTTAATTGTTATATTACTAATTATGTCGGTGTTTACCTTTAAATATTGAGTATTGCTGGAAATTTTATCTAGATGATAAGCTGGTGCGACTGAAACTTCAATCTCATACAATACTATTGCAGGCTTCCCGTGTCGATAAAATGCCTTTATAATATTGCACTCTACATGTAGATTTGTGTGTTTAAGTATTTGGATGTCTAACGCAGATCTGCTTTATGTCTACTTTCTAAATCTCGGTAATCTCTGTAACTCATATCATGAAGTTTGCACTGAGCATCTAATCGATTCATACCGGGGTCACCACGTGCGAGTCGTTTCGCTAACTTTGCACCAGGGCCACGATACAGGTACCAGGTAAATGCAATTTAATGAGACATTTATTGATTAGAGTATTCACTGAACCACCTGCACTCTTTCGCTCCTTGGCTGACATTGTTTACCAAGATGGACAAATTAGCTTATTTACACTTAAATCGAGATCACAAATACGACTATACTTGCATGCAAAATCAAGACACTTTTATTCATTCAAATATATGAATCGCATGCCGTAAGTTTTCATAAAAAGCTACTAACAAAGAGATTTCAAGCGAGAGCTACAGTATCTTATAAATAAAAACGAGGTACTTTGGTCAGTTATCAGTAAAATCGTAATATAGTACGCTCATTTTTACTTTACAAGGTAATAAACATTTTTAAGAGAGGGCATTACAGGTTGTTTTCATGCAGTTTTTACGTAAAGATGATATCAATTAGGGGTATTCTTAGAAATAGAATTTTCAAGGTCAGCTGCTGAGATATCAAATTTCATTTTTTAAATGACTGAATAGAAAGTTTTCATTTCAAGAATAATCGTATGAGAAACAGGACTTTTACTTATATGAAAAATAAATTTTTAGACACAATGAGAAGAGCGCTACATATACAAAAGATTATGTAATTCAGCATTTCTTTTTCATACAGTTTGAAAACAAATATGCATAAAGATTGCACTTCTGTGAATTATATAGGTCAACTGAACCATATTTTCTCACTTAAAAACTGATAGTTTTCTGTACATTGATTGAGGGTTTGAGAGCGTGAGCTCAAAAGTTGATGTTAAAGAATTATGTAAGTTTATCCATTGTCTTCTTACGTTTCCCCAAATTATCTTACGTACATATCTCATGTGTACTACTGCTTTTATCATTTTTATTTAAAAAAAGTTATCATTTACTCCTTTTCAGCATGCAACATGATTGTTCTCTATTAATTTGAGGAATTGGGCGCCATTCCGTTCAATACAATTTTGTTTGGAAGTACATTAGAATTTTTTTTTTTAAATGATTGCATTTGAGAGTTGGCGATAAGCAAAAAATGCAATATCTAAACGTGAGAAGGTTTCTCCGGTAAACATTATGAATGAAAATGTTTATTTGGTGCTTCCCGGAACAATGATGAGTAATGGCATTTTATAAGTTAAGATATCCCTGCAGTGGAATTTGAAAATTCTATTTCTCAAAATACTCCTAATTGACAGTACTTTACATAAAATCTGCATGAAGGAAATCTGTAATGACCTTCAGCAAGCATTTGAACACGAAGACTTACAAATTTCACCAGTTATTTAGAATTTTTGTAATTAATGCGCCTCTCTTGAAAATGTTTATAACCTTGTAAAGTAAAAATTAACGAATTAAAATCAATGTCATGCTGTCTGCGACTTCATTAGAGTTATTCATTAATATGTCCGAATTTACTGTTAATAATTGACGAAAGTGCCTCGTTTGTATTTATAAGGTACACTAGCACTCACTTGAAATCTCTTTGCCTATGAAAATTTATTGCGATACATTGAAATCACTGTTCAAATTTTAAACGCATTACGACATGCGATTCATATATTTGAGTGAAAAAAGCTTCTTTGGTTAATGTGATTTTAGGAAACTGATTAACTTAAAAATGTTGAAGATATAATTTATGTATGCAATATTTCTTTAGCACTTAACACTAGAACTGCCGCGGCGGTCAATTTGACCGCGTGCCTTCTTTAAAATGTTGTTTAACATTTCTCCGTTGTGCTTGGAGTTATGTTGTTGAGGTATTATGACTTTTTGTAGATTTTTATGTACTTCTGGAATCTAAAAAAAATATATTAAGAAAATTAAGCCGTTTTAGAGTTTTTTTTGTAGTATTTGTATAACTGCCGGAACCGTCATTTTGACCGTTCATATATTCATAATAAATTTCGAGGTTGTATAACAAAAATAATTGCAACGTTGAGATAAACCAATGCATTTTACTATTATTGTGGTAATTTTTAAGAGTTTACTGCAAATTAGAACTTGTTTAGTCGTGTCCGAAATTATGAATAATATTCGCTATTTTTACCTACGCGCCCGAGATATGAAAAATGCAAGTTATAACTTGTTTCTGTAGAGACATATATATTCAAGTGCTTTGAAATTTCAAATTAGTTGCACGTGAACGTTCTTGTGAGACACTTCTGCACTCCTTACGGGATTAATTTCGTAGTAAAAAAATGTAGTCGTCTCGCGGTTTTACACAACAACAGAGTTTAGATTATCTTGCGGAGCTGGAAAACTTATCTGAATGCGAATCCGAAAAATCAAATAACCACCACGAAGATGGGGAAAGTGATGTAGCTGTTCCTGTTGATGACAAAAGTAGTGAACAAAGTGAAGAATCTGATATCAGCGTAAATAATGTCACTTCTGATCCTTGTTCATTGCCTGACAGTATGTCTTGTATTGCGTTTTGGACTGACCTAGGTGGTATTAGCACGAATGCGTTTTCAAATGCGTATGTTGAGATTTACTACATTTTCGGGTCCATTTTGATACACTGTGTTGGAAAATGGTCCCACAAAAGAAATTAAGTGGGTTATGGTCCGGGGATCATAGAGGTCACTCAATATGTGCTCTCCTTCTTATGCATCTGTTTGTGAACATTTCATACAGATAACGGCAATCATTAATGCCATAATGAGGAGCTGGAATCAAATAGCTTCGTTCCACCCAATGTGGGTCATGTTGGGAAAATTAACAAACATAATTAAATCAAATACTTATCGTTAACTCAGGAAACATACTATAACGAGTCATAGAACTTTAGGGAACGTATTAGTATTTTCCCTTTTTTCGTCGTCGTAAAAATCATTTAATGATTCAACTTAATTCGCTACTGACTATGGTATAATGATTCTTACATTTGGCAAATAATCTATAAATCTCATTCTGTGGTAATATTACTTGGCAATTAAACATTTCTTTTTTAGTGCCTTCCAACCTGCATATGCATACAGTGTGATTCGTGAGGAACCCACCGTATTTCAGGAAATAATAGGTCTAATAATTTTAACACAAAATTTTCATATAAACGTAAGTCCAATAGAGCTTCGTTTCAGAAATATCGGGTGTCAAAGTTACAAGAAAAGTTGATTTTTAAAATATCTCCAAAACGAAAAAAGGTATTTTTCTTATTCTTGGTATAATAAAAAATACCTACGTACAGGTCTTATACATATCAATTAATTATGCGCTATGTAATTTTTTAATTCGACGTGTAATTTGGACGCAAAAAATTCCTAATGTGGAATTTAAGCGTTTGTTAAAATTTTTTCAAAGTCTGAATACCCATCAACTTTATAGGAGAATTTGTAAATACACTTTTTAATGAAAATTTAGCTTTGCATAACTTTCTCATAAGTTTCTTAATACAAAGCCAACTAAGTTGAAAAATTGGATAAAATCAAAAATGCTTGAACTGTATTACCGATACTTGTACAGAAGAGGGAGGCTTTGTAATTTTTTCGTTCAAGCTAGCATCTAAACGTCGATTAACCTCTTGCGTTACACTTTTGCCTATTTTCATTATGATCACATTACAAAAGAGGATGCATAGTTAGCAAAACATATTTCTCATTTCATTGTATTTCACTTTGTAGATATTTTTAGTTTCGCAATTACAAGTATTGTAAAACTAGAAATGAAGTAGTTGAAAAGTTCATGTGTAAAATTATATTAAAGTTTGCTTTAAAAACTTCCTGACATGTAAATCTTTCATGTTATGTTGAAGGAAGCGTTTCAAGCTCGCTTTGAAACATCCAACTTTTATATATAGTGCAAGGTATGCCTCAAACTATTCATTCACTGCAGATTTTCACGATAAAGCTTATTCCCTATTGCTCGCAATATTCCTAAACCTTTCAACAAATTGCGTTATTAAAGCAACTTGAAAAGTATAATGTGGCTTATAAAGCAGTTACTTTTTCATAATTTCTGTTGGTTGTACCACTTTACTTTCACCTTTAAAAACTATAACAATGTGTATATATTAACTTATAATGTTTTTGACAAATTCAACAAAATAATCCAATCGTCACACGGTTGGAGGCTGAATCAAGGAAGGAGAGAAAATAATTAATACGAGGATATTCTTCAGTATCGCACGTGTATATTTGCGACAAAGTTTAATCATTTTTTTAGGGTAATAACTATACAACCTCTTGTGTAATATGTACATAATACAAATAAGCAACGTTGTAAAAACAATAATAGTAATTTATGTGAGATAGGCGTTTAAACCTTACTGGAAGTTATTATAGACATATAGGTACTAACTTCAAAAAATGTCGCATTCTTCTATAATAATATCGTAAAACAGTTTAAAAATTTCAACCCATAATTAATTAATTTTTGACTTATTAGAATTCGTGTCAAGAAACTATAGAAACAGTCATGTGTCCGTGTCCGTGTCCGTGTCCGTATCCGTGTCCGTGTCCGTGTCCGTGTCCGTGTCCGTGTCCGTGTCCGTGTCCGTGTCCGTGTCCGTGTCCGTGTCCGTGTCCGTGTCCGTGTCCGTGTCCGTGTCCGTGTCCGTGTCCGTGTCCGTGTCGTGTCCGTGTCCGTGTCCGTGTCCGTGTCCGTGTCCGTGTACGTGTCCGTGTCCGTGTCCGTGTCCGTGTCCGTGTCCGTGTCCGTGTCCGTGTCCGTGTCCGTGTCCGTGTCCGTGTCCGTGTCCGTGTCCGTGTCCGTGTCCGTGTGTCCGTGTCCGTGTCTGTGTCCGTGTCCGTGTCCGTGTCCGTGTCTCAGAGAAGTATCTAGGAATTTTCCATTATTCCTGTAACTAATATCTGGAGAACACTGACGACAAACGGATTGCACTCTTACCATTTCAGAAGGGTTCAATAATTGTTATCCATAGATCATGATCTTCACGTCAGATTTTGTGCAGAAATACTTCACAGGCGTATTAGAAACCACCAGTTTACAGAGCGTTCACTGTTCACCGTTCACTAATTCTATTTACACGACAGGGTATTCTAAATCATTACATGCACGAATAGTTCGACGAAAATACCAAAATACTTTTTCCCTAAGTGTGTGGGCTGGCATCCTAGGAGGGAGTTTAATAAGACCTTTTATTTTGCCTATGCGTTTAGGAGGAGCTGAATATTTGCACTTTTTAGAAAATAACCTTTTCGAATTGGAAGGTATACCTCTCCAACAGAGACAAGAGACAAGGTACATTCAGGACGGAGCTGCTGCCAATTTTATTTTGGCTGTTCGACGATGGTTTCACAAAAATTTCTCAGGATCCACCCATATACTGGCCCCCAAGATTCCCCGACTGCTTACAATTTACGATCCGTAAATTTTAATTTCATTAAAAGACTACAATTATGTCAACAATCATTTTGAACACTTGAAATTATTATTATTATTAATTACGGGATTAAATTAATTTATTTTCATTTGTTCATATTGTTAATCATGGATTAAACTATTTATTTCTTAATGTCGATTTTTATATTTTTCCGCGCAAACTGTTGCTTGTATGAAAAAATGACAAAAGTGAAAAACGTTTTATAAACAGGTGTGGTATTAAAAAAAATCGGACATTGCAGGAAGAAGTTCTGAAAATAATAAAACTAGGGGTTGCTGTCCTCCAGATACATGAGCCGAAGAATAGACACCACCACAAAATAGTATTCGACTAGCTGACAATGTGTGCCAAAATTGACATTTCTAAGTTTAACCGTGTTTAAGAAAAAAGCAAAAAATACTATTTTCCGCCATTTTGAAACTCCAATATCTCAACAAGGAGGACTCAAATTGAAAAATATCATATGAAGATCACCTTACCCCCCTAAAATGGCTTGCAGAATGCTCTGGTAAAATATTTGACCATCATTCTGGAACACTCTGTATAACGAGTATACGAAGGAGTTTAGGAAAGTTCATTCGAATATATTTCATTATTTTGTTTGATGACACAAAGACATAGGGTGTAATCAATATGTATTTTATTATTAAGCTTTTACGTTTCTAAAGTTTATTTGTGCATTGGGTATTAATTTATTATGTTGATATTAACTACATCCAATAAATTTAGTGATTCATACTTAGCTTAGTTTATAAATTTCAAAGCAAGATTTCCAAATCTTATATTTAGAATTGATTTATTTATTCAGCCCATAGGCATTTATCTGATATTCTATGATCATCCAAGGGTTGATAACACTTTAAGTCCAGGTAAAATTTCCCGAAAAAACAGATCACAGTGGTGCCAGTGACGTTCTTTATCGATTGTGTTTTATTGTATGGCAAGTACAATGTTTGTAAAGCATTCTTTCAGCTACTTACATCTTAAACCGGACCAGCCCACCTTAGGTAAGTTCAGCCGGCGACCCACTTATTAAGTAAGCCAACGCGACGCTGAGTGCGGTTTGATCAGGTAATATTTTATGTTTTATGATTTGTTGAGGTTAATATTTGTAAACGATTTCTTACCGTTTTAGGAAGAACGGTGTCTGTGATTGTTATTAAAACAATTTCAACCCAAAAGACATTATTATGGATGAAAATCGTGAAAGTTTTCATTTTCATCATTCGTCTGCAAACAGAAAGATGTCAAGATGTCAAGCCATCAAGGCTCTCTAATTCTGATGTAATTCGTATATCGTGGTTTCCAAAATTAAAAAAAAACTTTGCTAATACTCTGATTCGTTAAATTTATTTAAATCGCTAGATTTAACGTTTATCTATTGAATTTTAAAATGAAAATAAACGTGATAAGTTATATTAAAAGGCAAAATGAAGTTATTAAAATTTCGTATTTTTATTTTTACTTCTCTGCGACAAATATTTAATCACAATATTAATCAAAAAAATTTAAGTTTACAAGACGTAGTATTATTTTCCTGACAACATTTATTTCAATATGCTCCCATTAATTATCATTACACCTTATCTGATTTAAGATAACAGAATAAAAAAGAACGTTCATTTTTTGAAACGGAGTTGTTCAGTTTATGACACGAATTTAAAAAATAGATTATATCAGTAAGTCTGGAATTTAATTACGCTTGTTTTGATTATAAAAAGGTAAAATTTATTATGTATGCGTACGCAATTTTTCAATCTAATTTGAAAAGGAAAAAATTATTATACTTATAGAAAAATCGTTTCCATGTGGAAGTGGTAAATATATTAAAGTACCTGCGTGCTGCGACTTAACTTACATATAATCAAAGTTTAAAAACTTTTAGGCAACTCGCGAAAGAAACTTTATATAAAAAACTTTTATAATAAATAAAAAATGCTTCTTTATATATGCCTAAGTATAAGGTTTATAACCTAAAGGATAATGGAAATTGCAGATATTCGCTGCCTTTTGATCCTCATAATTAGTTTTTTGCCGTCTGTGTTATAGGTTACACTTCTTTCAATTTAATGTTCCGGGTCGGTCTACTATACACTTTCCGGGAAGAATCGAAAAAGTGCAAAGTTCAAAATTTCATTAAACGTAATCTAAAATTAATACCGTGTTGCCTCACATTTAATTAAGGTTCTTTGTTAAAAATTTAGTATGAATCGAGTGATAATTACAACCAATTGTAGTGCAATTAAGTAAACCGAATGACCCATAAAAATGCTAAAACGGCATTATGTACAATCATCGTTTGCTTTTATATCATTTCCTTCAATAGAAGCGCGTAGTAGACCTTTTGGAAAACAAATTGCACTAAACTGTGATTCACTTTAAGTGGTTGTATTGATTTACTTTGCGTAAGCGTAAATACTACCTTTGTATACTTTGTCAACAACAAACATACTGAGATGTGTATTTTCATCAAGTAGGTAGGAGATTCCTAGTATAATAATCACACACTATGTTTACTTCGGGATAACTTAAACGGTAATTTAAAATTAAGGATGGCGTGGGAGTTATCGCACGCACCCATTTACATAACACGGAACTTATGAGCTCGTATGTTTACAAATTAAAGCGTTAATGTACCAAAATAAGCATAAATCGTTACAAAGCAGAATCTCATCTGGAGTATATTTCAACCACAGTCCTCACGCTCTTTCTAAAATAAACCCACAAAGCTACTTATCTGTTAAACTTTGGGGAACTACTTTAAAAGAACGAATTTATTTTTGTCAAACTTTAAAGGGTAATCTATCCTTGCTCAAAAGTTAGCAACAGGGCGTACACGGTACATTAAAAGCAACCGATATGTGTTTTTCGAATCAACCGTGTGTCAAACAAAGCTTAACACGCAATAAAGCCGTAGGAAGTGAGTGGAATCATTGTATGTATAACGCCCAACGTTAAAGGAATACAGTGAAATTTACTTAAGATATACTGTTTTTTGCTAAGAAACCTATTTTTACATTAATATAGCCTTTCACTGAGGACAGTATTGGTAGGTTATTATTTTGTCTTATTTTAAACAGTAATTGGTAAGTGTAAATTAAAAACAAACGTATACATTTTCTAATAGAACGCCGGGGAAGTAATTAAAGCAATCTCGAAATTAATTTCTTACTGTGAACTTATGTTTTGGAAATAATATTCATGATTCTCCTTTTGTTTGTAATAATTTGGTAATTTCGTTATGATACGAAAATATTTTACCACAAAAGTAAACGTGATCAATAGAGACAATCTTTAATGTAATTTCAGTAATGGATTTACAACAAAATTAGTAAGTATATGTAATCCTCAATAAATGTTTGTGTAACTGCATTCTGATTTAGTGCTGATACACTTTTGTGCTTTCCATATACAGGGTGGCGCATTAGTGTGACAAAGTCCCATATCTCCTTTATTTAAAGAGATACAAAAAAAATTAAATACAGAAGTTGTAAGATATGTTCTGGTGCATATTCCAAAAATATGTTTAATTATACACGGTAGATAATAAAAGCTTAGGAGTAATTAAAAATTTTTTTTTAAATAGAAAACCCTATATATTATTACATATTTAGGTTCTACACATAATTTTAGACACATTTTATGTATAATGTCCTATACCTAAGTCTAACCGTTTTTGACAAATTTCAAATTTTTTGTCAAAAATGACGTTTTCAGGCCAAAACATAGGGAACCTTTTCTAAACGAAGCCTTTATCAATTAGTTATGGTTGGTTTCCTTGGAAATGGGGACCTACTCTGATGGGCTGTATTGATATTTTTGTAATACATTCATACAGGGTGATCAAAAGTGAAAAATAAAAAGTAGATTCAAAAAAACCTATAGTCATTTTTTTTAATGGAAACCTCCTATTTTTTTAATTCTGTCTTATTTAGCATTAAAAATAAGGGTGACTTTGTATAAGAGTGTATATTCCAAAAAATTGTAGTTTTTGAAATAATGACAATTTAACATTTTTTTATTGTAAAAAGGCATTACGGCTTTCAAGTTTTGTTGTCAGTTGGCCGTGACGGCGAGGCGTGGCATATAAAAATAATAGAGATCATCAGAAACGTCATTATTTATTGTACCAGTTGATGCATTAGTGTATTTTATAGCAAATTGATAATGGCTTCGTTTAGAAAAGATTTCCACTTATGTTTTGGCCTGCAAATGTCATTTTTGACAAAAAATTTGAAATTTGTCAAAAACAGTTAGACTTAGGTATAGGACATTATACATAAAATGTGTCTAAAATTGTATGTAGAATCTAAATATGTAATAATATATATGGTTTCCTATTTAAAAAAAATTTAAAATTACTTCTAAGCTTTTATGATCTACCCTGTATAATTAAACATATTTTTGGAATATGCACCAGAACATATCTTACAACTTTTGTATTTAATTTTTTTTTGTGTCTCTTTAAATAAAGGAGATATGGGACTTTGTCACACTAATGCGCCACCCTGTATATTCAAATATCTGATGTGGAACAACACACGACCTTCCAACCTACAAAATGGAAATTAAAAGTAATAAAATAATTTTAATAATATTTTTTTAAAGATAATTATGCAACCTCTTTTACAATAAGTTAATTACGAAAATATGCAACATTGTAAAAACAGAAATAATAATCTCTGTCAAACAGACGTTAAAAACGTTAAAAACTTCATGTTTGACAGGGGTTGTAGTGTGTGTTTCAACGCCCTGTATATATACGTATTTTTTTCCTTTTCGTTTTTTTTTCTATTTACTCAGTTCTCGCTTTCACGCTAACGAAATTTGTTGTTTTTATGTGTCTTCATATAGTTAGGGAAACTACCGCATAGGTTTGCAGTTCGAGAACATTCAGCAGGTGTCCTTAAGCCGATCCCGCCCGTATTGCTTTGATTGCTACCTGGTGGAGACGTATTCAAGAGTTCTGTGTAGAAGGCAACTCAATATTGTATTTCACATGGTACAATTGATTTTGAGGGACCATTTGGTTTGATTTCGAAATAAATCGATTTGAACTTTTCATGTGTTAATCATATTTTATAAAATTAACTAACGAATTCATTTACAATTATGAAAGATGGCGATGGAAAATAAACAAAATAACAATTGCGTGAACATCAAACTGCTCTTATGTCATAAAGTAATTTTGCATTAGAAAATAAGAAATAAACTCCGGTAAAAAATAATCGTTTTTAATACAAAAAAAAATTTGCTAGCACAATTAATAATAAAAAAAAATCAAAATGCCAACTGAAAGCATGAAACACAAAACTTAATCTGTAAAAGATGGTCCACATGATAACCATCCGATTCTATGCACAAATTTATTCGTTAGGTAAATATTGCCGAATTTTTGCAAAAATTCACCTATTGTTCCTATATTCGTCGCAGGCATCCCGAATTCTTCTCTAAAGCTGATCGCGTATTTCTATTGGTTGGGAATAAGCCATTGATTTTAGATATCCCCAAACACAATAATCGTAAGGGTTTAAATCTAGAGACCTTGCTGGCAAACAACCGCACCGCCTCGTCCGAGCCATCGCTCTCGGTAATTGTTATCTAGAATAGTACGAATAGTTCTGCTATAGAGAGCCGGAAAACCATCATCTAAAAACCACAAATTCCGCCAAATATTCAAATTAATATCATCTAATAAATCAGGTAAAGTATTTTGTAGAAAGTTGAGCTATTCTTCGCCGTTTAAGCGATTAAGCAATTCTACAAGTCCAATCAAATTATCACCAAGAACACCTATCCATACATTAATGCTAAACCTTTCATGATGTTTACTTTCCATTATCGCAGTTTTCATCAACATAGGAGTGTTAGTGTGCATTGTGCATATTTAAAATTCCATCTTTTGTAAAAGCGGCTTCATCACAAAACAAAATATTAGAAAAACAATCTTGGTCTTGATTCTCTTTATTTTGCATCCAATTGGAAAAATCAAGACGAGCAGGAAAATTGCCTGCTTGCAAGGCCTGGACCTTTTTGAAATGAACAGGATACAAGCCTTTCTTATGTAGAATGTTCCACACAGAAGATTTTGACACATTGGAATACATTGCAGCCAACTTTCTTATGCTTATTACCGGATTGTTCTAAATTTCCATTAAAATATCATCTTCCATTACATCAGTATGCCTTCCCGTTTTATTATTTTTAGGAATTACCGTTCCTGTTTCCCTAATTCTTTGGTGAAGAAGCGTAAATGATTTAGGAGCAGGATGTCTTCTACCTAGAAATTTATCTACATATCTAGGTGCTGCTGCCCGAGGGTTGCATTGCATTTCGCCGTACACTAAATGCATATCAGCATATTCTTCGTTACTAAACGAAACCATTCTAAAAATATTCAACTTTTGGTATTTACGGTAATGTAACAAAGCAATAAAAAATCTTTCACTTAAAACTTATTTCACACTTTAACCTCAACTAATATCTGAAATACTAGTTGTTTTGACGTTCCCGCAATTGTTTTTTTGTTTATTTTCCATACCCATCTTTCATAATTGTAAATGAATTCGTTAGTAGCATTCTTTTATGAAAAAATAGAATTTTTTTAAATTTTATGTTAAAATTGCGAAATTTTGAAAAACAAAAAACTTATTAATAACAATGTCCAATGCCCCGCCCAAACGAGCCGTTTATGAGTACAACTAAAATATAATATTCACGCCATACGATTGGGTATATTCTACTAAATAAATGTACAGAACGCTATCATCTCTTAGGAGGTATTTTTGTATTAAGGTAATTTACGTTAGATCGTTCAGCTCTAGCATCTGCAGTTTTCTTTTGTGAAAAGAGATTTTGGGCACCCTGCACATATACATATGTATATATATCACTCAACAATCTAGATCAAAAAATGCAAAGGTTAATATTGGGGTGCCTCAAGGGTCGGTCTTAGGCCCACTTTTATTTCTTATATTTATTAACGACCTACCGCTCTGTGATCTGAACACAAAATTTATTCTATTTGCTGACGACACAACATTATGTAATACAAACAAGGACTTAAAAGATTTATTTGTGGACGTTCATAAATCGCAAAAAAAAGCAAATGATTGGTTTCTAGCTAATACATTATGCCTTAATAAGCAAAAAAACTGAAAACGTACTGTTTACTTTGAAAGAAAACAACAAAACAAATTCTAATGCCGTAAAATTTCTAGGTTTACATTTAGATCCTAAGTTAACGTGGATGCATCAAATAAATGCTATTAATAAAAAATTGTCCAGAATTGCATACTTACTGCGAAACTTGGCTAATATGACATCTCAAGGTACACTATTAACAGCGTATCACGGTTTAGTCCATTCAGTTCTTTCTTACGGTATCTTAGTATGGGGTCATGCAAAAAGTAGTGAATCAGTATTTGCCATACAACGAAAAATAGTAAGAATAATTGCTAATCTAAAATATAGAGAAGATTGTAAAGATGCTTTTATTAAATTGAATATTCTAACTGTACCTTCTGTTTACATTTTATGTTGCTTATTACATATTAAGAATCACGAAAAAGATTACCGTACACTTACTCATGAACACTTAACTAGACACAAAGAAAAAATTCAAACGAAACAAATGCGTTTATCGAAATCCAGAGATGGGCCCAACTACTATGCAATTAAATTTTATAATGTGCTACCGACCGACTTTAAAACTCTCCAGATTGCGATTTATAAAAACGATTAAAACATTTTTACTAGCAAATGCGTTTTACAACGTTGAAGATTTTTATCGCCAAATTTTGCAACTTTATAGTAATAAATATTGTTATATTTTGTTAACTCAATGTATGTCTTCTTAATAATGGCCTTTTACACCATATTTATGTTAATTTATGTAAATTATACTTAATTAATATTGGACGTGTAAATACTAATTGTATACATAGCACTAATAAATTACTACTACTACTATTACTATTTATATATATATATATATATATATATATATATATATATATATATATATATATATATATATATATATATATATATATATATATATATATATATATATATATATATATATATATATATATATTATATATTGTGT
This sequence comes from Vesta saturnalis, assembly GCA_036346205.1. NCBI lineage: Eukaryota > Metazoa > Arthropoda > Insecta > Coleoptera > Lampyridae > Vesta > Vesta saturnalis. The sequence continues at coordinate 1,291,117 of JARFJB010000966.1, read as the reverse complement.
GCGAATAAAACAAAATTTTTTCTCCAATTACTTTTATTCTTATATTCAGTCATGTATTTGCAGTTCAATATTAATAACACTCATTTTATACAAAATGAGTATTATTCTACTCTTCAGTGAAAAAATCTACTGTGTAGTTTCTAATTAATATTCATTGGATTTTACCTCTGTAGATGTAATTCAAATGTGACAGATGTTAGTGAAACGATGTCAAGATAGATGGTGCCATCGGCGGCGACAGCAAACGTTTATATCCGTTCATAGAACATATTCATGCAAAACATATAAATAAACTTACGCTTGCTTAAAGCGAAAGTAAAAAGCAAAATTTAATTAAATATCAATACTTAATTATGACTGAAGTAGTAATTTTCGCAACTAGTGCGCTTTTTACACATTTGTTGGTGCGAGGCCGTTCTTTTTTACCCGAGACGTACCCGAGGGATAAAACATAAGGCTGAGTACCAAAAAAATTACAGCGCACGTGTTGCGAACGAATTTTTTTGTAATCGTTTAAATAAAATTAGAAAAAATAAAATTTTTTGAAATATTTGTTGACAAATGTCAAATTAGATACATAAGCAACAAAGTTTATATATTTAGTTATATACCACTTTTCTCTTTATGCATTAAAAGCAACGATTGCAAAAACGCCGTTTATGATGAACATGGGAACATTCTAAAATTGTATTTGTTGTAATAATGACATCCGATGAACGTCATTCACACCGAAGTTGATATTTAGCGAAGGTCAAATTACTTTTTGTACAGTTGCCATAGAGACACCGAAGAATTCCGAAATCAGCCAACAACAAAGACAGCAAAAACAATCTACTGGTTTATACATTTGTACTAAAACAATTTAAAAAATATCCTTTTCGGACACTCAATGGAAATGGGCCATATTTCCTTATTACAAATCGTAAAGAAAAGTATCTCTTTTCATTATAGCAACCACCTCTTTATAATAACCATTCCTTTATAAAGAATTGATAATTATTCATTGGAATAAATATTAAACGTACAACTATTAACCTTAAAAAAAACTTATGCTTGTACAATGTTTTAACTGTAAATCATTAAACGATAGTAACAATTTGGACAAAACCTCCTGATGAACTCCTTCATTTGACGTAGAAAATGATAATTCGCTACATGCAGGAGCCAACTGTAATTCAGTACGTTCTACGACAGCATCTGAGGGATTCTGGCATCCACTGTGTGACGATGCTGGCAGATTAAAGATCATTTCCGAAGTCGACATTTTATTGTTAATGCTTTCTATTATATATTTTTCTAGAGTCGTGTTTGATCGCCATCCTCCATGATTTTTGAGACTCTTGATATCCGCTCCACCCTCAGCAAGAAAATCAGTTGACGTTGGACGTAGACAGTTTCAAATAATCGGCAATTTTCTTCGGCATCTTGTAGAAACTGTGGATCCCCACATGTTGCACTGTACATTTATTCTTCATATGAGACATGAACAATCTTGAATGATTGATATATTTTGGACTCAAGCTTACATATCCCCTGTACAACTTAATCTCATTAAGTCCTCTCATTTCTGTGATAACGGTGAATATATGCTTCCTCCTTGTGTTAGTTTCATGGAGGGTGACAATCCAAGTAGAGCCGGTATCCTCTATATCCTTCACATTTAACTTTCTTAGCTCCACACTATGACAAACACCATACAGACCGAAAATTAATTCCTTTTTAGTCATAAAAAAGTATCGTCAGGCGCTTCTGTCAAAAATTTTGATACACCATCCTGCGATATAGTTTTTTATTTTTTTGCTCCATATCCCTCACGTTTGCGCTTTAAATATACTGCAACTTCGATATACCGACGTTTTCTTTCACTCTCAACGTACCTTTCAACATGGAATATGTCGACCACAGCGTGGAAGATTTCAGTCTTTCAGCCTGAATCAAATAAATATGTTCAGGAAAACTATAACCTTTTCATGAAAAAAAGCCAGCATAATTTCTTCGTCGATATCCCTTACATTCTTTGAAGTCCTCCAAGAATTGAAAATATTGTAGGTCTTCTCATATTTATCTCGTGATTTCAAGTAATAGACTAGTAACAGCTTCAAGCGCTAATGCCGACATTTTTATTTATTTCCATTTTCACGCGATAACACTTCACAAAATTCTTGTTTAAGTATTTTTGTCTACCTATTATTGTTTAGTTGCTGCAGTGATGGAAGCGGCAATTTGATTCTCGCGCTTGTCATGTATTTTTTAAGTAATTTGTTATAAAATGTAATGCATTTCCATTTATTGTCCGCAAAAAATGTATGTATTATTCTTAACCCTCCGACGGTGGAAATAATTTTACTAACGCCAACGGCGGAAATGGGTCAAAAATGACCCTTGCGAACGAATTTATTCTTAATATAACTCAATCATATTGTAAATAGTAACAATATAAACGCAAATAACCTATAACTCAGTATAAAGTAGTAACATAGTAATTATATTGCAATTTCTGTTTATCACTGCTTACATTTATTGCACACATTGTTTGTTTCCGTTTGTCCATGATCTGAGCACGTAAATCTAGAACATTTGTTGCATTTCTTTGAATACTTGTTGTTATTACCAACGCACAAGGAGCACCTACCGCGCTTGTTTCCACTTACAGTATCTTCAGACTTCTTCTTCTGGATACGTCTACCGCACTGTTCCATTGCTTTTAACATCTGCCGTCACCTTCAATTTTTGCAGCTCTATGGTCGATGTTTGAGGGAACTAAATCTTTTCCTAGATGTTCGAGTAATAATTTCCGTTTTTACTTCATGGACGTACCACGTTCCCAATTTGGATTCTTTGTGCACCAAATAACTAAAGCATTGTACACAGCTACATCCAGAAAGTTTCGGAACAAGGAAAACGGCCACCGTTGAGATGCTCTTCTACATGTATGTTCCCTCGCCAGTTTGTCTAAGGCACGACCCCACTTTTAGCTTTATTCTAATATGTGATTATCTCCGGCTTAAACTTTGCTTCTTTTCCTAGTATACTATGTTCGGCATGCATACTGGAAAGTAATACGACGCATTTCCGATGTTTTGGAATATATGATACAAGGATGAGAGTGAAAAGGAATTCTGAAGAGTAAACACTTCGGTCAGATACATTGACAAGGGATTTGGTAAGATCCTTTCTGTTTTATCTCATTGCCCCAACTATCGTCAATTTATTTTTCAACAGTTCTTCAGATAGCGAAATGTCTGTAAAAAAATTATCTGTAGTTATGTTTCTACCAGAGTTGTTCCAAAATTCGGTAAGCTGCTTCACAATTCGCTGCCCTTGATTTAGTTCAGCAACTTTACCCAAATAGATGTCGAAACTGCAACAGTAAAAGTTCTCGGCGTCGCATAGAGCCCACATTTTTATACCGTACTTTTCCCAGGTTTACTGGGAATATACATTTTAAAAGGAAATCTGCCGCGAAACGTAACTAACTGTTCGTCAATTGTTCCGACAGAAGAAGCTTCATAAGATTTTCTACAATTGGACGCAAGAATATCGGCAACTATTCTAACCCTTTCAATCCTGAAAAATATATTGACTTTTTCCTAAAAACTTTTACAAATTTTTAATTCATGATGGTAATAAAGAGTTAAAAAAAATGTTTAAAAAAATCTGGATCATTTCACTATCCTTAAAAAGGACTGGCACAATTATGGGGCTTAGGTTTATGTTGTGACTAAAATTGATATTTGACGCAGTAAGAAATCATTTATTCATCGGTACAAATCAGGGTTTATCATGAAACATTTTGAAACAACTCTTGTTTTTGTTAATGTACACATTACGTTTAGAGCATCTCATTCGTGTACGACTTCGACAAGTTTCCGGTCTGCACATTCCAGGTTCTTTAAGATCATCTGCTTCGGCTCTGTGATCATATCCATCATATCGTTTATCTCGTGATGGGAGGCTAGCATAAGGGTAGTTTCGTGAAGGAACCTGTTCATCGTCCGTTAAATCCAACAATACACGTTTTCGTTTTGGTGTTGCCACTAAAGATTCGGCAACTGATAATCTAAAATGTAGCAATCCATACTGTTACTTTGTACAATCTTCTCTATATTCTTGGCAACTATTAACCAGTGCCAAGTAAATGTAATATGGCCTTCAGAGCCCCTTTGCGAGTTTTTATGAATGTTCTACAATATTCCATGAGTTGGTCGCATAGATCAACTCCACCCATGCAACTGTTGTATTTTTTTACAATATGTAGACATGAGATATTCACATACGCCCTGAGATTCTTATTCCACCTTTGAACTTGTGGTACAGGATCATTCCTAAAACATGTTGATAACATTGTAACACATTTTGAATCAAACCATTTGGTTGCAATTATTTTTTCATCACTTCCAACCCATGTTTCTATATCTCCTTGTTTCATTTTATTGTCTTTGGTGAAGATGATTTTAGGAAGACGATTGACAATAACAGTACCAACAGCATTGTGTCCTAGGTTCCCAAGAGTTTCCAGCAATTTGACAGTTGTGAAATATCTGTCAAAATATAGTATAGTGCTATTGGGGATTGTTCGCAATAATCTCATTGCAACAGGTGGGCCAAGTTTCAGGCCCCTGTTTGGTAACGGAGTAGATGTCCCTTGATATACTTCAAAATCAAAGACTTTACCAGAAATGGAAGTTATAGCAAAGTTTTTCTACCAACAGGGCATGGTTTATTCTTTACATACTGTTTTAATTTACACCTTCCAGTAAATGGAATCATATGTTCATCTATACTACAGGACCTTTCTGTTCTGGAGAGCGCTAAACAACGATTTCTGGCAACGTCTATGACAGGTTGTATTTTGAACAATTTGTTTTGCTGCTGGTATTCTGAAATATTAACTGTGTCTACAAAATGTAAATTAGATCGAAGTAATAAGAAACGATCCCTAGACATTGTGGACTTCATAATTTCAAGACATAACGTATTTTTCCAATATATGGAGACTCGTGGATAAGGAATGCTTCCCATTTATGAGATGAATTCCATAAATTTGCTTAATTTCTACACTCGAAGTTTTTAGTTCCTTTCCTGTTTGTGTCATTAATACATGTTTGTGAACTGTGAAGCTTGTTCAAAAAATTTGTCGTTAAAATAAGCAGAAAAATATTGAAGGGGTGTCCTCACTGGTTCAATTAATCCGTCATTACTGTTATCTCTGCCCCGTCTACCATTCATGTTTGGCCCACCATCATCACCGTCTTCTTCAATGGAATTTCTGTTTGTTCTATCAACAGGGTAATTGGTAGCAGCAGCTCGATGCGACATTTTCCTCCAAATTTGTGGTCTGTCTCTCACAGCTTTGTATTTTTTACAGTTGGTCCTTGTGTTTCTTGTTCTTCATTTTCAATGTGCTGATGATTTATTCCCCGACTGTCATCTGCATCTTATTTTTTGCATTTTCATCAGTTACTGCTGTTTCATCCTCATCTTGTTCATCGCCAGACTCGCTGACTGCTCCTAAGATATGCGTATATTCTGGAGGTGTCCAATCTGCATCGATATCAGAGTCATACGTCAGAACTGTTTAAGAAGCTCAAGATTTCATCAACATCCTCTGAATTACTCATATAATTAAAGTACCTAACTAGAAATGTTATTAAAATTGTGTAAATAATCAAAATTATTCATGATTTACCTACATGCTTTTTTCCTAAGTTCGGCCATCTTAAACACAAAATCATATCTAACTTAAAAACACGTGCACCCTGTCGGAACTGATTTTTCATTGTGTAACTTATGACTCCCACAAACGTCGGCTACAGGTTTGATGCTTACAAAACGCTTACTTATGTAAAATAATGCATTTGATTTGTCACCCACACAATTGTATAGCTTGGTTTCGAAAGGGCTAAGCGGAGCTAACTTATCTTCTTGTTTTCTCTGAAGCCTTGTTGTGAAATCATAAAAACGCATGAATCTTAGAATTTCATTGAAGCTATCACGTCGCTGCTGAATATATAGATCTGCAAAAATCATCATGTTTATTCCACAAAGAATATTTGTCCTCTCTCGCTTCTCTAAATCTTCCTGACAATAAGAGGATTCCAATAAAAGCTCTTATTTCGTCTGGATCAACGCCCCGCCAAGATTTACTGGCGCAGTCATCCTGGTGAACAGGCTCACTGGATTTTGGATTAGTGTATTATACTATTATATTGATAATGTCATTACTAATAAACAATGAAAATGCATCCGATGTGCTATTTATATTCGTACAGCTTGCAGTTAGACCTTTTCTTTTGTGTAAGATATTGTAACTGATCTTTCTTCATCGCCACTTATTTCATCTCCTATATCGCTACAGACTTCGTAATCTGCATCACTTTCGTTACTGCGACTGCTATTAGAGAATGCGGCAATATCTTCGTTATCGTTGTCTCGAATCAACTCAGCATATAATTCCTCTTCGGTGAGAGCCCTTTTATTTGGATTCATTGTTACTGTTCACTAAACATACATATAACTACTAACTCAAATACGTTTATAGGAAGAATTTACAAGAATGCACGTACGGGAACGTCAGGATGCTATCATACCAAAGCGTAAGAGAATACTACTTCACGATATGTCAACGGAAAACAACCGTTTTAATTATATAGACATGCGCACGAGTCGGTCTCGAATCTCTAAAAATACTTACACCGACGGCGGAAACCGGGTCAAAAGTGACTCAGTGCTCTTATGTACGCCATTACATATTCAATTGTCAAATTTTACTACAAGTAGTAAAGTGACATTATAGAGGAATATCTCAGTTTTCAAAACAAAAGATAACACAGTTAGTGATAAAAATTACAACTCTGGGTTAATTTTGACCCGGTTTCCGCCGTCGGAGGGATAAAGATAAGTAGGTTCTTCTTTACTCATCGCGTTTCTAACCTCGGCTGCGCCTCGATTAAAAAGATCGCAATTCGTAAAGAAAACAATACTTTTCTTTACTTACAATACAAATAACTATTTCTACTAGCAATCTTAAACCAATAAAATTCAGCAATTTATTGAATTAATTTCTATACTACAAGCAAACCAAAAAATAAGTATTTTCGCAATTTTTCTTAAGATTTTCACACAATGTGACAGTGCGTGTCACAAGAAGTAAAACAGTTTATTGGCTTTAAACAATGTCAAAAGAGTGAGAATATTGACCATAATCAAACAAATTATGGAAAACTTATTACCAGGCTATAGACCCGAGAGCTCTAGTGGGTATTACTAAATTGCAAGTTTGACAAAGAATAGTAAATGATTTTCTAATGGCTCCAACTCTTGCGTTATATTTAACTAGATTATTTTTGATTCATCGATGTAGTTTAAACAGAGGGTATAGCTATGTTAGAAAGGATGGTTAACAAAAGCTCTAAGAATATGCGCTGAGCAATTTGCCAGTAAGTGAACAAAGGCACGGTTTTTATAAAGAGGTATTTGACAAATATACAACAAATAGTTTCAGGGTTTGCAAAAATGTATTTAAGTTCAAAAGAAAACATTTTTTCGAAAATGGTGTCATAATATGTTCTCACACGTATTTATCAGCTTGGTATATTTTAAAATTCACTAGTATTTTATTCGATTTCTGCTCAAATTACTAAAGGTTCAGAAATCTGATTCGTTATTAATGCAGATATAATATTAAGGATTTGAAAATGATTTTTTTCATGCTCTACGTTTTTTTTTGTGTTTATAATGGTAATATGATTTTTTGAGTCGGTAGCTAACAGATTTTATTCATAATTGCACAATTTATAACGTTCACCTTATCTGAACTCTGAGCAAACTGAACCTTATATATATAACAATTCACTGGAATAAATTAGAAAATATGTAAAGTCCGTAATAAGTTTAAAATATGACGTATACCCAACGTTTCAAATGCTTCTTATCAGTAAGATTCAGGCCACTCAAACTTCTTGAAAAACTGCTTAATTGTAGTGGTTTAATGTTATTCCTTTCTATGTCATTATGCACAGTTCTCTGCCTCTGTTGAACTGTGAAATAACTTTATTGCTAAATTTCCTTTCGGTATTGGCATATATTTCTGAAAAGTCTTTAAATGATTCGAACAAAGTATATACGTTATTAAATTTTATTTCATTATAAAAATACTGTCTAATCATTTCTCATTTACTTTCTTCTCTTTTTCATCATTTATCATTACAATTTTCTTGTAAAGGCTTAAAAGTAAATCCAGGGAAAAGCACGGTTCTTTTGCTTTCAACCGCATATTATAACTTGAATACTTACTGTTTTATAGAAAACGATTTAAATGTAAATCCTACCTACAATTTATTAACTCAAAGGAGATATTCAATTCTAATGTATACAATAAATGCAGGTCATTTGCTTAACAGCACATTCAATATTAATTGACCCATGAGAATACTTTGTAATTTGCTTCTCATATCATCAGATAACGCTGATTACTGATCTATTTGCTTAACCGTTGATTACAACTTGTGGGAGCAGTGTGCTTGGAAACAGAAATTGTCTTCTATTTACTTGTACTAATTGAACCGCAAAAGGTCACTACCGGACATTAATTTCTGTTAATGAAGGTGACTTGTAGTTTATAAGCTAATAAAACTTGAAAATCCTTAAATGGACTGTTTTGTTTATATTAATCATTTTATTAGAGGTAAACCTGAGGGAATTCCTTTATGAGGTAATAATGTTCCTATATGGACGTTTAAATTAATAATTTTACACAATTTACACTTAATTAGACATTTTATGGGTGAAAATGTGAAAATATGGTGGAGATAGATTGCAATAAAGATTATTGTCCTCAACGCGTAAAACCATCATTTATCTGATTTAAATAGTCATCTGCAGTGCCGGATTTAGGTGTTTTCCGTTTTACGCATCAAATTATACACGCCTTTTAGTTAGGATATTTATGATTATAACCTAGTACCTACTATACGTCAACGTCATACATAGGAATCTAATTTGTACGCTAATCGCAAGGGTATAGATTGTAGCACAACATAATTTATTATTTATAATACACATTTTAATATAATAAAACTTAGAATTTCACAATTGTTGTCGACGTGATTTTTTTGCAGCAAAGTCTGTAATCAAAAATTATTATTAATTTTATTAAATACATAAATAAAAATTTTACCTCGAGTAGGATTTGAACCTACGACCTGTACTTTGCTAGAGTACCGCGCTAACCAACTGCGCCACCAAGGTTTAAGCCCCAATCGATGTAAATTTTGTCTTTATGTATGTAGAACGGATGTCAATTCTAAATATACTGAGATTACAATGAAATTACTTATATTAATGGAATGTGAGCCTGCAATATCGCACGGATTCGCACATACCAAAGCAACTTGACTAATATTAAATTATAATAATAACTTATAATAAGTCTGTAATCAGTTTATCATAATTTAAACTTTCAGTTAAATCACTTTCTATAGTCAAAATCGTTAATGAATTTAAACGATTCTCTTCCATACTTGACCGTAAATAAGTTTTAAATCGCTTTAAAGTCGAAAATGACCGTTCAGCTGAACATACAGCCTCTGCCATTGACACAAAAATTCGTAACACATTTCTGTATTGGGAAACACTTTTTGTAGATTATGGGATCGAATTAAATATAATAAGTCGGACATTTTCTTGTTTCTGAAGTCTCTTGTTTTAAAAATTCACAAAAGCGCAAAAATTCCGTTGAAAACGAATTTTCCAAATCATTTTTGTAAATTTCTTGGAGATAATCGCATTTCTGAATTAACGTTTTTTTGTGAACATTCAAAATGAAAATTTCTGAAAAACATTTTCATATGCTGCAGCTTCTTGTAAGGCCCTTTCTGGTAGGTCTTACAAGAATATTCCACTATGTGGATTTAAGTGCTCTTTCGACTAGACTCAGTTGGGAAGTAGGGGCGGGTTTCGGTTGACTCTTATATCTGTTAAATAAGTTTTGACACCTCTGGTTTAATACATGTATTAAACACCTTTGTTAAATTTTACAAATTCTTTTTACATGTATTTTCAATATACATTTTAACTTAAATATTCAATTTACAATTGTCAGGTAAGTGTATTAAAACTAAATAAAACAATATCCGTGGAAAATAAATGAAAATAAAATATTCTATGGCACAAAACTGAAAATACAAATTATTCTGGATGGTGGGTAGGCCACCCACTATACCTTTGGGTCCTGCTGGCCACGTATGGACGTGATTTATTCACCTTGGTTCACCACGTGTTTGTGTCGTTGGTAGAACTGTAATGAGAATTACGTATCATAAAAATATAAACAACCAATCTGACGGTTTTCAATTTTTCTAGTTTCACCCCTAAGAAGTTTTGATTAATCGATGTGCGGTTCTGTGAGTGTTTTATACAAGAATTGATTATCTTTCAGGTAACTTACTTCTTATAATTTTATGTTAATACGAAATTGTTACAATGGAGATTACGGTTGTGTATTTTAGCACTGTTTGTTATTTTGTCTCTATGATAAACGGGATCCCGTTTGTCAATTTCAATCAATTTAATCAATTAACTTTTAATTGTATTTACAAAGTCACGATGGGTTTTACTGTTGCGATTATCAGAAGGTCGTCTTCATCATTCACAATGGAAACGTCCTTGTACACGGAAGGGCATAAAATAATTCAAAGTAATTTTCACTGAATGTTTATAGCGGAAAGTTATTAAATTAAGTTAACCAGGTTTCTCTAAAACACGACTTATTATTTTTCTTTAATATAATGTGAAAATGTACTAAATTTTAACACAATATTACGATCGGCATAACAGCATAACAACATAACAACAGCTGTGGACAGGTCAATGTTATTGGTTTCAATGTACTTAATATACGTAAACGAGAATGAAATTGAAGGGACTTGTACATTACTGATATTTAAATAGGGTTAGGGATGGTTAACTAAAAATTCTTGATTAGAATTTTTTTATTTAATTTACAATGACCTGGAATATTTCCAAGCTAAACTTCTAGATTGTACTGTGATTATTTTTTATCGGTTTCTTTTAATAAAACAGTATTTTTGGAGCAGGTTTGTTTTCGGGTGAATTCGGATATGCTTTTATAAGTTATGGATCGGAAGCTTATACGGGGTGGTAATTATAAATCTCTCTTACGGCCAGGTTGCCAGGCCTCAGCCGTCTAAATGAGGAGTTTTTGCGATTCTAGTTATCTGGGGCTGGTTGAAAGTTCCAGATATATAGAATCTAAAGGTTTAATATGGCATTAGATGGATAAGCTCCCCTGCAGTCCAAGTTAGAAAACCCATAGCTAGACAGAGTAACTTTTATTAATAGGGAATTAGAGGGATAAGCTCCCCTGCAGTCCAAATTAGAAAACCCAGAGCTAGACAGTAACTTTTATTAATAGGGAATTAGGTGGTTGGTATTGTGTCTTCCAAAAAGAACCTAGCTAACTGGTGATCCCACAGACGTCGCTAAAATGACTCGCCAAGTGGATAGGACCGTAACGTCCTTAAGAGACGTCAGCAGGTTTTCCTAAGTACGGTACTAATAGCTAGTTCCTTTCAAATCGGGGTTTATGTAGGTATTAAAATGTAAACAGGTAATTTCAACTTATTTTGTTTTGAATTAATTTGAATTAGGCTTGGAATAATCAACAATTTAAGTTTATACTGGATATACTTTAAGAGTCGGTCAGGTTATGAATTATTCTCGAAGGGAGAATTTTCAAGAAGTGCAGGATTTCGGATTGGTAATAAATTATATCAGGTAATAAATTATTATTGGAACGGAATTGTAGACGATATTCTACAGGAAATCTACGAAGATGAGTATCGTAGACAGAGAATGCTGAATTATGTGCAAATTTTCGGTTTTATATCTGGTCTAAAAATAGGGGTTTAGGTGGGACGGAACGCGATGAGTTTGCACATCCACAAGAGAGGATACTGTGCGCACGCAAAATAGTCGTTTGTTATCATACCTGGATTCTGAAAGCGTAAATGAATTGTTATTTACAAAATTTCCTTTATAACTTCTTTATTTTAAAATTTATTTCGCTCACCGTATTTCTGGGTCATTACATTTTTTTTATATTAATCATTTTATTAGAGGTGTTACGTGCACAAAAGGATATTGGTAGAAATTGCGGCTAAGGTGCTGTAACAAGGAATAAGGAATTAGCCGGAAGCTCAGTCGGTCGGTTCAGCACTTGGATGCATGGGCGTTTTGGCAGGAGAAAAGAGATACATATAATTTAAAAAAGGGCACCACTTGATTTAATTCTTTATCGCCCCTCTATCAAGAAAAGGGCTACGGCCACATAGGACAAAAGAGACAGCTAAAAGAAAATGGTGAACTAAGTCCACACTGACAAAGGACTAGGAAGTTGATCGTAGATCACAGGATTAATGAAATAATGTACGATTGTTTAACACCACCTATTTAATATACCCAAAGTGAAATATTATAAATGTTATAAATAATAATTAAATTTTCGTAAATCTCTAACAATAATTAATTTTATGGAGCGCCAACCCGCAGACCTAAATGCAAATCTATAAGGAAATCTTCCCCATACAACAATAAATAATACTATATATAATAATATATCTGCAAAATAAACCAGCAGCAATCCACTTACCTTTCAAACAAAACTAGAAAAAAAAGTTATGAATTTTACTAAAACTTTACATAAACAGACCCAATCCGGTTCGGCATCTAGTGTTGACCCTAAAAGAAAAGAATACCCAACCATATATCTATAATTATCCGAAATTGAATTCTTGTATGCCGATATTCCACGAAGAGCTCTCCGTTGGACTAATTTATCAGTTTCCAATCAACCGGGCGCAAATAAACCCCAAATATAAAGCCAAAATTAGCACTAGATGTCTACCCTGTTGTTTACTTATGTAAGCACAAAATATTATTCAATAAAGTTACTATGAGCATTACAGACAAAATAATAAGCATGAAGCATTTAGAAAATTTTGAAAGGCCAAGTTTATTACCAAGTTGGCAAGTGCGGTACAGAAATTTAATAAAGGCGCAACACAGAATGACACATTTATTGGTAAGCATAAGGCTACCAACAAAAGATTCAAATTAGTAAATCCTACTTCAATCAGTTTTGTACTAAACCAAATATAAAAATTGTAATCAGAAAAAAAAATAACAAATGTTATACAACCCCAATGATAATAAAGAAATGTTCAATTTGATTTATACAGTAATTGAAACCCCAGCAGTTAACATAATTTTTGACATACATTGTATATTTAAACTCAATGAGTAGCATTCAGTCGACAAACAGCTGTTGCATGTATAGTAAACACAGGTAGTTCTAATGGTTGAACAATTACGGCTATTTATCCGAATAAAGCTAATATATAAGAAAAGTTGATAGATAAAATATAAATTCTATTGCAAAGTTAAATGTAAGTATAAGCGAAACTTTGGAATAACCCAAATTATCTTTTACAGGTACAAATGTATAGTATTACTCTCGATTACTAAGAAAATATTTAACAATAAGCATAAGCATTAATTTCAGGATTAAGATAATTGCGGAAACACACTAATACAAGTAGCAAGCACAGTAATGTAATGGTTATGACTTTCAGTAAAGTACAGATAACGAGAGCCTCGTTATGTAGAAAAGCAATCAAAAGTCACTCACCATAGGTAAATTTTGTATGCATGTAACAATAATACTTATCAGAAACTAGTCGTAGGTGTAACGTATATTTCTTCAATTAATTCGGAAGATACTATGAGAAGGAGTAATCGTAGACTGTTTCCATTCAGGCTCGAAGACCCATAACTAATATTTCACACCTCGGACGAATGATATCCAAATGTGCTGTCAGAAACGGTTTAATTATTCCTTATGGAAGCACGAAATATGTTAATCTTGAGTGAATGTGTAAAGGACCAAAAAGAACCTATATAAGATAACAGTGTTAGAATTTTAAATCGAGATACCCAAATTTTATAAAATATGATCTTTATGCTGTATTAATATTTCAAAACATGTACGCATGCATTTCAAAGCTATGTCTAGTACATAAGAAAAGAAAGTGAGTAGCTTACCTCTTGATCGAAGCTAAGGTGTAGTAGAAACAAAAAAAATTAGAGCCGAACTAAAATTCGAAATCCCAACAGGATTTATTTATATGAAAAAGATCAAAACCAGCAACAGGCTGAGTAAAATTTTCTTGAAAAATTCAATCAAATTTTTAGGAACACCTTTTCCAAATTTTACATGTACTTCTAACTACGCATTCAATTTCTTTTTGCCCAAAATGGCGTTTTCCTTCTTATCTGAAGGTACCAGAAAACCAAAGGAACAATAGCCTGATTATTTTCACCAATCCAAAGATTTTAAAGTAATCACATGTATGAAACCTTTTAAATTTTAAAACGATTTTTAGTGCAATGTTGCCATTTTCCAACAACATACAAGGTGAGTCGTAACTTAAAGACCATAAATTCATAAATCACAATTTACACGTATCAGAGGTAGACCTGAGGGTATTCCTTTATGACGTAATAATGTTCCTATATGAACGTTTCAATTAATAATTTACACTTAATTAGACAGTTTTGTAATGCATTCTCCAAATCAGGTGTTTCGGGGTGCAAATCTTCTGGATTGCGTGATCGATTCCACCTACCTCTGGCCAGTCTTTTCTCAGCAATTAGTTCTCTGATTTGAAGTGGTACATTGTTAGTTTTGCTATGTATTACTTTAGATTTTGGGGTAGAGAACCATGCTGATCTTCGTATAAGTTCAGCGAGGTATTGAACTGTTTTATCTAGTTCACCGGTTTCCTTGATGCGGTGTTTTAAGTTGATATTTTTTTGTATATAACTTTGAAATTGTTCCCTATCTGTCGAGTGAGTGTCCTGCATGTGATTTAATGGTTTGGGTAATACTGGAGTACCAATGGTTATTATAACAGGAGAGTGGTCAAAGGAAAGTTTAGAGTTATCTTCAACAAAAAAATAATTTGCGGAGATGCCTACAACTACGACGAAATCTATCAGGTCGGGGATTTTTTGGGTACCAGTGGGCCAATAGGTAGGTTATCCAGTTGAAAGGTGTATATAGTTGTTCTCATTCATTGTTCCGAGAAGGTTACGGCCTTTGACAGTGGTTAATCGAGACCCTCAGTGAGTATGCTTGGCGTTCCAGCAGCTGCTACTAATAAACCTGTGAGCCAGGGTATGAAAGAAATCTTTACATTGTTCATTCGATCCAGGTGGAGCTGTGATTTTCACATTTGTAGCCTGAAGATGTGCTGTTTGGTACTTGGGTAGCTCAAAGTGGATGATGCTGTTGAGAATAATAATTGCAGAGTCGCCATGCACAGTTCAATCAGGAATGCATGTGCTTACACACAGTGTAGTTAGGAATGCAAGTTCTAGTTGTATCTGTGAAATGAGATTCCGAAATAAGTGTGATATCAATTTTTTGGAGTTGAAGGAATCTTATTAGTTCTAGTTTATGGCTAACTAGACCATTTACGTTCCATGTAGCAATTCATGTGTACTTATCTATTGCTAATGTTTATCGACAAAGTTTGTTCGCAGATTTAGTATCATGTTGCTCTGTTGCATCATCTGGGCAAACATAGCTTTGAATTCTGATAAGAAAGTGGTTAACAGTTGGATTATCATGGTGTATGGATCGTTTCCAGTGGTGATTCGCGATACACCGGCTGCAGCTTGCGCGTATATCTTCTGGTTATTTGTTCGTCTGTTTGGCATAGAGTGCGGAATACTGGTGTATGTAAGATCAGTAGGTTTGGGAGACAGGGTGATAATTTATGGACGCATGTTATTAGTATTGCGTTGTAAAGTATTGCTTGATTTACTTCTTAGGTTCAGTACATCTTAATAAATCTTGCAACCCTTGTAGCTGGTAGAGTGGTCACTGCCACAAAGGGCACATTTTGCTGACACTTGTTTAGACTTAGTACATATAAGTGCGTTATGGGGCCCTCCGAATTTCACGCAGCTTAATGTTCTTGCACAATATGCCTTAGAGTAGCGACAATTCTGACATCTTGTACACTGTATTATTCCATGTTTCTTTCTCGGTGGCTCCACAGTTATTCTTGTTACACAAATGACTTTAATATCAAATATTTTGTGGTTACTCTCACAGGGTTCGAAGTCTACGAAGAACAGCGAGAGGGGTTCTTTACTATGTCCTATGTTTAATATATTACGCACTTCGTGGCCAGCTATCTTGGGCTTCGTTTTTATATCCTCAATTGGAATTGAATGATGTACGTTTCTTATGACGATTCTGTAAGCTCTCTTCTGTTTTATCTGGTATGTGTGATGGATTATATTCTCGTCTTTTAGGTGTGTAATTAATTTTCTGTATATGTCCACAGTGTTAGTATTACTTTTAACTGTATTATTCGCTAGGGCCCTGCTATAATATGTTTCGTCGTCGGCGACCTTCGCAAGATTGTCTGCCACGCCTTTAAAATTAGTTACACCATAAATGAGTACTGGCGGCGGTTTTGCCTCCCTGGCTTGCGCATTAGTTGGGTTAGTTGTGTCGTTTTCGTTCATATCTTCGTCGTCGTTAGATAAAGCTGCAAATCTGTGCTATGTACACTCACTATATATATATATATATATATATATATATATATATATATATATATATATATATATATATATATATATATATATATATGTTTTCCGTTTTACGCAACAAACTATACACGCCTTTTAGTTAGGGTATTTATGATTATAACCTAGCACCTACTATACGTCAATGTCATACATAGGAATCTAATTTGTACGCTAATCGCAAGGGTATAGATTGTAGCACAACACAATTTATTATTTATAATACACATTTTAATATAATAAAACCTAGAATTTCACAATTGTTGTCGACGTGATTTTTTTGCAGAAAAGTCTGTAATCAGCTAATCAGTTTATCATAATTTAAACTTTCAGTTAAATCACTTTCTATAGTCAAAATCGTCAATGAATTTAAACGATTTTCTTCCATACTTGACCGTAAACAAGCTTTAAGTCGCTTTAAGTCAGCTGAACATACAGCCTCTGCCATTGACACAAAAATTCGTGACTGGGAAACACCTTTTGTAGATTTTGGGATCGAATTAAATGTAATAAGTCGGATATTTTCTTTTTTCTGAAGTCTCTTATTTTAAAAATTCACAAAAGTGCAAAAATTCCGTTGAAAACGAATTTTCCAAATCATCTTTGCAAATTTCTTGGAGATAATCGCATTTCTGAATTAACGTTTGTTGTGAACATTCATTTAAAGAGAAGAAAAATTAAAATTTCTGAAAATCATTTTCATATGCTGCAGCTCTTTTCTCTAGTTCCATCACAACTCGTTCCAAAACAGGATAAAATGTTTCAGTTCTTAATTTTCCGTTTCCAATTAGTTGTAAACATGTCTTCAGGTCTTACAGACTTTAAAAACCGAATTAAAGAGGAAAAGATCTGCGTTATATCGCCCGTATCGATAGCAACAGATTGAAGGCTTTTATTGGTTTTGTGAATGTGTTCCAATAACACTTCCCAAAATACACTAATAAAGACGCATTCGAAAGAGTGCAGTTGTCGTTTTATTCCAGTTGCTTCTATACGTGTGGTTGGCTTTTCAGATCAATTTTCCATGTTAAAGTTTGCAAATATTCATTCCAATTTTCACACAAACTAATTACGGCATCATGTCGTGAAGAGCAACTTGCCCCATCAACTCGTTTTGGAACTTTAGCATTATTTTTTAAGTTTTATTGCACAGCTTCTCATCGACGACTGGAAGCTGAGAATAAAGTATATAAATGTTGCGAAGCATCCAAAAATGTAACAGCTTCTTTAAGGCTGCACACTCCCCTACTAAATTGAAAGTGTGCTGTTCAAAAAGATAACGAGCAAGTGGATTACGTTTTATAGTGCGAGCTTGCAAGCCGGTTAAACCCCTGACATGTTACTAGTGTTTATTAATTCTATGTTGAGATCCTCCAATTTTAATAATAACGTATTTTCTATTTTTTCTGATTTATGACCCACGTTCGGCAAAAATCCAATGAACCGCTCCACAGGTTCTCCGTTTATCTGAACATATCGTGTAATGATGGATAATTGGTAGATGTAGGCAATGTCAGGTGCAGAGTCGACAATAATGCAATAATATTGCCAAATTAGGTTTTTTAAACTTCTCGTGTTCAATTCAATAAATTAATTACGGATTATTGACGATAAATAAGACGATTTGCCACTGCCAGTGTGTCCACATTCTGATATGTGAAAGGGGTCGAATTCTGAGATAAGTTCTAAACACATCATGTAATTTCCATTTTTCACAGCCCCAAACTTTTCCACGCTTCCTCTAAAAGCTAAACCTCTGGATGTCAACTTTTCTACTACAGCAACTACCCCTTGCAACACATTTTTCCAATAGTAAGTTTGACTTTTAATTTGTTCAAAAAGTAATGAGTGTATTCTGTCTGTACCAGGACTATTTTTTCTATGTAATAATAAAATTTGACATTTGGAGTGTTCGCGACATACTTCGTGA
Source organism: Vesta saturnalis (assembly GCA_036346205.1). Lineage (NCBI taxonomy): Eukaryota > Metazoa > Arthropoda > Insecta > Coleoptera > Lampyridae > Vesta > Vesta saturnalis. Next base: position 1,272,504 of record JARFJB010000966.1, on the reverse strand, counting down.
AGATTTAATATTCTATTTACGTTGCTCCAGTCATTGATACCTTCTGTTGCTATTTTTGAAGTTTCACCAAAAAGACGGCATGGGATACAAAATAACTCTTGTTTCGAGGAATAGGATGTTAAAAATTTTCGTAACTGTTCCTCGCCATTTTTTTTATATTCGACGAAACACTTTTATTCAAGGAACGGTGAACCATAACTTTAGCATTGCTTGATACAAAAGTTTTTGTTATCGTTGTTGAAAAATCATGGGACATGCGCTGATTGATTTCTTGGGATAATAAGTAGTCAATCCTTTGACTATTTAACTGAACCCATCCAGCGGGATCGTCACTTACATGCACTTGCTCTTGCTGCTCGCCCACAACCGAAAATGCACATTGAGCATCTCTTGAAGAACCTGGCCGAGGTTCAATATAATCTATTCCTAACGCATAATTACTACCACTACCACTAGCAGCATTGACGCCTCAGTTCAAACATTGCACATTTAAAACAGTCAGTATCATCATTGTCTAAGATAGTTCTACTGCTATAAGTAACACCGGGGTTTTCGGGCATATACAAAGTCTGTTCAGATTGAGATTTTGCTTGTAAACTGAAATAGTGTTCTTTTTTTTTGCGTTTTTCATCAGCAAGTTTTTTATACTGCGCACCACTTAATTTTGTCCGATGTTCACTCATTATTGAATTTAAAAATTAAAAAACTAAAATAGTGCTACGTTTTTAATAACGATGGAAATCTTACCTAATGTATTTAGTACAAACACAAAAGTTAACACGAAAATCTTATGCACTACGAATAACGATTAAATACAGAACTATAAATAATTAACACTTAATCCTTAACCCGAAACATAGTACTTTTAGTAGTAATGCGAATAATTAGACGAGAATAAGTAAAAACCGAAATAAAACAAAAACAAATATAATATTTTTTTTAAATGCAAGGTTTATTAAATATAATATTTTTTTTTAGATGTAAGGTTTATTACGTATAAACGACCAAAGGAACATACATACTCAAAAATAAAACAAAAAATATTATTTAAGTACTAATTTTGAAGACAGGTAACGCAAACCTTTCTGCTACACTCCAAACAAATAGCCTTTGAGCAACGGACACATCCATAGTTTGTCTTCCTCGTTTTCGATAATGGACAAATGCTACACAATTTTCTTTTCGGAAGTTTATAGAACATTGTTGCCTATACTCTCCATAGGTAGATCGGAATTTATTCCCAAAAAATTCTCTACATCCTTCCTTAGGTCTCAAGGAAGATTTGTTTTCAGTCTTTGCCTTAGATGAGGCTAAAGTAGTTCAAAAGCCAAATTTTTTACAAATTTGAAACAAGAAAGTAATTCATTTTCCTCGTAACAAAGATGAAGGATGTAACTGTTGACTAAACTTATGTTTACGATTTTATAAAATACGACTAAGGACCAACGCTTTGTCCTGCGGTTTGCACTATAATTGGCACATTTCATGTCTAAAACTCCCGATTTTGCACTATTATAGTATTCAATTATTTTCGGTTTTCCCAATTTATAGTCTTTGGTGCGATGCATAGAGGATAATACAAGCATTAGAAAAACCATAGAATATTGTACCAATATCGCTATTTTTGTTAGCTTGGAATTTCAAAGGAATTTCTCGCTTGTTTTTTTTTTAATATGCCCACATAAGTGAGGTTACGTTCTTCCAACTCGTTGACTAACTCAATTGAAACAAAATAGTTGTTAGCGGTAATACTTCGGTGAGAACCCTCTATTGGTTTGGACAGTCGGATAACACATTGAGCAGGCTTGGAAAGCTTCGGTTCTTCTTCTGAAAGTCCAACACCATCCGAATCCTTTCCTGAATATGTATATATATATATATATATATATATATATATATATATATATATATATATATATATATATATATATATATATATATATATATATATACACCCATTATAGAAACACGAGCTCTTAGCATCTGTCATGCACATTACTCTTTGCCGTATTTCGAAGGTTTACTAGGCATGGAAATTCAAAAACCACAGCGACCTCTAGAAGCACCTCATCCACAGTTACACAATCACCCAACGTGAATAGCTTCTGGAAATTAGACACAAAATTATTGAGAATGTTAGAAATAGCCGCAGTTTTATCAGTTTTCTTCCGCTCTTCGCGATCCAAGCTATTGTCAAATCTAAGACTACAGCATTTCAAACCTTTTCAAAGACATCGTCATTCTAAACATCGGGCGACCCAAGACATCTTTAGAAAACAGTTGAACCATATCTTCATGAGAAAATTTTATAATGGAAGATAGCATAAAAAGTCCAAGCAAAGACTTTATCTCAACTATATTTGTGCTTCTGTAGTTTGAAGTATGTGTAGAATCAGACAACTTTTCTTTCATTATAATAATTTTTTGGTTTGTCCATGTTACAATTTCTTCTAGCATCTCACCAAAGTACGTAAAATAAAAGTGGAAAGGTAGAAGTGCCTAAAAAAAGCAAAGGCTTTAGCTAAAATATAATGAATTACAAAATAACTCACCACCAAAATATGATGGCACCCTCTATAAAAATTAAGTAAAAACCATTAAGACAATGACTACTGCTTAAACATTCTGCAGCAAGTGAAGAAAAAATAGAGGCTTTCAGAATTGCTTCTCTAAATCCCCCCTCAAGAGGTTGTCACGCAGTGCGCGGCACACAATGATCGGAGTCCAATTTTAAAAGAAAGGGAACTATAACTATTTATATAATATTACACCCAAAATATATGTTCTATGAAATGCAATTTAAGTTGCGTTTCTCAATTTTTACGCCAAATAAATTAATGATCTTAGATTAACGTATTTTTTAATACATCCACAAAAAAAGGTTGTTACACACTCCCTTCTAAAATTTGGACTCGGAGATCACCAAAGCGGAGATTCCAAACACTAAGCTAATAAATGAAATTATTAAAATTTAAAAAAATACAAAATGTTAAGCTAATTAAAATATAAGCAATATTGAAAAAATAACAAGAAAATGTACGAAGAAGTACGGAAAATGTGGTGACGTTGGTCAGGAAAGACCCCTCGCAACACCAAAAAAGCTAATGACGCGCTACCACCCGCACACGCCACTAGTCGAGAATCAAGGACCCGAAACCTTAAATAAAGTAAAACTTTAACTGGTGGGGTTAGTGAAGCAAACCACCATCAGAAGAGCAAAATGAGTATCCGGTAAAAAAATTTGATTCTAAGGTAAAAAACGAACGGAAACCGTAACCTACCATGACCTGAAGGGACAGTGGGCAGAGAACCCGGAAACGGTCATCGTGCAACTTCATAACAAATCAAGGCTAAACGCCACTCTACTCGAGAGTATAAAAATAGAAAAAAAAATCCTTGCGGACTAACAATAAATAATCGCGAGATTTGAGGTCGAGAGAGAGCGGTTCAATTACCCTACCCCGGTGGTCTCAAACCAAGCCTCCTAGGTACATAACACAACTACCACTGTCACGTTCGATAAGTAAGTCAAAATCGGTAAACCCAAGATACGACTATTTCCATGGCAAATTAGCTCAGGATGCTTCGTCGTGGAGAACAAGAGAGGCCATTCTACCCTTCACGAGATTCAGGTTTCATGTTGTTCCACAGTCATCGTCCAAGACCCAACATACCCTAACTAACACGCACATTTTATAAATAAATCGAAATCTAGGTGAGATAGCAAAGAGAAAGATGATGCACTCTTACGAACACAACAACCCCCACCTAAAACTACCAAAACGTCATAATCAGGAAGTGAACTAATCGAGGTTGACACGAGGCGAACCGAAGTCCTCAAGCACCGTCCAAGAATAGTGACACTACACAAATCAGGAAAAATAAAATAATCAAATCAATCAAAAAATAAAAATGTATAGAAGCATTACTAGTTTTCTTATCCATGGTTATGAGTTTTACACGTCAAATTAACGATCAGAGGTAAACTCAAAATAGTTATCTTCAATTTTACTATTGTAACAATAGCAAATGGAAAATCCATTAAAGAAAGATAATCTGCCTGAGAACTAATGTCCCACAAAGTCGGCAATTCAATCACACAATGGGATCTAAATATCAACCATCGTGCTAAACAAATGTAGCAAAAATCATGCTAACAAATGTAAAAAATAATTAAGTGGTTTGCAAAGCCACAACAATATAAAATAAAATAATGTGCGAAATAAGCACAAAATAAAATTATTTTGAAAAATTATCAAAATAATTAAAAAATATAAATAAGAAAACCAGAATGTAAAAATACTAAAATCGAAAATATAATTAAAAAGAATTCGAAAAAATAAGAACTAATGTGGTTTTAAATCCTTAACATGAAAAACACCTAAGGGTTTATTACCAATAGGAGTGGCCAATCGGTACGTAGTTGGACCTACCACCTCAATAACTTTTGCTTCAACAAATTTTGGAGCTAACTTTTGACTATAATTTTTAGTCGCATCAGATAAAGTAAAATTCTTTTTCCAAACCAAATCGCCAACGTTTAATTTCAACGGACGACGTCGCAAATTGTAAGATTTTGAATTTCTTTCGTAAGCTGCATGTAAATTTTGTTTAACATGTTTAAAAATGGGTGAAAGTTCATTTAAATCTTGAACTAATTGTTCACGGTTAGTAATAAATAAATCATCCTCTTTGAAATCCTTTAGTCGACCATAAAAATCTCCAGAAATAGGAACTGTCCGACCAAACGCCAAAAAGGAAGGTGAAAATTTCGTAGACTCATGAATAGCGTTACGAATACAATTAAAAACAATTCAACATAGAAGAAGTACAATCTAAGAAAATAAAAAATGGAATTTACACACAAATAACACAAAATATGTGTTAAACTTTCACATCTAAACTACTACCATTAAATTTTAAATATAAAAAGATAAACGGAACTCTTATAAATTTGTAAATATTCCAATCAATTTGGAAAAAATCTTAAGCAGGAATACTAATTCAAGTATTAATATTGTCATTATGTGACATAAAAATAAAATAATCTAAATTTGTAATTCATTTCAAAGTTTTCGTTAATAGATTCAATAATTTCTAATAAATTTAATAACTGATCGTATAAATATAAAATTTATTATCAAAAGTAATGTAATTCAAGCGTTTAAAAATTTAAATAAATGTATTAACAATTGAATGTTATGAAGTTTATCAATAACAAAACTTAAATATGATAATTGAGATTTACAAAATTCACATTTATCTTTTAATTAAAATTTAACTTGGCATCAGTAAGCCCTTAAAAGTACTTAAAAAAACAATATCGTTTAAATAACAAAAAACTGAATGGGATAAATCATGACCTAAAATTGAATCTATAAATCGTTGTAATGTATCATAATCAAATATTGAAGGCATTTTTTAATAATTCCTGTTACATAAAATGTAATCAAAGCAATTTGAATTAATCCTTTTAAATTTAATTTACGTCTCTCATGTAATGTCAACGCTTCCGCTCCATTTACAATTAAAAAAATTTTAATTCTACTAATATAACTCATCAATATATAAAACATCAATTAAATAATTAAAATTTGACATCGTAAAAATATTATATAACACACTCAATAAAGAACACATACCAAGCGTAAAACAATAAACCGTAACACTCCTTAAAATTCTGTCAACTCTACATAAAATCAATTAAAAAATAAACACACAAGTAAGAATAACTAGCATTGAAACATCAGCATATCCCTTTTTCTGGCCCCACAAAAATATTAACACAAATGTAAGAAAAACAATAAATTTCAAGCAATAAAAATCAAAGTAAGTAATAAATTTCAAGTAATAAATCTGAATGTAATAAATTTCAAAGTCCCTGCTCGCCCGCGCCAAAGTATAACCTTACCAAAATTGTATTACAACTTGTAACCTTAAAAAAATTAAATTATCGCCAAATGGTAATAACAATAATGTAGTTAAAGTATAAAATAAAGTGCCGTTGACTCATCAGTAGATTGAGATAGGGGGGTTCAATTAACGCACCTGAAATACTGCCTGCGTTTCAATAGCTTCATTATTTTACTTATACCTAATTAATAAAAAAATTATGTATTAATTATAAAAAATATAATTAACTGCATGCTCGAGCGCCATGTTATCTTTGTCCAGGAAAATAACAAAACCCTAAATAATGAACAATAATAATTTTCTATAAATAACAAAAATTAACAATGTGCAATTAAGTTTATTTACTCAATAAATGGATGGTTAAGGAGAGGTAAGAAAAGGTTTTAAAGCTAAGCTTAAAAAATATAAAATTTACCACATAAATTCCACAGCATAATAGTTTCTATAGACAGCTTCCTGTGATTAACTACGGATGCGGAACGGTCAATCAAGATGAAAGCGTTTCTACATCTTTCTTTCTTACTCTTGATGTCTTATTGAATTAAAATTGCATTCCAATATGATATTATTTGAGTGAAGAGAAACTTGTGTAAATAAGTAACTTAAGAGCCATTTAAAATATAAATATAAGTACTATAATGAATATACATAAGGGTACTTAAGTACGTAAAATAAAAGTGGAAAGGTAGAAGTGCCTAAAAAAGCAAAGGCTTTAGCTAAAATATAATGAATTACAAAATAACTCACCACCAAAATATGATGGCACCCTCTATAAAAATTAAGTAAAAACCATTAAGACAATGACTACTGCTTAAACATTCTGCAGCAAGTGAAGAAAAAATAGAGGCTTTCAGAATTGCTTCTCTAAATCCCCCCTCAAGAGGTTGTCACGCAGTGCGCGGCACACAATGATCGGAGTCCAATTTTAAAAGAAAGGGAACTATAACTATTTATATAATATTACACCCAAAATATATGTTCTATGAAATGCAATTTAAGTTGCGTTTCTCAATTTTTACGCCAAATAAATTAATGATCTTAGATTAACGTATTTTTTAATACAACCACAAAAAAAGGTTGTTACAAAGATTTAATTTAAACCTTTATTTACAACAATTAAGTTTACGTGATTTAAATTTCTTTGTGTCATCTATAAATTTTGGCGCCCCTTAAAACTTGGCACTTTACGTAATTGCGTAATTTGCGTAATGGTAAATACGGCACTGGTCATATGAACAATGATTCATATTAATCACACACATATTATTCAAATTTTATTGTGCCCATACAGTTTTGCATCAGCCTGTTACAAATATGAAAATGTAAACTTTCACCATTAACACTCATAATAAAATACTTATCTTTTTTGAGATTTTTTAATGGTGTACTTTAAATTATACAATCTAAACGTTTCGATAACACTTACAGTTATCTTCGTCAGTAGTAATGTTTGTTAAAAATTGTTAAAGATGTAGTAAACAATTTTGTCAAATTTGAAAAATTCAAACATAAACATAAGCCTGCTATTAATATAACAGTTTGAGAAACGTATAAGCCAACTATAAAATTGTAGTAAAGAATAACTAGGTCATTAAAATTAAACATTGTTAAACTGCCTCAAAGATGACAAACCAGAACACTCTCTACGACGAAAGCTAACAATGAAATTTGCCAGCCAAAAAACACATTTAACAAAATTTAATCGAGTTGTGATGTAAGTGTAAAGTTGTGAAAAACTTCAATTTTAAAATGATAGAAGCATTCACAAATCCAAACATTACATCAAAAAAATAACCCAATTAAATCCAACAAAGAGATATCTTTATCAATAATTGGAAGTGTTATTAACAATGAAAAGCACAATGCAGAACGTTCTTTGTAATTTTTATTTTTGAGGCAGTTTAACAATGTTTAATTTTAATGACCTAGTTATTCTTTACTACAATTTTATAGTTGGCTTATACGTTTCTCAAACTGTTATATTAATAGCAGGCTTATGTTTATGTTTGAATTTTTCAAATTTGACAAAATTGTTTACTACATCTTTAACAATTTTTAACAAACATTACTACTGATAACTGTAAGTGTTATCGAAACGTTTAGATTGTATAATTTAAAGTACACCATTAAAAAAGATAAGTATTTTATTAAGCCTGTTACAAAGTTTTGTAAGTAGCAACAATAAAGAAATTAGAAAATGTTAACCAGCAACAATATATTCAAACTTCTAATTTAAGTGCTTATATTCAATGTACTATTATCGTCAATAAGTTATGAAGGCAATCAACTATCTGCATAAAATGCCACCTTTCATAATGGTTTGGTACTAACCTACTCTTTCATCAAATAAGCATATCTAACACAGTTCTGTAATTGCTTATGGAGTTCTAATCTTGAATTTGCATAATTTATTACACGTAATATTCTTTTTGAACCATTCAAACTTACTCTTATTTTCCCCTGTATGTAGCATTCATTCATTACTGTCACATCTTTACAATTCACATTTATTTCCATTTAAAATTATTAAACCATTAATTGGACATATAGCTATTTAACAATTACATAAATCATTCTTCCTACAGTTTACACTTGTATATTATTGTACATATAATTTCGACAGATATTTAAATTCAATAATAGATGGAAATATGTTATTTATGAAAACCACGTTTTCACTCAAAACTTTAGGAAGGTGAAAGTAACCCTGTATTATTTTGGTACACATACCTTTGACTTTACTTAGGTGCTGCTTTTGTTTGAATAATTAACAATTAGCAGCTTTATTGTCTTTTAGGGCCAATTTGTTAATCACATGACTGAATCTGATTGTAAGAGCTTTATTTGCAATACATTAGTGTGCTGTTACACTTCAATAATAATTGGCTTTATCACACCTTATCGGTTTAATTGGTCGATCGTACAATTACATTAAAGTTTAACTTAAATCTACACGGTAAGCTATAAAATCCCTTACTTTATACAAATCAGACAATTAATGTATTTTATGCACGTCTCTTTATAGCCCGCGGCCGTCATTATGAAAACAATGGGCACAAAAGTATTATTTTATTTAAACATATTTACAATGCAATTATTACAATTAGTCATGTTTATGCTAGGTGATACATTCATCTATTTCTGGAAATATCTCAGTTATTGCGTTTAAAACTAACTAAACCAAAACGTCAAATGCTCATGGTAACGCACCAATACCTAATATCATAAATGGGAAATGTATTTCTTTTGAACACAATTAACGTTATAATTCATTTTAAAAACGATGATTTCTTAACCCTCGCGCTAGCTCTCTTGGGTATTGAAATAGCGCTTCGGACCATAAAAACCTCATTATGCCCTTATTACATAAATAACTATTAGGCTCTTTTTTATTTTCTTTTTCTATATTTATCCTATAACAATTAAACTTCTCAGCATTATAGTCATTTGAGATTTTGGTAGGTTAATTTCCAAGTACATCCTGATTGCACAAAATAATTCATAATTTGCATTTAACAATAAACAGATAATTGATAATGATGTCCATATAGCTGTCAGGAAGTCAATAACACTTATTTAATAAATTCTATAAACGATGTCACATTGTGTGAAGATCGTGAGAGGAATTGAGTAATTTTTTTTTGTTCGTAATATAGGAATTAATTCTGTACATTGATTGATTTTTAATGAAGAAATTATGCAGAGATGTAGTTGTTTCTGTACGAATGTAGTAAATTTGATCACAGCCATTTTCACATCCCATGAGGTTTTTACATCATAATTATCGTTTGGAATTCTTAGTCTACATCATTGGAGTTGTTTGCATAAAACCGTTCACATGGAATATTGCTTCTGTAGCTTTGCTAAATTGTAACAACCTATTTTGAGTTGTATTAAAATATACCGTAATTTATGTCTTCGTTCATTTAATTGTACATATAAGAAAAATTTTATTTATTAATGATTTGTAAGTATGAGGTAGGCAACTTAATTTGCATTTTGGTGTAACTTAAGTGCATATCTTCTTAAGCGTATGTACTTCTTAAAGGTTTATACTCCCACTTTAAATTATTCTGCTCATATCCCTTCACCTCTATATCATCATCTAATTTCAAAGCGTCCATTTTGTTCACTTCCTGATGAATGTTGTGTTATTAGGAAGCTTTTTTTGGTTTCCACCTAAATTTTGTGAAAGTGCCATGGATTTAATGGTAAGATATATTTTAACGCATTATGCAAAAAATTAAAACATTTGCTCTTTGCAGACACTTTCTTTTAATTTTACATTGATTTACACTTTTATTACAATTGCTTTTCTACTTTAATTACAATTGATTTTACGATTGCAATTTTTGCATTCAAAAATTCAAGAAAATGCAATAAACGGATTATTCAATTTCAAGAAGATACATTTATTAGAAGGAAAATTCCATTTATGGGTGTGGTTTACCACGTAAAGTGTTATTTCGAGATATTGCGCAATATTGATGCCAAGATGACATCACCTTGGTTTGCATTTCCGCATTTATTTCTGTAATACCAGGGGTTCTCAAGAAGTATTATATTTAGTGATAGGTATTCATTTCAATAATTTAGTAATTTAAGGTAAAGTTTTTAAGATATATTTTACATAATTCTAACTTTATATATTTAATAAACGTAGTTTGAATATTTTTTATTATTTTACAATTTGATAAAATTTTTAGTGTAGACCTCGGTTTAGTTATTCCGAGCATAATTAAAAAATAACTTGGCGTCCGAGATCTTTTTTATTAGTGTTACATTGCATTTTTATTATTTATGTTCAGTGGAAGTAATTTAAGCATAAATTGTGGTAATTAAGCAAATCAAAAGATTGAACCACCCTACGTTAATCTACTGACTGAATCAAAGGCATCATTTTTGGTGAATGGTTTGTATCTCCAGTTAGTTTAACGATTTGTTTTAGAGAACGATTTAACTCATTTACATTTTATATTTTATACCTTATACCATCACCACCTATTTACAAAATATTGTTGAGAATTTGACAATAGTTGGTAGTGTTAGTATGTTCTCTGAATTGACAGTTTTTTTTTATCGTTGTTTCCATGCGAAATAATGAGTTATCATTTACCGAACCTAAGCACTTTTAGAAGAGGTAGCAGATGATTGCTACCATTTTAGTTTAGTTGAAGTGTAGGTCTTGAGAGTTGAAGTTTGAGATTTAAAACAATTAAGATGTAGTTTTCAATTTATCGTTGTCTAACCTTGGCGTAACGTCAGCGTAGGTGGTTAAATGCAGAAGACTCGTTCCGTGACATTTTTTACGTTTGTACAGTATCGATGCTATGTTAGCAGTTGGATTTTATGCGGTTACGGATTATAGTTACACCCCTAACAAATTTGTTTTCCGTTTGCTGTTTTATGGAGGCACTCCATCGTCAATAAGTGAAACCGGTGACTTCCAATGTAGACTAGAGCTGCCCAGAAAAAAGCGTCTCCTCGTCTACTCGTTCGTGATAAATTTTGGCGTATTTAAAATTTTAGTCAATGCTGCAGTAGAAATTCGGATGTCATTGTAGTTTTAAGGTTTAGATTTTCAAAGAACTTTTCTTGTATTAATGCAGTAGATAATACATTTTTTATTATTATTATGCGTACATATACTATGGGATATTAAAGTAGTCTCTTCTTCTATGTTAAATAACTTTTTTATTTCTTGACAAATTTTCGTAATTTTTGGATAAGATATGCAAACAACATTTCTTCACATACGCCTGATTTGAAAATTGAAATTGTACCAGCTGAATCAAACATATTTAGGATTAAGTAAAATGACGTCTGTCGACTTGTTGCGAGAGTAAAGACTATTCCTTAGCAATCTACAAACTAGATAAATCTGTAGAAAAATTTTCGGAAAAGTGATATTTTATCAAATACTATTACCAGTTTCCTTCACTAAAATGAAAATATTTTTTAGTGCATTTTATACAATCTAAATTTAATAATTTAATTAGTTAAGGATAGTTTAGATCTATATCAACATTTTAGGTGACCATACGTGTAGCCATAGCAACCAAAAATAAATGATTTGATTGTTTATGTTTGACGACATTCCTTATTATCATAAATCAGACATTATGTTTTGAAATGGCTATTCTTAGTTTAGAAGGTAAAATATTAATACATTCTCTCCGAGAATCCTATAATTGTGGTGCAAAAAAGCTCATGCGAATGTTTCAGCAGAAGAATTGGAAATTGTCAACAATTAAGAAGCTGTTGGTTCATTTCAGAGATACGAACAGTTCATTAACTAACTGTTAATTGTCGTGGAAGAAAAAAAACGTCAAGGATGCCGAAAAACATTCAAAAAGTTGGAAAAACTTGGAACCAGGAAGAATACATAAAGAAGCAGGCATTAAAAGAACAACATTTTAAAGCTTGATTTAAATTTAAAAATATACAAGGAGGTTTACTGCCAAAAACTTATTCCAAATGTTGAGAGGTTTCAACAATTATTACGAAGGTTTTGTTTAGGAGAGCAAATTAGTAAAATATAGTTTACTGATAAGAAAAGATTTACCATACGTCCTTCCAAAACTACTCAAAATAACAGTATATTCAGTTGTGACCAAAAAACGTATCATACCACTAGATAAACTCTTATTTTCCCGTGAACACTTTTTCACTTCCGTAATGGTATCAGTTGGCGTTTTGGCTGAGGTTTACCAAGCAGATGTTTTGTTAAAAGTCCAGCCAGAAATAGAGAATATTACCCCAAATTATACCTTTCAGCGGGATGCCGCTCCTGCGAATACTTCATGACGCACGATAAGTTATCGTTGAGAAAATTGTGCAGGCTTCATTGAACCGGAAAACTGGCCACCAAACAGCCCCGATCTGAAACTGGTTCATTACTCAATATGGGGTATATTCGAAAATTTTGTGTATTTAAATGACAATCTTACTACCATTGAAGAACTGAAAAATATTATCGCTGAATGTTGGCAAGAATTTCCTCCAGCAACGATAGACGCAGTGGCGTAAAAGACTGCAGAAAGTTATTGATAATGAAGGTGGACATATTCATGCTGGGTTTTTATAAATAATTAAATTATGAGGTTTATTTATCGCTTGTCGTTGTTTTTCCTATTAAGTTCCTTTGTTTTTGCTTTTTCGTGTCAAGTAAGGATTTTTTCATTATTATTATTATTATTAAATATTGCAACGAGCCGAACGACGTTATTTTACCTAACCTAAATACATTTTTTCCACTTGTTACCATTTTAATTTTGCAATTAGGCGTACGTTAAGAAATGTTTTCTGCAAACCCCGTCCAAGAACCATTAAAATCCGTCAAGAAACAAAAAAAGTTATTTAGCATTAAAAAATGGGCTAATTTAATTTGGCCCACAGTGTATATATGTATAATAGGTGTTGGATACGCAAGAAAAAATAATTGATACAAGGTCTCCTTGACATTTGCGACTACTGTTGAATATGTGACGCAGTATTATTTTTTTAGGTGCTAGTTTTTGTTTAATCCTAACTGTCTGGGGAATGTTTCATTAATTGTAATTGCACTTTGACACATTTTTATTGGTATTCTTTTAATCATAGCATAGTTACTTGTAGCGTTGTTTTTGGGCATTTATTTACCTTCACAAAATTTAAAGCAAGCTGACTTTATTTCGACAAATTTTAAAGTGACCGAAATTAAAGTCACTATGTTTCTTCTTGTGGTGACGAATACTAATTTTACTGAACAACCGTGTTGACAGGTTATCACTTTTTTTCGTAATTCACTAAATAAGGCGAGTGCTTCCTCGTCGAGTGAACATTATCATTTCCTGTGATGCTATTACCTTAAAATCTAGTTAATGACGTGTTTCCCGCTATGAACCTATACAACAGCTGGTGCCTTCTGACATATTTTTACTGATTTTCACTTTGTTGATTTGTGTCCAGTGCCCTTGTGGATTGATGAGTAATAACCGCGGCCATACCACTGATAATATACACTTTACCTTTACGGGCTGATGTTCTAGTGAGTGTCATGCCCGTAACAAAGAATAAGAATAAACCTTTTTGTACCCAATAAACCACCAATAATTAGTTTGTACTTATTGAGTGTTAATTGTCTTTTCTTACAGACACACAAAGCTTCTTTAATTCTTTATTCATTAAATTGCACATGGAATCTAATTACACTATTCTTGTAGGAGAATTCCAGCGGTTCGAATTGCTTAATAATCAAATCTGGCAACTTTGTTGTAGGATTCTAATGTCTATATAACTGTACGTTAGTTTTCTGATTCTTATTTAAGAAAAATTGTTTCTTCCTTTTTGACCGGAAAAAAACACAACTAAACGCGTGTTCTGATTAGAAAGTTGATTTCTTTGTGTCTGTAATTTACTCTACGATATAGACTAGGATTTACCATCTACATAAAAGAAAATTTAGAAGAGTCTCAATTTCTTTTTCTGAAATTATTACAATGTTTTGCCAAGTTACGCCGGCTTGAGGGCACATGCATTGAATTTGATATAGAGGTGAAAATGTACGCTGATACAGTAATGGTAGATTAGTTAAGGTAGCTTGTGCTTATATGTCAATGGGTTAAATATTTGCTAACGGTTTAGTATGATAAAAGAATACAGAATTTTATTTGTAATGTCATTGTTATGACTGAGAAGAATTAAAATTGCACTCATCTGAAAATCAACGTTAAATGCTTATGTTTTTATATACCGAGTAAATACTAAGTGTGCAACAATTAATATAGATTATTGTCATATACTTCTGTAGTAATCATATTCAATTATATGATGATGTTTTCATGTCACTAATAATTGTTAAAATTTTTGGTTTGAAATAATTAAAGGTTTGCTTTGCTTCATATTAAGCCAATTTTTTGTGCACCGAACGGTGGGACTTTTGCCAAAAGTTGGGTCACGCCTGTGACTTTTGAAACACGTATCTTTGAGAGCTCTTGCACTGATCCGATTACATGCATATTTAGATATAGTAGTGAAATAGTGACTAGTAAGTACGTACGAAGTAAGTACGATCTTCGACTTTATACTAGTGACGACTTTAATATGTTGAGGCCAATAAAATGCGTATTTGAAATCTCCACAATGAGTGTTTTCACATTTCTGTGTATTGAGCATTAGAAATTTAGTTTACCTTTAATTATTATTAGCAAAGGTAACCCTATTGAGGCCAAAGTAGGAGATGCGGATCATTAGTTGGTTTGATTAGAAAAAGGCTAAGCTGTGTGCAATCGCGAATAAAAACGTTCGCATGGACGGACGCGCATAAATATAAAATACAAAATATATCGTATTGTTCGAAAATTAAATTAGAATATAAATAGTCAAACATGCATTAACTTAGCGCACTTTCTATGAGCACGCGCATAAGCATATGCCTTTTCTCTTATACTAATTACGATATGCGTAGCATATCTTTACAACCCCGTCATGTTGCTCTGGGTCTGAAATGTCCGTCTACCCACCCACTCGACCGGGTCCGCGATTACATGAAAGTGCATAATTTCAAATATATTCTCGGTTCTGATATCATATCAATTAAATATGTGCACATCCTACTTGACCCATCAACAGATGATCCACCCCGAGGTTAAATGTCAAGTACAACATTCTCCTCAACCTATCACCTAAAGGACGGTGTCCGTGTTAGCGATTATACAAACCAGTTGAATTCTGCTTTCTTCGTTTGATAGGATATCAATTAAAAAGTTCAACGTATATTAAAAAGCTGAGCGTCATTCGAACGGTCTAGATCTTGTAAACAGCACACCCATTGCATCGTTCAAAGGATTTCTTACCATTTGAAGTTATTATAACCTTTACCTAATGTTTATTAATCTTTTATTTATAAGCACAAATTAATGTAGAAAGTCATAGAACTATCAGGAACAATATGGCTTGCATATTTAAAAGCGCGATACACTACTCTTAAGTTATTGAGTCCTGACTATGGCCCCACTGCCAATACGTCAACTCTAGTTGACACGGTTGTTGAGCTCGTGTCATTTTATGAACTGAGGTGGATGTCACCTCCGTGTTTGTATCATTCAATGCACCCTCTCAATTGTAGCAACAAGCCACTTCGGCGGTATTGAACTTAAGTCGGGTACTCAAGACTAGGTCACTTCGACCAGTGGGAAGTGTCGTCTGGTCAGACCACCGACAGTGCCTTAAGTACTATATACAAGTCAAGCTTGGGTACCTGTTACCACAGACATTGTACAGTGTGAGTTTCCGTCAAAAATTCAAAGACATAGGCTGTTAGTATTCCACGCTTCTGGAGGATCACCGTCTGTGACCTTAATGACGAAATACGATACAGTATTTGCATTCCACCATAAAGGTAAAATTTTTGAGTTCCAGTCGAAAATTTAGACCAACAAACTAGTCGCCTGCACAGACATGGAGCAACCACCGTGAAATACATCAACACACGTTAACTGCAAGAGGTAAGTGACATAGAAGTGGACACACCGTTGTAGCTACTTTACGAAGCCGTCAAGGCATAAAGCAGGTCACCAATCATGCCAGTCTTTAAGTAAATAAGCACATAAAACAATAAACCAAATTACGGTACATATAAAATTACACAGGTAATAATAAGAAAAAGGCAGAGACAAAAGAGAATAGACAATGAATTTAGACGTACCCAATTGTTTAGTGACCACTAAAGCACAAAATACACATAAAAAATTACCATGAAGTATATATATATATATACAGGGTTTTCCACGGTAGGCGTTCGTTAGAAGTTTATGTGGTTAGAAACAATTTAGAAATCTGAATTTTTGGACTTAGAGAGTTATTTAAGATTCTCTTTCATTCTAAAATATTTTCAAGGTCATGTTACTTCCGGTTATACCGGAAGTCGCCACTAACTTTCTGATTTTAAATGGAACACCTTGTATATTATTTTATTTTTGGATTCTTGACAACATTTTAGGATAAGTCTTATAAGGGTTTCCTATACCTTTTTTCAACTGTTTCTTAGATATCTTGATTTTTTCAAAAATTTTGAAAGATATAACCCTATTTTCAACACTGCTTGTCTTACTTATTTTTGACTGATGGAACGTACTTCTGGAGTAGACAGAAGCATAAGAACTATACTTTTGAAATACTCATTGACAATTGATTTATTGCATACATGGTGTTCAAAATTTTATGAACTATTAAACAATTTTCAAAGTTGAAAAACTTTGTTAGTTCAAATGTGACACCCTATATATTATTGGATGAATAGGTGCAGCATTTAGTTATGCATCGTTTGGCTATAACATTACCTATACGTATTATCGACAATTTTCTTGTTAATTAATATTTTCTACTTTAATGTGATTTTTGACAGAAACTGAAATGTTTTTCAAAAATAAAATGAACTTAATTCAAACTACACAAATTCTATTTTATTAAAACAATGAAATAAAACAAGAAGATAACAAAATTGAGAGCATAATAACAAATGAAAAACATAAAACAATTATTTGAACATAACTAGAAGAAAAGTGATAAAAAAGATAAAATGAATCATTACAAATGTTCCACATGACCGCCAATTTGATTTAAGCATTTTATAACTCGTATAACTCCGTATTTTTTATAAAAGCCGATAAAATTCCATAACTGCAATCTAGTGAGTCTTGATTTTGACACGCATTAAAACATTGTTGTTGATTTAATGTCATATCAGTACAATTCAAGTGATTTTTTAATTTTTTAAGTATTTTTTTTTAAGTACTGTTTATAATGGAATGTATTCAAGAATATTCTAACAATGATTTATTAAATTTGTTTTACACGCATGGTGAAAGTGGACGAATTGTTAGGCGAACATGCAGGTTGTTTAACGAACGGTATCCACACCTACCATTAATGACACCTGGAAAATTTGCAAGAATTGAAGCTCGATTTATTGCAACTGGATAGTAGATAATGAAGTTAACGAGGTGAACGTGTTAGCTTATTTTCACGCTTATCCACGAACTTCAATTACAGCAGCTGCACTAGATTTGGATATTTCACAAACATCAATCCACAGAATATTAAAGAAGTATAAAATGCATCCTCTTTCGGTAATAACTGTGCAAGGATTACATCTTGGTGATCAGGCACGACGAGTTAACTTTTGTGAATTTATTCTTGTACAAATGACCGAATATCCGAGATTTCTTCACAACATTATTTGGACCGATGAATCAAAATTCAGTAGAGAAGGAATTTTCAATCGCCGAAATAATCACTACTGGGCACAAGATAATCCTTATGTAACAAGAGAACGTAATCACCAGTTCCAATTTAGTTTTAACGTTTTTTGTTTAGTTATGGACAATAGAGTGGCATATCAAGTGTACGATGAAAATTTGAATGGGGCGAGATGTCTAGAAATTCTCCGTGGATTTGTTATGGATTTTCTAAATACTCTACCTGCATGTGACAGGGCAAACAGTTGGTATCAGCTGGATGGTGCTCCCGCACATTCCACTACAGCTGTACACCAACAGTTGACATTGATGTTTGAAGATCGGTGGATTGGCCCACAAGGACCTTGGAACTGGCCACCGAGATCACCCGATTTGACGCCCATGGACTTTTACCTCTGGGGTCGTATAAAAGAATTAGTGTACTCTAGGCCAGTTCAAACTAGAGAGGAATTGCTAAATCGTGTTCACAATGCATTCAATAGTATGTGTCCACACGAAATTCGGCGATCTATTTCGCAAGGAGTATATGATAGAGTTACAAAATGCTTAAATCAAATTGGCGGTCATGTGGAAGATTTGTAATGATTCATTTTATCTTTTTTATCACTTTTCTTCTAGTTATGTTCAAATAATTGTTTTATGTTTTTCATTTGTTATTATGCTCTCAATTTTGTTATCTTCTTGATTTATTTCATTGTTTTAATAAAATAGAATTTGTGTAGTATGAATTAAGTTCATTTTATTTCTGAAAAACATTTCAGTTTCTGTCAAAAATCACATTAAAGTAGAAAATATTAATTAACAAGAAAATTGTCGATAATAGGTATAGGTAATGTTACAGCCAAACGATGCATAACTAAATGCTGCATCTATTCATCCAATAATATACACATTTGAATTAACAAAGTTTTTCCACTTTGAAAATTGTTTAATAGTTCATCAAATTTTGAACACCATGTATGGAATAAATCAATTGTCAATGAGTATTTCAAAAGTATTGTTCTTATGCTTCTGTCTACTCCAGAAGCACTTTCCATCAGTCAAAAATAAGTAAGACAAGCAGTGTTGAAAATAGGGTTATATCTTTCAAAATTTTTGAAAAAATCAAGATATCTCAGAAACAGTTGAAAAAAGGTATAGGAAACCCTTATAAGACTTATCCTAAAATGTTGTCAAGAATCCAAAAATAAAATAATATACAAGGCGTTCCATTTAAAATCAGGAAGTTAGTGGCGACTTCCGGTATAACCGGAAGTAACATGACCTTGAAAATATTTTAGAATGAAAAAGAATCTTAAATAACCCTTAAGTCCAAAAATTCAGATTTCTAAATTGTTTCTAACCACAAACTTCTAACGAACGCCTACCGTGGAAAACCCTGTATATATATATATATATATATATATATATATATATATATATATATATATATATATATATAATATATATATATATATATATATATATATATATATATATATATATATATATATATATGACACTAACTTTCGATTTTTAAATGGAACACCCTGTATATTATTGCATTTTTGAATACTGCATTATTTTCTGAATCGAACGATGCCAAATAAGTGACATTTCAAACGTCAATATTTTTTATAATATAATTTTTAGTTTTCGATTTAAGTGTGCCGGTTCCGAATTATTCTAAATGGCCCGTGTAATGGTAGAAAAATCGAAATCCCGTCAAAAACATTAAATTACGAGGTTTATGAGCAAATAGTGTTCA
Source organism: Vesta saturnalis (assembly GCA_036346205.1). Taxonomy (NCBI): domain Eukaryota; kingdom Metazoa; phylum Arthropoda; class Insecta; order Coleoptera; family Lampyridae; genus Vesta; species Vesta saturnalis. Next base: position 1,252,605 of record JARFJB010000966.1, on the reverse strand, counting down.
TCAAAATGGTTTTTGGGGCTAAACCCATTTTTTTTAAATGGAACTATATTGGTACCGTGGTACCATTTATTAGTACCATTACTAAGAAACTTATTCATATGTCTTATTAAAATGTGCGTTAAATATGTACAAACAAAGTTATAGATAAAAGAAAATAAGAAAATACAATTTATTTGTAATTATCTAGTTACACATAAGGTGGCTTTGGAATAAAAAAAATGAACACAAAACGTTACAACAGTTGTTGAAAATGCTGCCCATTAACGTCAATGCACTTCTGAACTCGCATCGCCGTTTCTCGATGAACGTTCGCCAATTGCTGGGCCCTAATGCTATTAATTTCGCGTCTTACACGTAGCTCCATATCTGCACGGGTTGTAACGGCGGTTGCGTAGACAATATTTTTTAAATGACCCCAAATAAAGAAATCAAGGGGTGTTAAATCAGGTGACCTTGACGGCCACATCACAGTACCATTAGTCGAAATTACGTTTTCTGGGAATCTCTGTTGAACGTAGTCAATTACTATCCTTGAATTATGGAGAGGATCGCCATCTTGTTGGAAATACATTCCCTGTCTTAAATCCATCTAAAATGTCCTCAATCTCATTTTGCTGGAATCTCAAGTATCTGGCACCAGTCAGGGGTCCTTCACGTATGATTGGACCAATGATTCTACTACCGATTATTCCAAGGCAAACATTGAAAGCGAACCGGACTTGAAAATTACCCTCCCGTAATAAATTTTGATTTTCTTGTATTTTGTATTTTGTCGGTTATATAATCCTAATTGTAAACCTAGACTCGTCTGAAAATAAAATCATTGTTTGGTTGCACGTTATTCTGCAAAATCCAATTACAATATTCTATCCTACGTTCGTAATCATTTTCGTACAAGTGCTGGTGCAATTGGTATTTAAAAGATTCATAGTGCTATTTGTGCAAAATTCGGCTTACCGGTTGGTGAATGAATTACAATTCAAACCCAATTTGCCTTAAAGAAACAGTCTTTTCAACTTCTACTCGAGCCAAAACATTAATTTCCGTTCCTTCGTCAACAATGAAATTTTCTTCGGGATCATTGTTCGGCTCCCTTAGAAATTTATTTTCAAGACGTTTAAAATAATTTCTCGCTGGACATTGTCTATTAGGATATCATTCGCCATAAAGATCTTTAGCTGCTACTGCATTTTTTCTACATTCCCCGTAAATAATTAACATGTCCACTTTTTCGTCTCTTGTATAAATTGGCGGCATTTTGAACACAATTAACTAAAATTTTAAATAATTTTTAAAGACACAATAAAAACACCGATAAACCAACAAATGTTTGACAAGCTAAATTTTCATTGTTTTCAAAGCCACTTCTTATCTTCCCTACAGAGAGTTGTAATATTTAATTATAAATAAATTGTGTTTTCTTATTTTCTTTTAGCTGTAATTTTGTTTGTATTTACCGCACATTTTAATAAGACATACCTATGAATAAGTTCCTTAGTAATAGTACTAGTACACGTATGAGCTACGGGTAAGACGCGCAATTAATAGCATAACGGCCCAGAAATTGGCGAATGTTTTTCGAGAAACGGCGATATGAGTTCAAAAGTGAATTGGCGTTAATGGGCAGCATTTTGAACAACTATTGTAATGTTTTGTGTTCATTTTTTGTATTCCAAAGCCACCTTATGTATAAGAAGATAATCATAAATAAATTGTATTTTCTTATTTTCTTTTAGCTGTAATTTTGTTTGTATTTATCGCACATTTTAATAAGACATATGAATAAGTTCCTTAGTAATAGTACTAATAAATGGTACCACGGTACCAATATGGTTCCATTTGAAAAAAATGAGTTTTGCCACAAAAAACATTTTGATGAACATTATTTGCTCAAAAATCACGTAATTTAGTAATTTTGACGGGATTTCGACTTTTTACCATTACACGGGTCATTTAGAAAAAATCAGAACCGTCATGGCACACTTAAATGGAAAACTAAAAATTATATTATAAAAAATATTGCCGTTTGAAATGTCACTTATTTGGCATCGTTGGTTTCAGAAAATTGTGCAAAATAAAAAAATGCAATAATATACAGGGTGTTCTATTTAAAAATCGAAAGTTAGTGTCACTTTCGTCGAAACAGGAAATGAAAAAAGAATCGCTTATTATGTCAAAAAGTCAGGCTTATTATGTGTATAGCATATCGCAAATTTCAATCAATTATCCTCAAACCAAAAGGAGAAAAGTGGGGTATACCATGAACCTGTTACACCCCGTATAAATATAATATTTTTAAAACGTTATCAAATTACGACGTATTATCAAGATATCAAAACTCCCCTAATGATTTTGTCTATCGTGGTAACAATGGCGATTTGACAAACGTTTGATACAATAATAAAATTTTCGCGATCCGGTACCTACAGAACGCCCCTTTGAAAGCTCGACGATGTCCGCTCGGACACATTCGAAGAGTTTTCAACATCTTTCGCTTCCGATCGGGATCCTTCGCTACCTTCCGCTACGAATTAGAGCTATTAGTACTAAAACAAAACTTAATTAGTAACCAGCTTAACTAGGCAAACTAAACGTCTATTAGAGAACATGCTCAAAAACAATTAGAGAATTTGAATAAACAATACATGCATAAAATAATATGGCCGTAGATATTCCTAGGATTTGGGCCTATGATAAAACTTCAGGTTAGTAATGTGATAACTCCCCTTGATAGAATCCATCTCTTCATCCAACAAACGGCACACGTTCGGGTAGGGTTTGGCTATAATGTGAAAGGGGCCGGAATATAGGGGGAGAAACTTTGATATTTGTTTTCTGGAGGCGTCCGAACTAATACTTTCCTTAAGTAAAACGTAGTCGTTGATTCAGTCTGTCACCTTGGTGTTTGAAACCTCGTACTCTCGCTCTTGCACTTCTGTCCAAATTCTGACGAACTTTATTCCAAATCACCGCCGGCGATTCAGTGGCGGATATGGGCGACATTTTTTCCAGGTAAGTGGTAAAATGATCCTTGAGATGTGGAACATTTACAATATCACAAGGGGGTAACCCGTGCTCAAATGTGGAACTATATTAAATTGACATGCTGTATCCTTAACGTGATTAGCCTAATTAGCATGCGTATTTCGACAGTAGACCCTAATCAACCTGCTTAGTTCTCTCATAACACATGAAAAGGTGACTCGAATTCCATGGAACCGTTGCATGGAAGATAATTGCTCGAGCTAAGATTTAAAGCCCCTAGTAGTTATAGTGTCCCACAAATTTTTCCTGGGGAAATGAAAAAAAGTCGGTTTTTCTAATGTTTATGGTCATAATGGGTTACTTAAATCGAATACAAAGTTTCCTAAGATGTTGTATATCATCACAAAAAGATTCAGATACAACCAAAAGATCATCAACGTAATTGAATATAAACTAGCGTAATTAGGGCCCTCAAATCACATCCCTAGCTCTCAAAAAAAATAACATAGTTTCAGGGTTAGTTCCCGAAGAGCGAGGAGGGTTCGCATTAGGGATCCAAAATGGCGGAGGTACCCTAAAAGAAGGTAACGCACTAGAAAAATTGACAGCCTGAACTCGCGACACGTCATATCCCGGTTTCTTTGTTTCAATACCCGATAACCGTTCTAAAAAGGAAAGAGCTCCATTTAAGCTCCCCATAATGATTGGGTGGCAATGGGATATTGACGCATTATTTCATACAAAATAACTCCCTTGGAGATGGGAGCATCAAAAAGGCGATAGTTATTAATTTGTTTCAGAAAATATTCGGTTGGCGACAACCTTCCTTCTGGGTGACAGGGTTTATTGCGTTCAATGACCTATTTCTCGGGTGACCAAAAATACGCCATAAAGCGAATCCGCAAACTGTTCAAATTTACGTAAGAAAACAACGTGGTGCAACCAATGGTTACCGCCAGAAATTGACCGCTCCAGCTTTAAAGGGGACCTAGTTTTATTAGATAGCGACAACAAAATATGGCGACATTCCGTAGCTGAAAAGCTAACATCAGCGTTTTCAGAACATTATTCATAATCAGGGAGTGTATTGCCATCTCTGTTTACTTTACGCGGAGTAGAGGTAATAAAGCGTAAAGAATTACTATTTCTAACACTAAGTGACTGACCTTCACAAAAATGCGATAAAGATGCTTTATCCGCAGATAGGTCCGAACCCTGTGCACCATTTGGACCTCCGTTTCCGGGTGTAGTGACTAGCTTTTCGATGGTCCTCTGCATCACCGCGCTTTGTTCGAGGAGAGTTTCCAGCAACGTTCCTTGGTTCCGTACAACCTCCCTTAGACCTTTTAGTTCGGCGTCCTTGGGGCTGCCATCTGCAGATCCGGTCACCGGGTTATGTCCATTATCGACACCGTGTGGCTAACGTACATATCTACTCCAATAACTTCCGATTGGTCCATACTTAGGGACATAAACAAGCAAAAATTAGTATTATCTTAGTTACATATATGCAACCTTGAACCGTCAATAATAGTATTAACCTGAAAGCAAGGGTTGCATATTTAATTACCCCTCGCCCGACAGGTATTACTGCTTCATTAAAATAGTACAATTGCAAATTTTAGCAAAAGAGGAAAAAAAATATTGATATTTCTCTAACAAGTAAAATTTGACACTTAATCTAATTTGCATTAAAAGAAACAAAAAGAAATTTTTAGGCTTCTATTAAAATCCCAACTATTAAGATTTTATTGCAAAGTGACAACCTCAACAACTTAATAAATCAGAAATGTCGTTTGTATGTCTAACAAGTCACTATTTTCATTGAGGGAATTGGCTTCAAAAAAAAAAAAAAACAACGCAAAAAAATTGAAAAAAAAATTATATTATCTAAATGGAAAAACTTAGCTGTCTGTAGGTACAGATAATAGACATAACAACACAACATCTTAACGATCTGTACCTACAATTAGGAAACTGGAAGGTAACACATTTCAAGCCTTACATACATCGTTAGTATTTTTAATATAAATATATACATATTTCAACGATTACATACTTCGGTGATCCTTGACATCTCACAGGCGGCAGTTACGCACTTGTACCTATGAGGCCTTAAGCGGTTCACCATAAATAAACATTCACGGATCCCCGAAATATGTTACATAACCAGTATCAATTGTCAAGAAACAAGCCTGAAAAAGTAATAATATTGTGATGCAATACGCTAAAATCTAAATACTGACTCCTGTTAGGTAATACAACTGTCCTTACTCAAATATTGTAATTTAATAAATCAAGAAGCCAACGCCTTCCAGGATAATTGCAATTTGTAATTAATGAAATTTCTTAATCAGTGAAAAAAATTTGTGCACAACTATTAAATCAAAATGTTTCTTTATATGTTTTATTTGACTTATAAGGAAATTGTTCCCCCTCCCGGCCCTTTATAACAGACGTTAATAACACTTCACCGGCACAATGCATGTTTTGCAACAACAAAAATTAATGGTTCAAAGCTTAAAAAAAACTGAATTGATTTGTCGAAATTTAAACAACTCTATTTTTTTATATTTATTACAGATTAATATTTGGAAAACATATTACAACTAACCCCCGAAAGAAAAGACAACTTATTGTTGGCGAATTCAAAATAAAATTTACACGCACGAATTATTTTAAGGACAAACGGTTTACAATCAAGGTATTTTATTAACCAAAAATCGGTCTGGCTCGATTGACACTCTAACTGTTACTAACTTTCCCCCGACTTTACCTTTACTCCCGCAATCAACCTCCATTTTTCAAAAGAAATATAAAAACATGAAACATTAATTTACGCTGGAACAGTTTCATATTGATTATTGCACGACATCTTAATTTTAAAAATATGCATTCGTCCGTAACAACACTACATTTCTGCTCTCGAGCCTCCAAGTAACAATGATTCGTTATGCCCCTTTAGTAAATGAGTTTTAAGCGTACACTTGCTACTCAACCCTAGCCAAATATCAGTTACATACATTATCACATTTCTTACATAAAAGCATTTCGAAAACATTAGCAAGTTACGACGTATTATGAAGATATTAAAAATCTAATCTGTTAATTATCTTTTCTATCGTGGTAACAATGGCGATTTGACAAACGTTTATTACAATAATAAAATTTTCGCGATCCGCTTCCTACAAGTTACTTTTGCACTAAATACCCTTTAATACTGATGTTTCACTCTGAATGACTTCTTTAAATAAATAAATGTTTTTATTTAAACGAATCATTTTCATTAAATTAAATTTGTAACAATAAGTTCTGCACTTCACTAATACAACATTGTTACTTTCCAAAGTAATGCATTAGCTGCTTCCACCGAAGTAACGAGTTTGGAGATTACGAGAATTATTTCCAGAAGCTCATATGATGGATCGATATCAGGTTCTTCATCAAGCTCAATATCATCGTCCGAACATAATGACCATTTACTTTTGATACCGCGTGTATACTGCCCAACGTTAACAGAGAGGGCGTCAGTAACGGTGAAGCTAATTCGAACGCTGGTAATTACGGTCCCAATAACACCAGTATCGAAACTCCTTCGACTACTAGTACGTCTATTTAGCCTTCTACTGCATCCACTCCAAATAATTTTCGTCTCCGATAGTTTAAACGAGTCCACTCAATAAAGGAGTGAATCGTAAAAGAAATGAGAATGCCTAGATAATGGACCGCAGTAAGAAGTTTATAAACAGTGGAAAGGAATGCCAAATGCACACCGCAGTCAACAAGGTCTGTCAAGAAAGAAAAATGGGGCCGTATACGGAAAAGTGTAAAGTGAGATGTTCTATGAAATTCACTGAACAGGAGCGGATGTAGATTTTTACTTCATATTGGGACTTGAGTAATTTAGCTACACAATGACAGTTTACTGCAAATAATATGGTGTCCATTCAACATAAATGTCAATATGTTCCTGTCGGTGGTACCAGGTAGAAAAGAGACATTAATAATGTATTCCATTTTCGCCTTAATGATCAGAAGGTCCCAGTATGCAAATTGTATTTTAAAAACACGTTAAGCGTAAACCATCGTCCCATTGGGACCGTGTAAGAGAAACGGAACAAGGTGGCAAGTGTTCTACTGGAGGAGGATCGCCGAGGGAAACATGGCAAACAAAAGAAAGTTGATGATATTTTGAAGAAAGGTGTAAAGGACTTTGTCGATAAAACTCCAAAAGTCGAAATACATTATACACGTGCCAATACTAGTCAATATTTCATTGAGAGAAACAAATCCATTCCAGATATTCACAGAGATTACATAACCGACTGTAAAAATTCCGTTTGTAAAAAAGTTATGTAAGTTTTTATCGGATTTTCACTGCAGACTCTACTTTGATTCCTTACGCCAAAAAAAAAACACCTATGTGAAACGTGTTGTGTCTACGATAATGCTGAGGAAGAAGAGAAAGAAAAGAAAAGCGAAAATTACGATCGGCACCTAGTGGAGAAAGTATTGTCCAGAAAGGAAAGTAAATATGATAAAGAGGCACTCAATGCAGCAGTGACAGTGTACGAGTTACGAGATGTTATACAAATTTCCAATAGCAATCTCTCACTATATCTAACTTAAATGTATTTATATTTACAATCTACGATCTAAAGAGTAACGAATTCGAATCTTGTGTTTGGGAGGAATCCAATGGGCACAGAGAGATACACGAATTGGGTTCATGAATTTTTCAGTTTTTAAGAAAGGGAGCTGCTTCAGATAATAAAATAAGTATCTCATTTCAACAAGCACAACCCATAAATACACGCAAAATGAGGGAGATTCCGCGCACTCGTTAATTGAGCGCCACGTGAAACGACAGCTGAAGGGTGGCCCAATGTACACGGGTGAATCATTTCATGCTGCAATCCGAGCCACTAATAAAACTGAACTCATTAAATGTTATTGAACTGAGCTTCGAGGATTTATTCGATATTAAAGCCCTAGCAATTGAAATGGGGCCCGTGAATATATCGCAGATAAAAATAACTACAGTGAGGATTCTCTGTGTGGAACGCGACTCACAAACTTCCGTTTTTTTCAAAACGTCTTATGAGGATGACAACTTTAAAGTGGCAGATATCATTAGAAAGACGAAGGTGAAGGGTAATGTTACACTGACACGAGAAATCAATATAAACTCTAGAATAGTGAATAACAAGAAGTTAATTAATCAAAAAAAAAAAATCAAATAACAAAACTTTATAGACCATTCTACGAGCAATTGTAATCATGCATTCGAGGTTAGCACCTGAAAAGAGTCACCTTTAACAGTCAAGTCAGTTCTACTCTCAAAAAAAGCAACGGAAACTGCCGACATCGTGTTTACGATGTCGCGCACTTTCGAGGGAGAGCTTGTGTTTTACAACACAGCTCTCGACAACGATGATGACTGCGCTTTACCGCCGTTAGGGATTCCGCAGGTCAGCCAGTAGACACCGTCGCTACTCAGCCTTTCATACTGAGTACGTAGCAGCGATGTATTATCGGCCGATGGTTCACAAAAGGGACGACGCCCTAAGAAGGCACGACCAGGACCACCAGGAGACCCGCCATCCGATGCACAGCCAGCAGCGGTGTAGACGTACACAGCTACAGCCGCCATCGACACCCGTAGATGGAGGAATAGAAGAAACCCGCAACGAATCCGCCTGCCCGACTACTTCGTGACACAGAAGAAGAGGTCGACGAAGGCCCCGACCATCAGCCCGCCAACGCCGCCACCGACTGACAACGCGTTCCAGCTACTGGAAGAGTACATCGATAGCCTAGCAGCAATAGACCCGAAAACGACGCAGATTACAGCAGACACCAGGTAGAAAGTACCTCAGTCAATTCTCTTCGTCAGAGGGAGAACTGGATCGCTTTCTGCAGCGAACTGGAGAGACAACGGATCGTCTTCACGAAGGCCAAGGCAATCAATGAGGGAACTCGGATCCAGAGCGAGCGCTTAGCTTAGGTGGAGATACGCAGTATGTCCGTAGAACTTTCCGAGGCTGATCTCTTGTTTCAGAACAAAGCATCGAGGACGAGCGATCCCCTTTGTGCTGGTACGGAAGAAGAGGACCACAAGAACATCCGAAAGGTGGAGCACGTCGTCCGCTCCATGTCACCGTGGAATACTTACGGCGGACATCCGGAATCGGGCAGTGTCACCGATATCAGGGTTTCTGCCACGCACAGAGTTGCTACAGGGCGGCGGCACGCCGTGTAAAGTACGCCGGATATCAGCACTCCAGTCAATGCACGAAACCTCGAACCGACTAGGACAAGTGTGTTACAGCCGGCTGGGACCACCCCGCCCGCTAGCTATAGGGGATGTCCGAAGCTCCCTCGACATCCACAGCGGAAGAAGACGGAAGGATCACAGCGACAGAAGAGGACACCGTCGACTGCGGGACATTGCTCAACCTGGACCGGCGTCAGTTACGCTCGCAAGCCGGCAGACTCCCGCGCTGTCGATACCTCGCCTGCCCAACTCGCCTTTGGGATCGATGCTATATTGAGCTTCCTCGGAGGTCTCAATATGGAAAAGGTCCTACCTGTCATCCGCAAGGCGCTCAGATAAAAACTGTGACTGGTCTGTAGGGAATAACCCTCTCGCACGGTCAGGACGTGGTTGCCTTTTTCGAGTAATCATACAAAGGGCTGACGCAAATATTGGTCCACAGGGTTAAGTCTACAGTACCGAACTTATATGTCCTGTTTAACAATACCGTTTCCTAACAGCGCTTTACTCTTAGGCCTTTTATGTAAAAATGTGCGAATTTTTATATTTTTGTGTCAATTTTGCGATAACTCCTTTGTAAAAAAAGCTGGGTAATTTTTGCCCAAGGCCCTCCCAAGTTCCCACGCCCATGAACAAAAGTGTGGCATGTACTTTACTGCATTTAAGTCGCTATATTAGAGCTAGAAACTTCACAAAACATTATTAAGGTACCTGTACAGGTTTTCGAAATATTATGAAAAAACCATCATTGCTGTATACCTTGTAACACCCTCTATCTTGAAAACGAAGCCTTAAAAATTCTATGTTCTCTGGACTTTTCTTCTTATTTTTTTGGCCAAAGAATCTTTGTTTAAAATGATTCAAGTTAATTATGGGACACCCTGTATATATATATATATATATATATATATATATATATATATATACAGGGTCCGCCTTTGGGAGCTGATCCTATGAGTATCTGCTAAACCAAACTTACTATAATTTTGAAAATTTGGTGACAGGGAAATGATGTTGGGGCTAACTCATCTAAAATATTTGCACGTTCGTACCACTTCCGGTTATACCGGAAGTCGGTACTTAGTCGCTTATTTCAAACAGAAACCCCGTATATAAATACATTTTTGGATTCTATGTCAAATTTTAAGGTAAGTTTGTTATATAAACTAGATACGAAATTTCAGTCGTTTTAAAAAAAAACATTTTTATAGAAAAATTGACAGATGCGGTCTTAGTAATAACTCGTTAATTGTTCTGTTCCTGTCAAACAATTTGAATAAAACTTTGAGGTGTTGTAGGCAAATGTTTATTGCAACAGTCTGCAAAAAATGACATTTGTATTTTTCATAAAAATAAAATTATGAATGTCTAAACTTGACTATCAAAAAATGCAAGTTACTCAAAAAAGTCAAATGGAAATCCCTATTTTTTATTACTCAGATCGATTTAACGTCAAAAGTTAAGGTAAGTTTGTTTAAAACTTTATTTGCCTAAACGTAACAGTTTCATACTTATTATCAAAAATTTTAAAATTTGTGATATAAATGAGCTACATACTTAAATCTAGTATCCTTGTTCGTGGTCACCATGGAAACCAAATAATTGAGAATTGAAATAAAGAAAAATATTTGAATAAGTTACTGCAAAAAATTATAAAAATTGATAATTTTGTGATTCAAAAGTCATTTTTACCAAATAGAAATTTTCTCAGTCATTTTTTTCAAATTCGATATACAACATAAGTGTAAAAATTTACTACTTTATGAGTAAATCGAAAAAACTACTTTTTACTGCGGAGGTAATACATACTTATCAGCGCATCATTACACGATAAAGATGCTTATTTATTTTGTTTTTCTTTTGTAGTCAATAATTTAATAAAATTGTTGATGGTTTGTGTTCTTCTTGATGAAATGGCTCGACTTGAATATTCTAATACAGATTATTTGAATTTAATTTTAATTCACGGAGAATGTCATAGAGTTGTAAAACGAACAGTAAGAACATTTATCGAACGCTATCCTGAGCGCCCCCGACCATCAGCAGATACAATAAGACGTGTGCTTCAAAATTTGGAACAGTTTGGCACATTTAAACACTCTGCGCCTCGCAAAAAAACTGCTATTGATAACGAACAGAATGAAGTTATAACTTTAGGATATTTCCGTGTTTATCCTTGTAATTCCATAAACGACGCGAAAACAGATATTGGCTTAACACCAACAACTATCAGAAGAATTCTTAAGAAACATAAGTTTAGACCATACTGTTTACAATTAGTTCAACATTTGAAAAAAGCGGATTTCTTGAAACGTATCGAATTTTGTGAAACAATTTTGCTCAAAATACTAGAAATTCCTAATTTTTTGACTAATATCATATGGACGGACGAATCTAAATTTACGAAAAATGGCATATTTAATCGCCGAAACTCACATTACTGGAATAACGAAAATAGCAATCCAATTGGCGAATGCCATTTTCAGGAAGTTTGGAATTTTAACGTATTTTGTGCTATTCGGAATAACGAAATCTTCGACGTGTATTTTTATAACGAAAATTTGAAAGGTTTAAAACAGTTGATTGTTGCGATTTATGATTACAAATTTAATTTCTAAGAGAAAATTATCTTGAGATATTAAACACTCGAATTCAACCCCGATTAAATCTATAAAGGGAAAATTTATGGTACCAACAAGACGGTGCGCCAGCTTACAACACCAACGCTGTTTCCATGAAATTTTTGAAGATCATTGGTTTGCCAATAATGGTTCCTTTCTATGGCCACCTAGGTCACCTGATCTTACGCCAATGAATTTTTATCTTTGAGGTCGAATTAAAAATATTGTTTATACTACACCACAAACGACTAAAGAAGATTGCATTGCAAGAGTGCAAAATCCCTTCAATTCTCTTTCCCCACAAGAAATTCAAAGGGCTACAAATGAACCCGTTATAAGACGGGTTCAACAATGTCTTGCGTCTAACGGGCAACATTTTGAACATTTATTGTAAATTAATTTACATTTGATCACGAGCAAGAAATACTAAATAAGCGACTTTATCGTGTAAGAATGCACTGATAAGTGTGTAGTTACTACCTACACAGTAAAAAGTAGTTTTTTTCGATTTACTCACAAAGTATTAAATTTTACACTTATGTTGTATATCGAATTTGAAAAAATGACTCTTATATGTATATATATATATATATATATATATATATATATATATATATATATATATATATATATATATATATATATATATATATATATATATATATATATATATATATATATATATATATATATATATATATATATATATATATATATATATACTTGATATCTCCAAGAGCACCGGTTTCCGAGAAAAGCGTATCTAAAGCTCATGATGCATGCAAATTATCCAAATTATCAAAATAACTTATTTGTCTATCCTATTTTTTTTCCGCAATAACAATTAGTTTGAATTAATTTCAATTCATTTTGAATCTTTTTTCTGTCGTGAAAAATTTGGATAAGACGAACGGTTTAGCCAGGAAAAAATATTTTGTAATGCATTGCACATTTGCGCAAGCGCTTTTACCTAGGTAAAAAACGTTAGTCGCCTTTGCTTTTTAGTTTTTCACTAATTTTCACTAATTCTGAAATGGTGGATATGCTTTTAGTCTATGGACTTTGTCATTGCAACGGTCGAAGAAGTGTACGAATTTATACGGAGAAATATCCTTTCCGTAGAACTCCAAATCGGCACATTTTTGCTAATATCGAAAGACGTCTGAGCTAAAATGGCAAGTTTCAACCAAGGCGCGTAAATTCTGGACGCAAACGAAGCATAAGGACGGTGGAAATAGAACCAGAGGTTTTGGACGCTTGAAATAAATCCAAAGACCAGCACACGACGTGTAGGATTGCAATTGGCAATTTTTACTAGATACGGTATTTTCAATGTTCATAATGAAAATGTTTATGCTGTTGAAAACCCTCATGAAACCGAAGTATCTCATTATCAGCATCAATTTCAAGTAAACATCTGGGCTGGAATGGTAGACACTTTTATTATTGGTCCCATTGTACTGCCAAATTGGCTGAATGGATATAGGTACTACTATTTTATTGGAAGATTTGCCCTTAGTCGTTCGTCGGACCTTTGGTTTATGCATGATGGGACACCTCCTCATTTTACTCTAAAATGTAAATGGGCTATATCCACATCGCTGGATTGGAAGAGGAGGTGACGCACCTGTGAACTGGCGGGTTCGATCACCGGACTTGAAACCCTGCGATTTTCTTTTGTGGGGTGCTTTGAAATTAAAAGTTTATGCATCCCCAGTTAATAGGCAAGTATAATTCATGAAGAATTTATTGAAAAATAGTCCTGAAGTATTGCCCAGAGTACAATGTAATTTTTTAAAAACAATTAACTTGTGCATGCAGGAAAATGGTGGAAATTTTGCACATTTGTGAATACCTTCCAGAAAGTCCTTCAATTGCACTTGTTAAAACAAAATTTACATTACATAATTTTATTTTTTTAATCTTTATTTAACTTTTAGTTGGTAATAATGCAATTTAATTGTTTAACTTTGTTCTTCATATTGTTAATTATTGTTTTTGTTTTTTCTTCAATAATTATTGTTCTTTAAAAACTTCATTCTTCTTTATTTTTTTCAATAAATCGGCTTCATGAATTATTCTTATTATTATTATGAATTATTATTATACTTTTGGATAATTTAAATGCATTATGAGCTTTAGATGCGCTTTTCTCGAAAACCGGTGCTCTTAAAGATATAAACTTAAGTAGAAAAGGTAGGGAAATCTATTATTCCATACTAAAAGGGTCTATAGTGCAGCACAAAAAAGTTGTAGCGATTTAAACATGTCGTAGTGGTCGTTTGTAGCTCCCTCCAGGAAATACACCGAAATCGATGATAGATTTGAAAGATATGAAAGAAAATGTGATTTATTTTTTCAACTTTGACACCCTGTGGCTTCGTTATTATCAACTTTTGGCCCTGGGCAAGTTTAGTTAAATTGGCTTATTTTCACGTAAGTACTTCCTTAACCTTTTGGCTATGCAATTCAGGAACACCCTGTACATATATATATATATATATATATATATATATATATATATATATATACACATATCGTTAAACATATATATCAATATACGTAAAAAAATTGTAATCTATGGCTTTAAATTTTTTGTACTTTTCTTTATTGTGCAACGCATTTTGTTTTCTGATACAGAAATTAAATTTATTCAATTAATTTAATGATAATCATAATATCATTCCCATGGACTTATTTTCAGCTGCTGGAAACAAATATTACTGCCTAAAGTAGACATTTTTGAGATAAACTTTGAGTATTAACACTTTTCGTTATCAACAATAACGTTATAATTCTTACCTCTCCGTACCATGCTGATTTTAGCAGCAAGAACGTCATGAGTGGAACTAGAGATAATTCTGAGCTTATAGGAAACCGTAGATACATTTCAGCCAATTCACGACCATGTCATGACCATCTGTTAGTTGCCCAAATACTGCCTTTTTTATCGTTTCCTATTACAGTTTCTAAAAGTGCTACTCTTTTAATCAAACGTGAAATCATTGAGATCTACATTTTAAGATATTATGATTAAATAATACGTAAAATATTATAGTGAACACAAGTCGATTTATATAACACTTTTATTATATTACTACTATCTATTATACTTTCAGACCCATTATTAGAATATGTACTACATTTACATAATGTTTATAATTTTGAAAGATATCAAATCTGTCAAATTTAAGCAAAACAAACAGCAAATATTATTAGGTTTAATTATATGTATAATGTCACTTGTCAAATTTGAGAATAGAACAAAATTAGTAACAACTTACTTCCGAGTGTTATAAGTGGGTCACTCAATAATGGCTTATAATTGTGTTAAATGTTTGATTTATTTATTCGCGTACTTTATTTGTATGATTACCGCAAGCGCCGACAGCGGAGACGACAGGAAAAGATACAAAGGTAAATTATAAAATGCTGACTAACGCGATATACAGACAATACCGCATACGACGTGCTTTGAATATCATTTTCCTCGGCCAGGATTCACAATGATGACAGATGAGCTCATCCTGTCTAGTTTCATTATTTAAATTCTGATCTGCATAGTGACTTAATGAGAATTTTTACATAAAACATATTAAAACGCGTACCACAAAACATCATAACAAACGTGGGGTAATAATACAAACAATTATAAAATTCTTTATTTTAGGTAGATATAGTCAAGCACCAGCTGATTACCAAGTTGTAATACCACACAAAATTACTGAAAGTGGAGCTTTTATAACTCATACAATTCCTCATCATTTTAAACGAGATTATTATTATAATAATCCTAAAAATGAAATGGGCCCTGAAGATAGAATTCATTATATGGTACCGATTCATGGTGAAAGACACCATTTGGAGTTATTACCAAATAAGGATATCATTGCACCAGGGATGGTAGTTGAAGTACATGACGGTAAAAAAATATCGGATAGAAAAATTCGTAAACTCAATAATGTCCAATGCCATTATAAGGGAAGCATAAGAGGCCAAAAGGATTCCCAAGTTGCTATATCGACGTGTGATGGATTGGTTAGTTAGTTTTTATGTATTCTTTCCCTATTTCATTTCGTAAGAGCGTACTAACAATTTATAAAACTGTACAGAGTATAGCAGACGTATGCAAATCGTGCAATGAAACTTTGTTAACATTTACAATTTATAGGACCTTTCTTATTTCTTTGCGAAATTACTGTTTGTACAGCTACAATGAAGACGTTTTTCAAATTTAAGTTAGTCTTTTCAGATCAGTGATTATTAACGTAACGCACATAGTCAAAGCGGACGCAATGAGCCTTAGTTGTTGACAATTTAGCATTACATCATGTTCATAACTTTTACTTTATAGTACAAACGTTGAAACGTGCAGGAAAAGCGTTGTAATCTTATGTTTACGGACTTACGGTTACTTCTACGTTTGTACATGCAACAAAAATTGTCTTTTATGAATGTGATAATTTTTGATTTTCATTATATGTAAACATATGTTATATATTAATCTTTACTTTTATATACAGAGAGGAAATAAAGTAGGTCCCCCTTTATTTCTTAAACCATTGGAGATATCAAAATGAAATTTTAGAACTACAGTAAACAATAGGTTTACGACTTTTCTAAGCTGTTTTATCAACGACAGCATTCTAAGCGGCGCGGCGACGCCAAGTGACGCATTTTTATTTAAATGGAATGGAGAGTTCAAATTAGGCTCATTCGAAAAGTATGTCAATGTAGTATAGTCCCATGGAACGTTTTTAAATTATTCCACTCAATCTAGAACTTGTAGCCATTTCAATGTTTGTTTTTTTTAAACGTTTAAAACAAATTGTTGCCTGTCGAACTTTGTTTTTGAATGTTGAAAAAAGTTTAAAAATTACAAAATGACAATGGAAGAAAAAATGTAAGTGTTTCAAAATGAGCGCCGCTCAGCTAGGCCCCCAATTTGTGAGAATAAAGAAGTTGACATTGTAACTGAAATTATGAAGATGATTGTAAAAAAAAACAGTTAATGAAGTTCTTAGGCAGGCTAAGTGTCACCTTTACAAATTGAAATTGGTTCAAGAACTAAATGAATATGATGCTTATCGAATAAATGAATTCGCAAAAAGAATTACCGACATCACAATTGCCAGGCCTTTATTCTTGAATTTCATGCGCTTCAGTGATCAAAGCACCTTTTTATTGAACGGGGAAGTAAATAAACAAAATTTGTGCTAAAGTGGTACCAACCCATTATGGATTCGGGAGACCTAGGCGACCTTATTATTGGTCCATGTTTTTGTTAAGCAAAATTCAGACGGCCCACTGTACTTACAACTGTTGCAAAATGAAATTATACCAGGTAGTGGAAGACAATCCAGGAGAGTTTTTCATCACATTGGGGAGGGGTATAATTTCAACAAGATGGCAGGCCCCCACTACTTACGGTCAATGCGGGATTATTTGTCCGAAGTGTTTCCAAACAGGCGGCTAGCTCTCAAAGGCCTAATCGAGTGGCCAGCCACCCCGTTTAGTCTCACTTGATTTTCCCTTGTGGGGATATTTGAAGCGAAGGCCCCTGCTACCAAGCCAAATGATTTAGACAAATTAAGGCAAAGAATAAAGTGCCAAAACATTTTGCAGGAGACATTTAGAAATGTGCGAAATGGAATGATGCGAGGGATTTATTTATGTCAGGAGGTGCAAGTTGGCGATATTCAGCAATTATTTAGAATGTCAAAAAATCTATAAATTAAATTAATAATTATGAAAATGTAAACTTTCACCATTAACACTCATAATAAAATACTTATCTTTTTTGGGATTTTTTAATGGTGTACTTTAAATTATACAATCTAAACGTTTCGATAACACTTACAGTTATCTTCGTCAGTAGTAATATTTGTTAAAAATTGTTAAAGATGTAGTAAACAATTTTGTCAAATTTGAAAAATTAAAACATAAACATAAGCCTGCTATTAGTATTTTAACAAATATTACTACTGACGAAGATAACTGTAAGTGTTATCGAAACGTTTAGATTGTATAATTTAAAGTACACCATTAAAAAATCCCAAAAAAGATAAGTAAATTAATAATTAAATTATTGTTAATTAAACCAAATAATTTTCAATATTGAAACGGCAATAACTTCATGAAAAATTTAAATAATTCAAAACTGTTCTAGGGGTGTACACTACATTGTTATACTGTTTACTTTATTCCCAAAATTTCATTTTGATACCTCCATTGGTTCAAGAAACTGGAAGGACTTATATCCTCTGCATATAACTACGCATACCTATGGAAAACTACTAATAAAGAATTTACGTAGAGAGTAACAGTCATTGACGGTAATTTAACTACCCAAATGCATTAGTTATTGAAGTTCGCGTACCCATGATTGAATTTCTTAAGTTGAACGCTATAGAGAATTCTGGAAAATCTTCGATTCTGGTAAGCAGTGTAATGCTGATATGTAACAAAATCGTAACGCAATGTAATGTATAGTTGCAGGGAACGTATACATTTCGTTCTGGCATTATATACTGAAAACCTTTTTGATCTGTCACAACTAAGTTTAATAAGGTCAATATCGCTCAACCTTTGCATACATCTTTCGGAACCAGAAGATTTGTTCACTGGTTCTGACCTTATCATTCCTTTGTTCTTCAATCACCGCTTTCGATGTCTACCATGCCCACTTTTACACCTGTCAACCGTTCCTCGTTCATTCTTTCAAAACGACCAAACCAACGGAGCGTGCTTCTTCAACAGAGATCAGCCACGTTCATACTGTCATTTTTTATTGTGATCAACATAATATCAACTATTTTCCTTCCTGCTATCCACGCTGTTCAATTTCTCCATCCACTTTACCACCTTCAGTGAACATTCTGTTCAAGTAGACAAACTAAACAACTTATTTTACAATCTCGGCGTGGAGTGTAAAAAACGCTCCTTTGTCCTTCATATTCAAAACTAAACTCTGCCACCCTTGTTTTGCCCACTTTAGATCCATACTCTAGTATACTTCATTACTTCATCAATTTTTTTTGAGCATTTTTTGCAGCGTCCTCACATTTTTGCTTAGTTAAATCTGCGAATCTAAAGTACTCTAACAGCAACGGTGATATGACTCAGCCTTGTCTACCTCATAGCTCTATTTTAAAGCATTCACTCAAGCCCTCTCTCACTCAAGCCCTCTCTCACTCAAGCCCTCTCTCACTCTGGAGTACATGCTCACTCCATTCTTACCTAGGATTACTTGGTAGAGAGCAATCTTTTGATCTACATATCCTATTCCTGGCCTGAACCTACCTTCCCCATATCAAATGTTAGTCTCTATTATTGCATGTAATCCATCTATCACAACTCTTCATAATAATTAAGGTACTGATATTCTAGGTATTAAATCGTGTATTTGTTTAAATATCTTTATGTAATTTATACGTTTCATTAACAATTACAGTTATCGCCCTCAGTAAATGTTAATATCTTTAGCCTGCTATTAATATAACGATTCGATAAACGTATAAAACCAACTATGGAATCTAATTTAATTTTAACAAATGAATGGCTAGATGTTTAATAAATTAAATATTATTTAACTGACTTGAAGATGACAAATCAGAACACCCCCTAACTGGTGAAGTGAAAAATGTCATAATCAAAGTAATCAAATTTAACAAAATTTGATCTAGTTGTGGTCCATTTACAATTAGAATCTTGACGTACCAATTAAAAATCTTACAAAGAAATTGTTCTTTAGTGAAACATTGTAATTGTTATTACACAGTAAAACACGATGTGCACGTTTAATATGATTGTTAAGGCGTACCATTGTGCTTTTTTTTAAATTATAATATGCCAAAACTCTCTTAAACGGAGACTTTCTTCTGGCCTATTGCAGTTATTTGGATGTTTATGTATCTCAATAGCTTCACGTTGTAAACGAACATAATAATCAGTTTTGTCTTGACAATACTTCCATATTATGAAAGCGTATGTCATGATTTAAATTATTTAAAGCAAGCAGACTTCTCTGTGTGACCCAATCCTCAAAATCTCATATGTTCTTTACGTTTTGTATTAAAGCTACGTCTTGTGATTTAGGTATATTAAGGTAAGTACTTATGTTCATTTCTTAAAGACCAGGATCACAAACTCGTTTAGTTCGATCCACTAAACATTTAATTACACCCATTGCTTGATGAAGATGGTGATTTGAGAATTTATGAAAATATCTATCGGTGTGTATCGGTCGTCGGTAAACCATAAACGATAAAGAATTATTAGTTTCAGATATTAGTATTAGTTTCCTCCTCCACCTAAAGATGTCTCAAATCATTTTCCGGAGTATATAGGTTATCTTGTTCTCATGGAAAGGTATACATTGAAACCACAAAACGTAGATTTGATACAAAACGTAAAGAACATATGACATTCTGTAGATTGGCTTAGCTTGCTTTAAATAATTTAAATCCTGACATCCTATTTGATAACATGGAAATATTGTCAAGACACACTCATTATTTTGTTCACTTACAACATGAATCTATTGAGCTTCATAAACATTGTATGACTAATATTTTGACGCACGTGTATATGCAGTCTTGTGAAGAACGTATTTTTAATGTAATTGACGTGAGTTTGCACGAAAAAAAAATTTTTGTGCTGTAAATTGGCGTAAATGATACGCCGCTGCAAATTTAATTATATATCATACAGAGAGTACTTGAATAGCGTAGAAAGGTTTTCATGTTGAAAGCAATAAATTTGGTTGAAAAATGATGTTTGGTAAGACCCTTACTGAGACGACAGTGGTAAAGGCTACAGAATTGCCACTGGTCTTTTGCTACTGTGTACTAAAGAATTCGGATAAAAAATGGTTGTAGACGTGGGAGTGAGTGAATTTATATGTTCGTACTGTATTAAGGTATAGTTAGGAATATGTATGTATATTTTTGCTTGTATAAATTTCGCAACATTGCGCAATAATAAAAATTGAATGCATACTCAATGGTAAATGGTGTTGGAAATTGTTAAATTGTGCCGAAAGATACCTCGCCCACATGAGAAATTTTCATAAAAGGTTGAGTGAAGTTCTGGATAATATACTGAGTGAATTTGAGTACCAATAATGGTTTTTACGAGTATGTTTATAGAGAAATTCAAGATGGCCTTACGCTGTTCATGTATGGTTTGCGTCAGTTCCACTCCGCAAAGACACGCAATGAATTCTCCTTTGTGATAGGTTGATTGTGTCTTTGGAGTGAAAAGCTAGTGACTTTTTGACAATATGGTGGACGGAAGCTATTTAAGGGAGAGCCTGTTAGGGAATAAGGGGGACGCTTGGGAGTCGCTCGGCAAAAGAGGTATAATTTAAAAAGGGGAATCGCGAGTGAAGTTTTAAGAGACCTTAGGACGGTAAGTGCTGGGTTTTGTTTGTAAACATTTAGAACGGCAGTAGATATAAGTTGACTGCAAAAACCCATATTGGTGATGGAATATCTAAACATTTACAAATAAAATAATTAATTTTGAATTTAAAGAAAATACTGATGTTTTTCTTTTAAGAATTTTTAAAAGAGTTAAGGCAGATTTAAAAATAAAACAGCAAATATCAAGTTAAAGGAGTTCAGTAATTTCACAAAGATATCTATAGTAGCCCTTTAAGTGACAAAATTAAAAGTGTGTTGACTATGCTAGATAGTAGTGGACATTATTGCCTTCGATTGTAGTGCATGTGCAATCGTTAATATTACGAAATTGTTTGCATAAAGGCAACTAAGAATTTTACTCAGGTGGAAGTAAGTATTTCTTGTGATAAACGTTTATTATGAAAGGCAAACAATAAATCAGTTCGCCCAGGTGTTATAATAAGGATAATTAAACTGTATGTGCTTTGACGTATTTAGAATATAATGTTTGAGGATTTTAAGTTATAAGAACTGTTTCTTAGTTCTTCTCGAAGTAATGTATATATATATATATATATATATATATATATATATATATATATATATATATATATATATATATATATATATATATATATATGTGTGTGTGTGTGTGTGTGTGTGTGTGTGTGTGTGTTTGTGTGTGTGTGCGCGCGTGTGTGTGTGTGTGCAATTTGGTTAAGATATATCCGTTATTTAATCTTCGAGTATTTCGGGTTTAATGATTGATCTAAAACTGCTCATTGAGGCAGATCGATTACAAAGCTTAATTATTTTGAATTCTTTTATTTTCAGTAAAATACGGAACACTGATAACAGGATATTTTTATTAAGTAGAAATTCCAGATTTTAGATATTACAGTTCATTCATATTGAGTAATGTTTAAATACGATTTTAAAGAGAAAGTGTGCAGAAAATTTCTATATGATTTATGACGAAAGGACTGATCGTTGCATTTTAAATTTTTTAGAAATAAACTAATGTTGTGTTGATTTAAAAACTAACACACTTAATAACTTAGATTTTTCGTATATACAGGATATGGTCAATAAGTTTACGACGACCGTACACTTAAAAATTTTATTAAGGTTTTGTGTGAGTTGTGTATGATTTCACTATGTAGACTACAATCCTATCCTCCATGGTCAGGTAGGATGAACTTGACACCCCGCCTAAGACAATTTATACAGATTTAAGATTTTTACAGCCAATTTTCCTGAATTACGCATTGTTAGTTGTAAATTTATGGTAAGTGAAAGATGTTTGAAATTCAATCATTTTACTTCTTATATCGACCCAGCCCATTTCCACTGTACCGGGCTTGGTAACCCGCTACTTCTGTACGCCTGAACGACGCCTAATGCGATTGGCACGTGTAACAGCATCCAAATAACTTTAATAGGCAAATGAAAGTCTCCGTTTAAACAGGTTTTGGCATCTTATAATTGAGGTTCACATTTGGCTATTATAGAGTAAAGACGTCTTTGTCACCGTTCTGTGATAAAGGTTCAAGTGCGCTTTTATCTTGTGCGATAACTACACGAACCGGCGGATTACCTCTCGACCCAACTGATCCGGGAATTTATCGGTGAGTTATCAACAATTATTATCTTATACAGCGGCGCGAAATGAATATCGACATATCAACATCGAATGTAGCATTCGGAATCCCCCCTAATAAGGCACCAAACTACACTATTTATCAGCCTCCTTATCAATATCAACAAGTTCCATTCAATTCCAACTTTATTAATTTACAATCAACAACTGCCTTTCAAAATGATCCAGAATTCATACCTATATTTAACCAAACCCCGGTACATGCAATCACACCTACAACACAATCAACTCAACATAGTCCAAGTAATAATGTTTACGAAACCCAGAATAATATACACGAATGGCAAGTAGTTAAGAAAGGAAAAACTCGATCCACTGAAAATTTAAATCAGATATAGGGAAGTGTACACAGAACAGATTTGCAGCTTTATCTAAAGACGACGAAGATATGAACCAAAACGATACAACTAACCCAACTAATGAGCAAGCCAGGGAGGGAAAACCGCCGCCAATATTCATTTATGGCGTAACTAATTTTAAAGGCGTGGCAGACAATCTTGCGAAGTTCGCCGACGACGAAACATATTATAGCAGGTCCCTAGCGAATAATACAGTTAAAATTAATACTAACACTGTGGACATATACAGAAAATTAATTACACACATAAAAGACGAAAATATAATCCATCACGCATACCAGAGATAAAACAGAAGAGAGCCTACAAAATCTTCATAAGAAACGTGCATCATTCAATTCCAATTGAGGATATAAAATCGGAGTTCAAGACAGCTGGTCACATAGGACATAGAATAAGTAAAGAACCCAATTCGCTGTTCTTCGTAGACTTCGAACCCTATGAGAGTAACCACAAAATATTTCATAGTAAAGTCATTTGTGAAACAAGAATAACTGTTGAGCTACCGATAAATAAAAATGGAATAATACAGTGTACAAGATGTTAGAATTATCGCTACTCTAAGGCATATTGTGCAAGACCATTTAGCTGCGTGAAATTCGGAGGTCCCCATAACACACTTATATGTACTAAGTCTAAACAAGTGCCAGCAAAATGTGCCCATTGTAGCAGTGGCCACCCGATCAACTACAAGGGTTGCAAGACTTATTAAGATCTACTGAACCTAAGAAGTAAATCAAGCAATACTTTACGACGCAATACTAATAACATGCGTCCATAAATTATCACCCCGTCTCCCAAACCCACTGATTTTACACTCACTCTATGCAAAACAACCAGAAGATATACGCGCAAGCTACAGCCGGTGTATCGCGAATCAACACTGTAAACAATCCATACACCATGATAATCCAATAGTTAACCACTTTCTTATCAGAATTCAAAGCTATGTTTCTCCAGATGATGCAACAGAGCAACATGATACTAAATCTGCGAACAAACATTGTCGATAAACGTTAACAATAGCTAAGTACACAGAAATTGCTACATGGAACGCAAATGGTCTAGTTAGCCATAAACTAGAACTAATAGGATTCCTTCAGCTCCAAAAAATTGACATCATTCTAAATACACTGTATATAGCACATGCTATCCTGATTGAACTGCGTATGACGACTCTGTAATTATTATTCTCAACAGCATCATCCACTATGAGCTAGCCAAGTACCAAACAGCACATATTCAGGCTACAAATGTGAAAATCACAGCTCCACCTGGATCGAATGAACCATGTAAAGTTTTCTTTCAGACCCTGGCCCACAGGTTCATTACTGGCGGCTACTGGAACGCCAAGCATACTCACTGGGGGTCTCGATTAACCACTGTCAAAGACCGTAACCTTCTCGGAGCAATGAATGAGAACAGCTATATACACCTTTCAACTGGCAAGCGTACCCATTGCCTACTGATACCCAAAAAATTCCCGACCTGATAGATTTCTTCGCAGTTGCAGGCATCTCAGCAAATTATTTTTTTGTTGAAGGTAACTCTAAACTTTCCTTTGACCACTCTCCTGTTATAACCATTGGTACTCCAGTATTACCCAAACCATTAAATCACATGTGATCGACAGATTGGGAACAATTTCAAAGTTTTGTTCACGAAAACATCAACACCGCATCAAGGAAACCGGTGAACTGGATAAAACGGTTTAATACTACGCTGAACTTATACAAATATCTGCATGGTTCTCTACTCCAAAATCAAATGTAATACAAGACTAACAATGTACCACTTCAAATCAGAGAACTGATTGCTGAGAAAAGACAGGCTAGAGGTAGGTGGAATCGATCACGCAATCCAGAAGTCAAACGCACATACAACAGATTAACCAGAATATTTGCACACCGAAACACCTATTTTGGAGAATGTATTACAAAACTCAGTAAAGAAGACCAGTCAATTTGGCGAGCCATAAAAAAAACTTAAACGTCCACAACTCAATGTCCCACCGATGCAAAAAACAATGGCACATGGGCACGATCAGACAAAGCAAAAGCAAACGAATTCTTGCATTACTTGGCAGATGTCTTTACGCCTTTTGAAACCGATCCTATGATAAACACTGACCAAATTGTTAGCTTTCTAGACACTCCGTGTCAACTGTCACCACCAATTAGACCTTTTACTCCCACCGTAGTAAGTAATTATATATAATTAAAGCACTAAACAGCCAAAAAGTTCCAAGCCACGATTTAATAACTGTACCAATACTAAGGTATCTCTCGAGAAAAGTAATTGTCTCCCTAACCACACTCTTTAACCGAATACTCAGTCTGTCATACTTTCCTAAACCATGGAAACACGCTCAGGTCCATATGGTACTTAAGCCAGACAAACCAGCGCATTCACCCAGCTCCTATCTACCTATTAGCCTGTTGCCCCTCCTAGAAAAATTGTTTGAGAAGCTCCTCTTGCGAAAACTGCAATATGACCTATATATGTCTGCCCTAGTTCCAAATCACCAGCTCGGGATTATAGAGCACCATTCAATAGTACAACAAGCCAATCGAATTGTCAATTCAGTAGCGAATAGCCTTGAAGAAAAAAAAACTTCTGCACTGTGGCCTTCTTAGATGTCAAACAGGCCTTTGACAAGGTGTGGCTCATCAGCTTATCGTATAAATTAAAACTACTAATACCGAACACGTATTACCTTGTAACAAACCTTTTGTGTTAAAATATGCAATAATTTAGGCAACTTCGTTCATTTTTGTGTCATGTGAATTGCATACCTTGGCTGAAAAGTATGCGTTTAGATATTTTAAAGTGGGGGTGTACGCGCATTTCGTTTTACACATTGAGTTCATGCGCAGACATCTTTTTTGGAGGTCGTCGTTATACCATAATGAAAGCAAAAAGGGTCCATTTTTGAATGTTTTTATCAAAAGTGTCGTAAATTTTACGACAAGAACTAATAATTAAACCTATTTTCTTTGTTTGATATATTTATCCTTTTCAGGCACTTTTATTTTTACCTTTATTTTACATTTAAATAACGTTAAATTTTCCTTTTACGTAATTTTATTGTGCTATTACTTTTCACTTTAACGAAGATGTCTGAGTAGAAGTTTGTTGCTGTTCCGAAAATTATAAATAAATGGATCATTAACCCCTTTAAATCAACTAAGTTTGGCTGTTTGTAAATGAATTTACTTATTTGGGATCAACGAATATCAAAACTCTATTATATGTCCATTTCAAGATTAATTGCACAATCAAATTTGAAAGAGTGGCATTTTTATAATAAACTTTGTTATTGTTTCCAATTTTACGTTTATTACATTTACGGTTTACTTATTTTCCATAAAATAAGTTAGCGTCTGAGGTATTTTAACATTTATTTACGGGTTGAAGTTACATCTCTTTTGTAAGGCGAACATATCTATCCTCACACACATTTTCTAATTAAAGCAAATCAAATTTTAGAACATGGCCCATTTAATCGTAGACTGAGCTGAAGGCACCAAATCTTCTATTTATTATTAGGAGTATAAGTATTATTAAGGGTGGAATTACTAACAACCTAAACACCCAACTATTACATTTTTTATTACAACCTATTAATAAAGTCATACCTCAGCGATCGCTATTTCACTGTAAAATACAATAATCAACTTTTTGAATACCATCAAGCAAAAGCAGGTGTGCCGCAGGGCAGTGTCTTGGGTCCTTGCCTGTACCTCCTTTACACCTCCGACATTCCTGGAACGAAAAATACTCCAATCGCTACATTCGCTGACAACGCTGCTATACTCTCCATACACAACGACGAAATGGAAGCTTCGAGACAGTTGCAAACACACTTGACATCATAAGCAAATGGGCTGATCAATGGCGAATCAGAATTGGCAAAGCCAAATCCGTCCAAGTTACATTCACAACACGAAGAACCACACGCCTTGCCATCACACTCAAAGGCAGTCAACTGGCGGTCAGAACGAAAATCAAGTATTTAGGATTCCGCCTCGACAGGCAGCTAACCTGGTATCCTCACCTCAAATCAAAAAGGGCACAGCTAGACGTCAAATACAATCAATTGTATTGGCTCCTTTGGCCCAAATCTAAACTGTCAACTGAAAATGAAGTGCTATTGTATAATACAACCTTGATGCCCATCTCAATTTATGGAATCCAACTTTGGGGATTCGCTACAGAAAAAAAGTAGAATAAACGTCATTCAACGCGCTCAGTCAAAATTCTGAGAAGCCTCGTAAACGTACCTTGGTACGTCAGCAATCG
>JARFJB010000966.1:1105000-1220000 GCA_036346205.1 Vesta saturnalis | reverse complement strand
CTACTACTACACGCAATGCAACAACGCACATGCACCTGCCACTCATCTTAACCACTAAAAATAATTCCAAAGCTGCCGCTTCTATAATGTATCAATAAAGCACTTTAATTAATTTATATATTATTATATATTTATTCATATTCAATTAATTTTTGGCTTACCTTGTGCCATATTCTTTATAAAAGGGTTATGTAAAATTAAATTTCTTTAAAATAGTTATTTTTCTTTATAAATATGTAACGTTTTCAATAATGAAAACAACTTAATTGACAGATTAATAAACACTTACATTGCTACTTTAGGAATTTTCCAAAGATTACATAAATTTCTAAACTAAGCCGAAATTGTACAGGCAACAGTTACTTTATCGTTCTAAAATGCACAGTGGAACATATTTGAAAACCCAAAACTGAACGCTACAGTAAACCCTCCTCTGCGATACTGCGCACTTATCCGCAAAGATTGAAAAGTTCAAGCCACGCACACAGCACGCGCACACGCTCACGCACACGCACACCACGCACACGCACGCACGCGACACGCACACGCCCACGCACGCGTACGTTCACGCACACGCCACGCACGCACACGCACACGCACACGCACGCACGCACGCCGCACGCGCACACGCGCACCGCACAGCCACGAGCACAGTCACGCACACGACACACGCACACGCACGCACACGCACCCACCACGCACACGCGCACGCACACGCACACGGCACGCACACGCACACGCACACCACACGCACGCACCACACGCACGCACGCACACAGCACACGACACACACGCACACACACACGCACGACCACACGCACACGCACACGCTCAGCACACGACACGCACACGACACACACACACACACACACACACACGCTCACGCACACACACGCACACGACACCACATGCAGGACACAAGCACACCACACGCCACGCAATGCACACAGCAACGCACACGCACACGCACACACACACACGACACACACACACGCACACACACACACACGCACACACACACATGCACAAATGCAAACACGCGCACACGCACACGGACACACACGACACACACACACACACACCACCACACCGCACACAGACACACACACGCCCACACACACGACACACGCACACACCACACGCGCATAACGCACACACGCACGCACACACACACACGCACACACGCACACACGCACACACGCCAACACGCCCACACGCACACACTCTCACACGCGCGCACACTCCCACAAGCACATGAGCTACAACCAACGGTGTGTGTTGGAGAGTGGATAAATCCCACTCACCATCACTAGGAAAATGGTAATTACACAAATATTACTGAGGTTTAACACCGCTGAGATCTACAGGGTCTCGAACCTCAAACAAGGTGGGTAGCGATTCACGCAGACAGTGCCTGTCCTGTTGTAATTTGGTAGGTACTCAATTCAATAATTAAAAAGTCAAAGATCCGTAAAAGATGATCATCCTTAGTCAATATCATAATCAGAATTCGTAACTAAGTTAACCTAGACAAAATAACTAATCTAAAGGACCTACATCTAATATATGCAAATGGGCAACTAACTGTAACGACCAAAACTAAAACAAACTTTCACAAAACGAATTAATTAACATACGGAAATGTAGTGTAGGGAAAGCAATGTAAAACTAAACTAACACTGTGACATCTTCGCTGTGGAGTTCTCAATAAATTAAAAGAATAAAGATTTACAACATAAACAACTCGGCCGCCCCACACTCACATCGGTTCAAAATAAAGTAATTTCCACAGTTTGAAAGGAAATTTCTCAACACACCTTTGCTATTTCGAACTACTTTTCCCCACCTCTTTGATTAGTCGCCTCTTACGACAAGCAGTTGGTTTCTGCTGTAGAAAAATTCTTAGGCCGTGTCTACACAGCACCAAAAAAATGAACACAAACTCAATACTAACATACATAATACTTCACTCAGGATAACAGAACAAAAAAAAAAAATGCACCCAAGAAATTTTTTCACTTCAACAATTCATCATCAGTCTGGAAATCTTTTTCATTTCCTAACTGGTTAGGAAAAATAATACGATTCGTAATGTCAACCAACTTTTATGTATCACTTTTGTGAAATTATAAAAAAAAAAGATGAATTTTACAATATTATGATTTAGCTGTTATAATTAACTGGTTTTAAATAAAATAGTCTATCAAACTCGGTAAAAGTTTTATTTCGATCTCGAGTAATAGTTCATCTCAGCCTAACGCCATTGAGAACTATCTATATCTTCTGAAATGTAAAACTTTCTGCTTTGATATGTAATACACTACTTTTTACTAGGCAGGCTTTATGCGAACAAAAAGGGGCGATTTTATAATTGAACCGGTAGAAGGTCACGACTCGTTAAATGGAAAAGAGCATCATCATATTTTGTATTCATATAAGGATGATCCCTCATCGACTGTCAGATGCAACTCTGAGGGGAATGTAGCAAAAATCCTAGCACATAGAGCTGCACAGGAGGGAGTAGTAACAGGTGTTATACAGGCTAATGTTTCTGAATATCACGTAGAAACAATGGTAGTTATTGATAAAACAATGTTAGAGTATCATAAGGAAATCGATGTTGAAAATTATGTATTAACTGTGTTTAATATGGTAATATTAATGTAGGTGATGCATATGTAATTAATAACTTATTTAATTTTAGGCCCACGCATTATATCATGATAGATCACTGGGAATTAATGTAAATTTAGCAATTGTTAGATTAGTACGGTTAGAAAACGAAGAAAATAAGGTATGAATTATTAGATATTAACCGGTAAGTGTGAACCAATTTTTACATAAGTTTTCGTTTAGACTTTACATATGAAGTTTCCAAAGTTATTTCTGTTTTCTATTTAGTTAAACCTCGCAGTAAATAAAAACGCACAAAAGACTTTAGAATATTTTCAAAACTGGCAGAACAATATAAACCCTGGCGATGACAGTCACCCTAATCACCATGACTTGGGAGTTCTTCTCACAAGGTATTTTCTAAATATCCATTACGATAAATTGCAAGCTTGCACGATATAAGTAGAGAGAATGCAAAAAATTGTATGAAAACGCGATGAGATACGTTGATTACGTGGGAATGCGGATAGCGAGCGTTGATTAAAAGTATAAGATATACAAGGCTTTTTACGACAGCCACTGAATTACACGACGAGATGTAGACAAAAAATGTTAACGTTAAATAGGTCGCAACCTTAAGAAGCTTTGAAAGATAAAAGATATTGTAGATTGTAAGAGTAAGCTTAGGTTTATCCATACACTTATTCTTAAATTAGACTTGAAAAGTAAATATATGACATAACTTCTTTGCTCTGGTATTAAGCAATTATTGCCTTCACTAAATCTTTAAATATGCAGTTTTTCTTTGCATTCACATGCTGTTTACGGTTTATACCGATAACGAACTAAACGAAGCTTATTATTTATTTTGAGAGTTCGGTAGATCAGATTCAAAATCGAATTAAAGTTTTACTTAGTTCCCACTTACGGTTATTACAAAGTTATTAAAGCTTGTTTATAATAGTATATTCTTTTATTGGGCTTAATGGTATCCGATACTTTTTGTGGCGAATCTATTCGTTTGATCGCCGAACGAAGTGAGGCGGACAAGAACAGATAAGCCACAAAGTCACTTCTAAGCCGTATGAAATATACTAAGTGACATAGAAAGAAGAACACCCAGGAATAATCAATTTATTTGAACAATTTTTGGTATACAAGTGTATTCGAGTTAGACTAGTAAACGATCAAAATTTGATAAAAATTGAAGTTACGCTTTTTGAATAAAACTTAATAATGTGTTGCGTCACCACGATGTCTTATGCACTCATTAACACGTCTGGGCATACTTCTAATGAGGTGATCGATTTTCTCCTGAGGTGTCTCATCCCATGCTATCTGTAACTCATGCTGCAGAGCAACTAGAGTTTGTGGGGGGGGATTGAGTAACCTTCTTCCCATAATATCCCAGACGTGCTCGATGGATGAAAGATCGCAACAAATCAACTTGATTGGCCTCAAAATTAGCCAAAAAAGCCCTAGTAACATGAGGTCGTGCGTTATCTTGTTGGAATGCGCTGTTGCGGATGGTCTGAATATAAGGTACAATATGAGGTTCTACGATCTCCTGGATGTAGCGCGCAGAGGTCATGTTACCTCTAATGAAGACCAAAGGTGACCTACTTCCAATAGCAATAGCCTCCCATACCATAACTCCAATTTTGTGGTGCACATGCCTTTCCACAGAAAATTGAAGATCTTGTCATTCACCACGACGTCTTTTTACCCTTGCAAGGCCGTCATACATGCCCAAACAATATCTGGCCTCATCACTGAAGACAACTGAATTCCATTCTTGGTCCCAATTTCCGCGTTTTCTACCCCACGCTAGACGATTACGTCGGTGCCCAGGAGTCAGTGGTAGCACAAAATGGGAACGTTATGAAAAGGGTCAATAGTTTTTATCCGGCGATAAACAGTTCACATCCCAATCACCCTTCCATGCTCTATAAACCACCGGTCCGCAATCGCCCGTGTAGACGAGAAGTGGTCCCGTAGAGCCAATACCATTAAGACGGCGATCTTTGGCTTCTGTGGTTCTTCGAGGACGTCCTGTCCTCTCGCTCTTTGTGTACGGCCCTCTTGGTTCCATGCTCGAACACAAGCTGCCACAGTGTTTAACCCTGCAATAGTGCGGTGCCTAGTTCAAACGCCATTAGTGCGGTAGGGTGTGGTACACCTCAGTGCTATTATTACTATTTTTTTCATAATTTGACGTGATTTTATTTACCTCTGTGCAGCATATGTAAGAATGATAAGCACATTTGCTTCTTCTATTATATATTTTTAATAATAAGACAATATAATGTCAAAAATAAAACAATATTGTGAAACAAAACGCATTTAAAGGAAATCGTCAATCTTGTAAAACAAATAAACTCAAAACTTACAAATAACTATTAAAAACAATAATATATTTTTATTCACTGTCATTTTCTATTGGTCTTTGATTAGCACAATCACTACACAGCGCATGAATATGTTCCAAACATAAATATTTATAACACATTTGCGTTTTGCGATCTGTTCCTCTGAGATACGTAGAACATCTTCTCTGCAAACCCATTTTTGGTACTTTCGAGGGTTCAGGATCAGTAGTTGAACCTGAACAACGTTTTATACTGTTTGGCAAGTCTCTCGGTAATTTGATATTTAATTCTCTTTGCGTCATGTTTTCAGAGATTAGCTCTAAAGCTAAAGTTTTAAGAAACAATCTTCGATTTACGGTTTTTTGGTTATTGAATGTATAAATAACTCTAGCATTTATTCCAGCAATATTCAGAATGGTAAAGAATATTGTTAGTGGCCATCTTCTACTATTCCGCGAAGTATTATAAATAGCAGAGAGCTGGTCAACGGTATCTACACCGCCTTTCGTATGGTTATAATGAGTAATAATTTCTGGTTTTCTCTTATTACCACTATCCGGATCTATTGCAGCATCGTGATGCATGGTGCTAAACAAAATTACACATTTTCCTTTCCTTGGTACATATGATAATGCAGTTATATCCTTCTGAAAGCTAAATATAGTGATATTTTCAACACGTTTACTGGTAGTTATGAATTCTGGGGGAAGTTCCCTTTTGTTTTTCTTCACAGTTCCTACAACTGTAAGTCTGCAATTATTTTTTAAGTCCAATGCTAAAGGATAGCTCATGAACCAGTTGTCTATTGAAACATTTCTTCCTGTTCCAGTAACTGGTGCAATGAGCCGTTTTACAACTTCGTGAGCAGAATTATTTACTTCATATGGCCTATGACATATACTTCCATTTTTGACACATAATACGTTTTGCTGTCAGCAAGTGTAAATATTTTAATTCCGTATTTTGACGGCTTGTTAGGTATATATTGCCGAAATGGGCACTTCCCCCTAAATGCGGGTAGCATTTCGTCAATTGTAACATACTTGGAAGGTACATAATTTTTAGTGCAGTTTTGTACAAATGTTTCAAAAAAATCTCGCATGGGAGCAAACTTGTCTACCTTTCTTCTCTCGATACGTGTATTCAAGTCATCAAATCTCAGACTTGTAAGAAGAAATTGAAAGCGTTGAAGGCTCATTGTAGCACGAAATAATGCAATGCCTGTTCCATCCGATTGCCATAGGTCATCTAAGTAAAGCCGGTTGGCTTTGAAAATTCCTGCCAGATAAAGCAACCCCAAAACTGCTTTCCATTTCAGTTTCGTTCGTATCTCTAGTCCTACTGTTGTCTTTGTATTTACCTTTTTGTCTTTGTATATAAACATTGCTGTATTTTACTAAAAGCTGCAAAAGGTCTGGTGTAAAAAAACACAACCAGCTCTGTAACTCGGTGCTTGCATTTTTAGCGGCACCTTTGGCCCCTGGAAGATGAGTGACAAGATTGTGTCTTCTAGTCCGCACATTTTGTTTTGGAACTTCTTTAAACCATTGCGTTTGCTTGTCCTTCCCAATAAAATAATTTTCTACTGAATTACCAAACTTGTCTAGTTCGTCGTCATCCAATTCTTCAACGCTCTGTTCGCTGTCGGTTTGATGGTCTCTTTCCTCGATATATTCTTCCTCAGAATTGTCGCTGTCATTATCCACTTCAATAAATTCTTTATCTACTTCAGTAGCTGCTTCCTCGACTATCTACCTTTGAACTTCGTCCATGTAGCACAGTAAAAGTTCCTGCTCTTTCTCATATGATAAGTTGACCATATTGGTCAAATAGCGAAACTAAACGATATCACCACTTTGAAATATTATGTTATAAGAGATAATTGTATTACCTTATCAAAATATTAAAAAAATAACCCAACACTCTCAATAAAAAACGAAAAACACAACACTTCCGACACTTACAAGAATCACTGAAATACTAACGCCTAGTGCGGCGGGGTGTGATATGCCCCACCTACTTAAGTCGCATTATTACCACGCTATTTTTCCAATCATGACTAATTGCGTAGTATTTTATGCAAGTATGAACTATTATTGAAAGGTTATTGAAAGATGCGCCACATTAAATTCAAAAAAACTAAAAAGATACAGCCAAATGTAGAGCGCTGGAGTTTGGTCACCCCACCGCACTAACGCAGGGTTAAACTCCGTTGTGTTGCATCGGCTATATCTCTCATAGACAAACCAGCCTCTCGTAAGCCCACAATTCGACCCCTATCAAACTCGCTTAACTGCCGAAAATTTTGGGGTCTTCGCACTCGAGGCATCATGATTCAATTAAAGAAGCTTTCTGTAATGTGTTTTGCGCGTCTTAAATGACAATTGTAGTTACAAATGATTTTAAGGCTTTGTGATCGTAAGCGCAAGTTCTATAAAAATATCGATAATACAGTTCTATAAAAATATCGATAATATTATTTTTTCCGCATTTTCACTTCTATTTAATTAATTTTTAATGCATTTTGGTTTTGTATTAAGATATGTTATCAAGGAAAGTCACGTGAAATTAAATAGTATATTACATAACGGACTACGAAAGTGGTAGATATAGCACAAGCAGGAATTTGCGTCTGTGTCTGTGTCTGTGTCTGTGCCTGTGTGTACGTGTTGTGTGTGTGTGTGTGTGTGTGTGTGTGTGTGTGTGTGTGTGTGTGTGTGTGTGTCTACGTCTGGTTGTGTGTCCGAGTCTGTGTCTGTGTCTGTGTCTGTGTCTGTGTCTGTGTCTGTGTCTGTGTCTGTGGTTGTGTCTGTGTCTGTGTCTGTGTCTGTGTCTGTGTCTGTGTCTGTGTCTGTGTCTGTGTCTGTGTCTGTGTCTGTGTCTGTGTCTGTGTCTGTGTCTGTGTCTGTGTCTGTGTCTGTGTCTGTCTGTCTGTGTCTGTGTCTGTGTCTGTGTCTGTGTCTGTGTCTGTGTCTGTGTCTGTGTCTGTGTCTGTGTCTGTGTCTGTGTCTGTGTCTGTGTCTGTGTCTGTGTCTGTGTCTGTGTCTGTGTCTGTGTCTGTGTCTGTGTCTGTGTCTGTGTCTGTGTCTGTGTCTGTGTCTGTGTCTGTGTCTGTGTCTGTGTCTGTGTCTGTGTCTGTGTCTGTGTCTGTGTCTGTGTCTGTGTCTGTGTCTGTGTCTGTCTGTGTCTGTGCCTGTGTCTGTGTCTGTGTCTGTGTCTGTGTCTGTGTCTGTGTCTGTGTCTGTGTCTGTGTCTGTGTCTGTGTCTGTGTCTGTGTCTGTGTCTGTGTCTGTGTCTGTGTCTGTGTCTGTGTCTGTGTCTGTGTCTGTGTCTGTCGTGTCTGTGTCTGTGTCTGTGTCTGTGTCTGTGTCTGTGTCTGTGTCTGTGTCTGTGTCTGTGTCCTATGTGTCTGTGTATGTGTTGTGTCTGTGTCTGTGTCTGTGCTGTGTCTTGTGTCTGTGTCTGTGTCTGTGCCTGGGTCTGTGTCTGTCTGTGCTGTGTCTGTGCTGTTCTGTGCTGTTGTCTGTGCCTGTGTCTGTGTCTGTGTCTGTGTTTGTGTTTGTGTCTGTGTCTGTGTCTGTCTGTGCCTATGTGTCTGTGTCTGTGTCTGTGCCTGGGTCTGAGCCTGTCTGTGCCTGTGTCTATGCCTGTGCCTGTTCCTGTGCCTTTGCCTTTGCATGTGCCTGTGCCTCTGACTGTCTGTGTCTGTGTCTGTGCCTGTGTCCGTGTCCGTTTCCGTGTCTGTGTCTGTGTCTGTACCTGTGTCTGTGTTTGTGACTGTGTCTGTGTCTGTGTCTGTGTCTGTGTCTGTGTCTGTGTCTGTGTCTGTGTCTGTGTCTGTGTCTGTGTCTGTGTCTGTGTCTGTGTCTGTCTGTGTCTGTGTCTGTGTCTGTGTCTGTGTCTGTGTCTGTGTCTGTGTCTGTGTCTGTTCTGTATCTGTGTCTGTGTTTGTACTGTGTCTGTGTCTGAGCCTGTGTTCGTGCTTGTGCCTGTGATCTGTGCTGTGTCTGTGTCTGTGTCTGTGTGCTGCGTCTGTGTCTGTGTCTGTGTCTGTGTCTGTGTCTGTGTCTGTGTCTGTGTCTGTGTCTGTGTCTGTGTCTGTGTCTGTGTCTGTGTCTGTGTCTGTGTCTGTGTCTGTGTCTGTGTCTGTGTCTGTGTCTGTGTCTGTGTGTGTGTCTGCGTCTGTGTGTATGTCTGGGTCTGTGTTTGTGTCTGTGTCTGTCCTTGTTCCTTCGTCTTGTAAACAAAAGTGTGAGTGCCTGGTTTGGTAATCGGTAAGTATTGGTCTATTGCTACCATATACATTAGTAATTTATCTCAGTTCTTTGTTGTGGCAGGCTACATGTGAATTCCCTCGGTGATGACAATAATTTGCGTGAAACCCATTCCTCATTTGTTGGAATTCCCGAGAGAGAACTATCCAGTTGTGATTGTGACGAGGAAGAACCGGGAACACGCTTTTTGGTGTGATCCAAGCAATCGCGGTCTGGCTGTTCGTGTAGTCTTCTGTCAGTTATTAATGGTACCGCGGTCGTCCATCTTTTGGTGTCTTCTTTGTCTTCTTCATTTGGGAATGAAACATCGTATGGCGATGTTGATGGTTTGTCGGCTTGTAGTAGCGGCGACCACGAGTGCCATGGCGGGATGCGTTTCTGCCTCGATTCACCTTTGGTTCTTTTTTCTTTTTATATCGTGGTTGTGGGCTGTTGGTCGGTGAGTTTATACAGGCTTGAATATCAATACCTACAGTGGTGGTGACGCAAGAAGCTGGTAATGTTCGATGCCAGTTCCGCTTGTCCTCCTCCATTCCCTCCAAGATTGTCAGTCCCGGCTGAATGCGCGGCTCCGTAAAGGCAACATAGACGGTAGCAGTTAGTTCTATTCAAATAAAATTTCTGTATCTACTTTTAAATCTGCTGCCTTCTTCGATGCTTGTCTTTTAAATATCCAAATGTTACTTGCTGGCGCATTTGCTGCATTATTTAATCATTTATGAAAATTGAAAAAAAAAACGTTTTTTAAGTTACATAATATTTCAATTGTAGGTTTTAGTAAGAATTAGAATGATCTATCAAAACCCGTAGCTTTGTAAATAAGATAATCAGATGACGATGATACGTATAGCCAAAATTGAGGAAATGAGCATTTCTGCGTTCACATCGTTCTCCACAGTTCTTAGCACAACATGAAAACAGTTGCAGTTACTGATCACATATTTAACAATGCGCAATTTTGACGACGTTTATTGCGAAGCGTGAAATCAGGTGTGAACACATCACCCTGCTCATTAATAATAATTCAGCATGCACTGAGATGTAATTCAACAGTCTTCATTACACCTTGGAAGTAAACTGATACTTATACATTCTTATTGTTCTTACTTCTTCCCAGCAGAAATTTTGGGTATTTATACAGTCACAACACCATCTAAGACCGTAAAATTATATAAACCTGGTTTTTTAAGGGAATTGAAATATCACGGTTTATTATGTTTTAATAATTAAATTTATAATACATTTTTTTAAAATAAATTATACCGTAATGTTGTATTCCACATTATGGGATAAATTGAATATCTACTTACGTATTACTTAAATTGTCTCTCTGACTTAAGAAATGTGAATCACCTATTGCTTAGTTTCATTCAAAATTCTTGAATTTGTCAATTAAATAATATGAAGTTATAACTTATAACCGTACGTAAACAACAGACCCTGACTGATCTCTTGTAGTCACTCATGCTCTAATATTGAACATGGTTATCTAATAGTTAAACTCTGCACTTCGGAAAGTTAGTTTTTTGTTTGTGACAATTCCTCCTCTTCTCAATTTATACTTGCCTTCCTTTACATGGAGGCAGTATTGAAGCTTAGCATTAAAAAATCTTGAATTACAATGATACTTATTATGTTTTATTACTTTGGAACCGTTATTATTTTTCTAGTGTATTTTAAAAAGTTCCACTTTATTACCTAGCGGTTAGACAACTTTCCATACTTAAGTAATTTTTGTTTTCAGTGCCCGATAATTTGCATGAAGTATACATACATTGGCGTGGCACTTCTAAACGGATCTCTGATATCGCAAATTTATTCCAGTTTTACATTATATCACGTTTTCTTTTTCTACCCTGATGTAAAGGCCCGCATCATGCATAATAGTACCATCAGTACCACCTTGCTTTCTTCTTTTCATAAAAATTGATACCTTGACGGTCAACATTTTTTTTATAAAAACTGCGTTCTTGCTTTTCTATGATGTGTTTATACAATCAAGTTAAAGAGTTAATTAAGCCTGCTGTTACCTTCGGGTCTATATGACCCGAAATGAAATTGTTGTTTAGATAATTTGTTTGTTTATTAATATCTAAACTTCGTAGCTAATGACTTTGTTTCTAATCCATTGAAGAATGAGGTGACTTGTTTGTTTTAATAATCTTTTTTTCCTTATTTTTTTAAACATGATTGTTACATTGATGTTCCTCGGGTCATTATGACCCGAGGATGTAATACATTAGTAGGACGTATAAATTTGAATTTCCAATTATTTTATATTGAAATTTGAGGATAGATAATATGCATATCATCACATGCTTGTTCAAATGTACCAACCTATGCGAGTTACTACAGCATTTTCGGCAGGTCAGTAGCCGCGTGTGCAAGTCGAAACCGGAACAGACTTGCAACTTGCGGCAGGTATAAATATCATATCGTAGTATGCAACCCGCAGTTTTGTTTGTTACGTTGCAGAGTAAAGTGCGGTTTGTTGTACGTACTACTAGTTCTTCTAAAATGCTGAAATAACAATAAAGGCAAAAAAATATCTTAGAAAAACTTATTGATAATTTGAGTGACATGATTTTTTCGACGATGCTGGACGGACAAATCCTACGCAATTGATTCCACCTGCTCAATCCGTTCAATCTAAAGATAATGCCATCGCTTGGATGTTAGATCCATTTCCTCAATCAGGGCGTGAAACTAGTGCAAATATCATAAAAGTCGCTCCAGGTCCAAGTAGATACAGAAATGCACGAGTCCAGGATGTAAAATCTACATTTCAGCTATTTTTCAATAGTTCTCTGGAAAATATAATTTTTAAAATGGTCGTAGAGTGTACGGTGACAAGTGGCAAGAATTAGATGACATTACGTTGCAGGCGTACATAGGTTTGTTACTGTTAGGAGGAGTTTACAGATCGCATGATGAATCTACCAGAAGTTTGTGGAATGCAGAAACAGTCAGACCTCTTTTTCGCGCAACCAAGTCGTTGAATCGATTTTATTATATATCACGCGTGTTACGGTTTGATAATAAAGAACATCGTCAAGAAAGAAGGCTACGGGATAAGTTGGCTCCTATTAAAGAATTTTGGGACAAATGGGCTGAAATACTATCAAAATTTTACAATCCTGGGCAAAATGTAACTGTGGACGAGCAGCTGGTTGCATTTAGAGGTCGTTGTCCATTCAATCAGTATATACCAAGCAAGCCAGCAAAATATGGCATCAAAATATGGACGCTTTGTGATAGTGCAAGTTCTTATGCTTTAGAAGTTCAAGTGTATACGGGAAAACCACCTGGGGGAAAACCTGAGAAGGATCAGGGGCTGAGAGTAGTTTTACACCTTACTTATGGACTAAGAGGTCAGAATGTAACTTGTGACAATTTCTTTACATCGTATAAATTGGGTCAAATGCTTCTCAAAGGAAATCTTGCTATGTTAGGGACTGTCAGGAAAAGCAAGCTTGAGCTACCTATCATGGAAGGAAATAACGTTGTGCATAGTTCCAAATTTTATTTTACTAAAGATACCGCAGTTGTGTCTTATATTCCAAAAAAATACAGGGTCATTCTAATGAGTACGTTTCATAACCAGAAACAAATAAGCGACAGAGAAGACAAAAACCACAAATTATACTTGATTATAATTCTACCAAAGGAGGAGTTGATACATTAGATCAGCTAATCGGTGTATACACATGCAAACGAAAAACAAATCGATGGCCCAAAATCTTATTTTACAACATTTTAGATACCAGTGAATATAATGCTTTCGTCTTATGGCGCGAAATAAATCCAGACTGGAATAAAAATGTTTTGTTCAAAAGAAGGCTGTTTTTGGAACAACTGGGCAAACAATTGGTAAATCCTTACATTTTATCCAGAAAACGTCTTCCCTGTAATGAACAAGCAGCTGCAATTGTAACAGCTATTCAACAACCATTGGTGGAAAATTCTACCGCACCACTTCCTGAAACTAGCAACAAAAATAAACGAGCACGCTGCAAATTTTGATCTTCTAAATGTGATAACAAAACTAATATGACCTGCATTAGTGTAAAAAATATTTGTGTAAAGACCACGTAACCTATTATTGGCCCGTTTTCTTTTTTTTATTTAAATTTGGTTGAATTTATTGTAAGTTTCACGTTTCATTTAAAAAACATTGCATTAGAGAAATAAAGTTAATAAATGTGTAAAAATTGTTGTTATTTTGGTTTTAATTCATATTTCAGGAGTGCGGGTCATTATGACCCGAAGGAGCACAAGTGTATAGTGTCGAGGAGAACAGCAGGGTTAATACCTTACATAAATTTGAACAAACAACGGGTGAAGTTGGCAGACTTCCTCAAAATCGTTCTATTTCAAAAGCCTTTGGTTTTCCAAAACCATTTTTGGACAACTATCGAGCACAAACGAAGCACTAACAACTACACCCAATTTCGACGTTTGTGCCTTCAACAACATAACAATTGTAACGGGAGCTTTAGAAAAATCAAAATTTCGCGCTGAATTATACGAGATTAGATGTATACATATTATTTTTCTGGATAAAGAAACGGTTATTGTTTATTTGTATTTAAATGTAATTAGTATGAAGATGAAAAGCTTGAGTTTATTTTAGTAAGTTATTTATATATTCAATTTGAAAATATTTAAATACGCGGCATTTGCAAGTGCGTTAATCTGGTGGAAGGGAAGGACGCTGTTGTAATAATCATGAGTTTTAAGTCAGTCGCTTACAGTGACCGAACCCAAAGAGTCGCGATAAGTAAGGGAACAGAAAGGGTCGCGTAAAAAATAAGCGATCATAATTCGCAGTCTAAGCGACATTGTATAGTCACGCTGCCCTAAGAAGTGTAAGAATTAATCAATAGTGATAGGGGAGAAGCAAAAAAATTACCTTCCGTATAAAAATAATAGTGACGTAATAAGTGAAGATAAAGCGTTTTGTGTGTCTCAGAACCGTAATCAATTGCGTTTAAATAGTGAACAATAAATATAATAGAAGTAATCGACCCAAATGGAAGTATAACGGACAATAACTCGAATTTATTGATGTGTAAAAAGGGAGAATTCGCAGTTTGTAAATAGCTTGGATTTTATTGCGCAGGCTATTTGTAATTATATCTAAACAATTAAAAAAAAACTGAATAGTGGAAACATTTCGAATAATTATTTACTGTAATCATTAATTGATGAAAGAGAATTAGAAGCGTCTTCAACTACACAAGGGTATAAGAAAAAATAAGGAAAACAATAGAGAAGCGGTAGGTGACATCATCAGAAGAGCAGGCTCTAACCTTTCTGAGGCCCCTTACCAGCGGACAAAGAAACTCCAGCATTACATCATCAGTTGCAACGAAAATAAGCATGAACCTTTTTTGTTTGTGTTAATAAATAGAAATTTTTTGTTTGATTTTCTCGAAACTTTACATTCGATTATCACAACTAAACGAGAACAATGTGTTTAATTCTGATACAGATTTTATTTGTTAAATGTTAGCTTTAAAAAGGTAATTGTAGATTTAGGTTTGATTCTATAAATATTTGTAACCAACATATTTATGCATTTTCGTTCAGATTTGGAATATAATTAAATGAGTATAACGCTTGATGTACTTTTATTGCTAAAGATTGTTAATATCACAAGCTTACACAATTATTGAATATATAAATGCAGAAAGAGGTTAACTCAGTAGGAATCCAGATAAATAAATAAATCAAAATGAGCATAATTTTGGGCAATGGTAACAGAGATCGTTTCGTTATATGAACTTGAGTTAGCCGTTGCAACCAATTAAGAAAGGAGTTAGTAAACATAAAGCTTAAAATACATTTACGCAAAGCGAAATTAATTAGCAAGCAAAGTAAAAATTTACTAGCAAATGATACCTTTATAAATTGAACCTAAGGGTGCTACGCTCGTTACACAGTTTCTATTTTGAAAGCGTTTGGTTTGGTCAAGAAAATTATGGAATTACTGATAAACAAATTTGCGACGTTTGGGCTTTCAGCAAAGTGAGACATTGGTGCTATTTTGGAACGAGTTGACTTGAACAAAAAGATTATTGAAGAAATAACAAGCACAAGCGAAGCACTAACCGATACACTCAGTTTCAAAGTTTGTATTTTCAACAAGGTGTGATGTTGGCGGAACACCTCAAAATCGTTCTATTTTAAAATCCTTTGGTTTTTCCAAAACCATTTTTGAAGAACTATCGAACATAAACAAGGAACTAACGGCTATACCCAATTTCGACGGTTGTGCTTTCAACAAGATGACAATTTGTCACACATCAAGATGGTTCTATTTTGAAAGCGTTTGGTTGTTTGGTCAAGAAAATTATTGAACTATTGATGAACAAACTTGCGACATTTGTGCTTTCAACAAAGTGAGAAGTTGGTGCTATTTTGAAACGCGTTGGTTTGAACAAAAAGAGAAGCACTAACCGTTCCACTCAGCTTCGTCGTTTGTATTTTCAGCAAGGTGTGATGTTGGCGGAACTTTAGAAGGTATTTGGTTTTGCCAAAAAATGATTGAAACGTTAATGAACACAAGCAAAACACTAACATACGCGAACAATTAGAACATTAGTGCTATTTACTTCACAGATCTTTAAACAAACTGTATTTTGCCTTGGTAGGTGAAGGGTTTGCACTTTCTATCTTCGTTTAATATGGTTTTTTGAGAAAATTTAATCATTTAACTAAGTATAATCATAATCACAGTCAATCACTTTTCGAATAACTGACAATATGATAATGATTGCTTTATTAGTATAATCCCTTTATACCATTTCGGTCATTCACAAACTACACATCTATGTTGTAGGATGTTAGTTATATCTTTATATATAAGTCCAATCTACAAGCAGTGCTGACAGCAATTTATTATATGATAACTTTATTTTATAAGAGTATTAAGAGTAGCGATATTCGATATACGCACCTGAGAGAACGAAAACTGATCTGCTTTAACTAAATTGTAGATCTGCTGTCATAAGGTATGCTATCAAACGTACCAACGGCTATTTTGATGTAAATTGT
Source organism: Vesta saturnalis (assembly GCA_036346205.1). Taxonomy (NCBI): domain Eukaryota; kingdom Metazoa; phylum Arthropoda; class Insecta; order Coleoptera; family Lampyridae; genus Vesta; species Vesta saturnalis. The sequence goes on along the minus strand of JARFJB010000966.1, from coordinate 1,203,685 downwards.
CGCAGTCGTTTTTTATTCCATCGTGTGTGCGTGTGTGCGTGTGTGCGTATGTGCGTGTGTGCGTGCGTGCGTGTGTGCGCGTGTCGTGTGTGCGTGTGCGTGTGTGTGTGCGTGTGTTGCGTGTGTGCGTGTGTGCGTGTGTGCGTGCGTGCTGTGTGCGTGTGTGCGTGTGTGCGTGCGTGTGTGTGTGTGCGTGTGCGTGTGCGTGCTGTGCTGTGCGTGTGCGTTGTGCGTGTGCGTGGTGCGTGTGCGTGTGTGCGTGTGCTGTGCGTGTGTGTGCGTGTGCGTGTGTGCGTGTGTGCGTGTGCGTGTGGTGTGCGTGTGGCGTGTGTGCTGTGTTGCGTGTGTGCTGTGTGTGCGTGTGTTTGCGTGCTGTTGCGTGTGTGCGTGTGTCGTGTGTGTGTGCGTGTGTGCGTGTGTGCTGTGCGTGTGCGTGTGTGCGTGCGTGTGTGTGTGCGTGTGTGTGTGTGCTGTGTGTGCGTGTGATGTGTGCGTGTGTGCGTGTGTGCGTGTGTATGTTTGCGTGTGGCATTGTGCGGATGTGTGTGTGTGTGATGCTGTGCAGTGTGCGTGTGCGTGTGTGCGTGTGTCGTGTGTCATGTGCTGTAGGTGTGACCTGTGTGGTGGTGAGTGTGTGCGCCGTATGATGTGATACAGTTGACTGCGTGAGTATGTAGTGTTGAGATTGAATCCTAGTAGACACAGTTCATCTGATGGACGTGTCGTTCTATCCATCGATAAATCTCGAAGCCGTTGAAGATGGTGGACGTGTGCCGTTGGGAGGTGTAGGACGCTTGAAACTCGTTGAGTTAATTAAGTTATGAAGGGGGAGAGCTCAAAGATCACAATTCCGGTATCTGTTATTGTGACGGTTGGTTTAATTCAATCAGTGTAAGCGAGAAAGTGGCTAGTGGTGTGACGTCAGGACCCCTTATCGGTCTATCGTAGTCAGGGGATAAACACAGAGAGGATACAGATTTATTATTTGTTGATTCTGAACACAGCGGAACAAAATTCGCCGTAGTTGCACCTCAAAGCATTCTAACTGCAATAATGGCAGACGAGTCATTAAGGATAGAACTCTGTTAGTAAATAAAATATTTTAATAACGGGTAGCGGTAATACTCTAGCAGTTGATGTACGTAGATATATTCTTCTCTAAGGTCGTTTGTGTTCAATGTTTAAATATAAGCAAACGTAAAGTACATTGGGTTTCAGAACACACAATGTGGATATGTTATGGTAAAACGCCAAAGAAATAAAGGAGTCACTAGCAGTCATAAGCGTTATCTCGCGGCGCAATGATTTTAGTTAATCTTGGAACTGCTCTTAATCAATTCCTTGTATAATCATGGTAGAATCACACGCAATGTATCCAATGTTAGGTATTTGTTCTACTGGTAGGCCAAAATAGTTTAAGAAATTCCACTTTATTTAAAATCAAAGTTTCAAAGTTAATAATTTAAGTAAGTGACATTGGAATCTTTGAAAAATGATAAATTGATGTCACATTTCACAAAACTTTAGTTACTCATATCTCGAAGATCCAAACAGTACTTCACATCGCAACAACTGTATAACGCTCAAATTCGACCTCATCTGGAAAACAATTCCCACCTCTGAGCCATTGCTCCCAATACGCCAATAATTTCGGTTGTTTCCTTGTTCCATCGCTACTACCATGTCAAGTATGCTTCCTAAATACTCTCTTTAATACCTTCGCAGGTCATCTTCGCTAGGAACACTCGGTTAGCCCATTCACGCCATAATTACGCAATCAAAATTACATCTTGTCACACTAAACGGGCGCAATCCACATTTTTCTATACGGCGACCAAATTATGGAGTGCACTACCCAGTTACTGTTTTCCTCCAAACTTTTATTTAAGCAATTTTAAGGTACATATACATGCACATTTCTCGGCAGCCTAACAATATCCCTAACCCCCTGCCAGTGTTCCAGAGTGCTTTAGCCTGTCCAGGAATACTATTAATAAAAAAAAACTGCCTTGTCAGTTTAACTAGGTAAATGAAAAAAAGTGTTAAAATGGTTTTATTGCTTCAAGTGAGAAATATTGTTAAAAATACGAATGATAGTAACGAAGAAGACTTTTTTTGACACCGCACCAGAAATCAGTGTACAGGCGATTGAGATATCTTTAAATTTAATATTAAGGCAATAATAATGCATAATTAAATATTACATTATCATAATAATAAATTGTGATACAAGTGTAGAAGTAATCCATGACGAGTTTAAAAGCACGGCGCGAAGTGGAGTACTTTTAACGGCGCTAGTGCTTTAAAACAACTTCTACATGCGTGTCGTAACCTATTTTTTATTACAATTTCATGATATTTCGAGAAAAAGATCTGAAATCCATATTTAAAATCACCATTTTAATTTTGAATTTATATCATTTCGGAAAGTTTTGTCGTTGATATGAAGATTGGTTAGGATTTTTGTTTACGTAGCTATTATAAATAATAAGAATTGTACATTTAACATTTATTTAAAATAAAAATGATTTAAAAGTGATAACGTCATTGTTTCTATAGTAGTTGTTAATCACTCCAGTGCTTTAATGTTGAGATTTCACACGCTTTTTAATTTTTTAAACAGGTATTATGATACAAGTGTAATAAAAAATATTTTTTTGCCACTTAGCAAAACCGTTTTTTTTTTAATGAACGTAGAAAAAATATTGTATGAAACTAAAAGCCTCGTTCGACAAACACACGTTGAGTCCAATAAACACTTTGCAGTTGTTACATAAATGACTATTACTCACTAATCGTGGCGTTTTTTATGTAGAGAAAGATGAAAATGTGTGCTAGCGATTTTGTGTTAATAATTTTGTGTTTTAGAGTAGATATTTGTGGCGATAATAATAATTGTGGAATACTTGGAGCTTCAGTAATAGGAGGAATGTGTGCACCGAAACATCAAGCAATTCTCTGCGAGGATTCAGGCTTGCGTGTTGGATTTGTCATAGCACACGAAATAGGGCATTCGTACGTATTTACCTTCTATTTCTTGTGTTAAAGAAAATTTTTCTTTCAATTTAACCAACTATTTATTAATCAATTTTCAAAAAGTCAAAATGTCAAAAGTGGTTAGTAGAAAAGCAGCATTTATTAGTGTATGTATGTAATATTAAATTACTCGCCGCGTGTGCCATATGGAGAATTTTGAATAATGTTTATGCATCGTTGCTGTTTTATTATTAACAGCTGTTACGGTAACCGCAATTTCTAGACTATCAATTCCACATGATGGTGCAGGAAGCGGTTGTAATGCAACTCTACCGAATGGTCTTACCACTGTCATGAATCCATCCGTTGATATAAGGACAGCAGAATGGTCAAAATGTAGCGGAAAATTTCTTTGTTTGTTTATCGAGTATGTCTTAACGTTAATTCAAACGTACAGTTATTCCATTAAAAATTTGTAGTTTAGGCAAGATTATGCAAAATGCCTTTTCGACCCACCGACCGATCACAGCTTTGTAATGCCGGATATTTTACCTGGTGTAATGTACGATGGCAATTTCCAATGTAAAGAACTACTAGCACCATCTGCAACTCTTTGTGATGTCGGATTAGTAAGTATTACAGGAATCTCAAGTACTTCTTTAATGTTTTGTCTCTAGAAGTCTATACACGTTTATTAGTAAACCGAATACATATTTGAACTGTGTAATCTTACAGAATATAATTTTTGCGTAAATCTAAAAAAGACAGAAAGAATGATATCGTGTAGGGAGATGCGGTGTTAGATATCCGTTTGCATTAGAGAATTCACGGGATAATGCTCTATATAAAATAGCAAGCTCTTATTTCAGTTGTAACGGGGTGCATTAAACCAAATACCACTTAAGTTATACGGGAGGCGAGTTCACTCCGCTCAAAATTGAAAATGAAGCTTTTTTGTAAATAAGGTTTAGATTTTCGCATTTTCTACATACGGTAAATAGTCGTGGATTTAATTTTGGTTACCTACACAGGTATCTCTAGAATCTCCATTATTTTATAAATATGGTCATTTACCTTACAATTTATCTGTAAGATCAGGCACAGCACTTACAAATTTATAAAAAAAACTAAAATAATCTTCCATAAAGTTTGTAACAAAGGACCCTGCACACCTCTTATGGGTTTTTAGACCACTGTCAAATTTAATGAAATTTTACTATGTTATAGACTAAAACTATCTGAACAATATTTGTCATTGGACCAACATAATCTAATGGCTAGTTTTTGATATACAGGGCGTTAAAGTGGTAGTCCGTAATAAGCATTATGGCTTTTCAGTGAGTTTTAGCATGGATATACACAAGTGTTACAATTACATATTATACTATTTAGTAATTTTTCATTATTCTGTACTTTCTATCATTCTATACATGATGTTTTAATAAAAATTAGTAGTTAATACTATTAAAAATTACAGATATAGCCATAAGCCTGATACATATCTACACTTTCGATTGTTAATAACAACCAGTTACTTAAAATGACAATGTCACCGGTAACTAAGTTTCCTTAAAGTCATTATTTAAGCTTGTATTAAAATGGCTTTTCGATTAAACTTTCAGTGTTATGTATGTGAAATAGTGGGGAATCCTAGACAAATGACCATTTTACGAGAAAATGCCGACCAGAAGATAAATATTGTTCAGAGAAGATGACAGGAACTTTCACTTCTGCCAATAAATAATAAATGGTAATACCAGGCTATGTACAAATTGCAATCAAGGTATCATAGATAAAATTCAGGTCTATGAAGATGATCCAGATCCAATAATTATTAAGCTTCCTCTAAAATATAGTGCTAATCATTGTTTAATATGCAATAATGCTGCAAATATTCAACATTTATCAGGACAGGCAAGGACAAATATTTTTATGCGAAAGGGAGTATACATACCTCGTATTTGTAAGGTTTGTCCTGTCCATCTTGATGCGAATGGTTTATTACTTTTTCCATTAGAAAATGGTATAAGGTCCATTAAAAAGCCATACAATTTAAAAGGGGCAGAGTTGGATCAGTTGTTGACAACAATACGAGAAAGTAACACAAAAAATGAAACTTTTTCGGATGAAAACGATTTCAGTGATGAGGAGCTAAGTGCGCTGTCATCCTTAAACAGGGATCAATTTCGGGAATTGTTCAACCTTTGTGCCAATGTTAATATTTACGGCAGAAGGAGAGAAGTTAAAAAAAAAGATTTACTGTGTTTTTTATGTAAATTACGTCAAGGACTTTCAGACAAGTTTTTAGCGGCGATGTTTTCTTATGGTATCAGACAGGGTGTCTCATTGGCAATTCAAAAAATTAAGGAATCATTATCCAATAATTTTGTGCCCCAGAATTTAGGACCTCATCACATAAACCGTAACCAATTTATTGCTGAACACGTTACCAGATTTGCAAATGAGTTATTTAATGAGGAACCTGAAAACCCAAAGCCATTATTTGTATCGATGCCACTTATGTTAACGTAGAGCGTAGCAAAAATTTTCAGACCCTCAGGCAGTCCTATTCAGTTCACAAACATTGCCATCTTGTTAAGCCAGGGCTAGTTGTTGCCCCAGATGGATATATTTTGGATGTTCATGGTCCATACTTTTCCGACCCAAGAAATAATAATGCGAGTATATTAAGATACCAATATAATCAGGATCAAGAACTAAGACACTGGCTTCAACCTGGCGATGTGATTGTGGATAGAGGCTACCGAGATGCTCGGGAATTTTTAAATAGTATTGGCATATTTGTGCAAATTCCACCAGCGCTAGAAGGTAGACGTCAATTGCCAACTGTAGAAGCCAAAGCTAGCAGAATTATTACTAAGCAAAGGTGGGTAGTAGAAGCTCGAAACGGACACGTTCAGTCAATATTTAAAATTTTTCGTAACTGCTTTTCAATTGCCCAAATACCCAATTTGCGGACATTTTTCCGTGTTGCCTGTGCCCTAATAAACCGCTACCATCCACCATTACATATGGAAGAAGCAAATGAAGAACTAGCACAAGAAATGCTTCAAAAGGTAAACAAACCTAATCATGTACAAGCTAGAGCGGAAAATGAAGGCTTGTTGAGGCGGCACGGCAGATGGGCCAATTAGAAAATTTTCCAGTTCTAAATATAGCTCAATTAAGACGCATAACTTACGGAACTTTCCAACTTAAACTAGCACCTTCTTACATACAGGATAACAATCACCAACTGGGCAACCACTTTTTCGAAATTGATACAGCGTTCAACGAATTAAATCTCGTTCGGCTTAGAATTAGATCTAGACATAGAAATCAAATTAAATATCAAATAATAATTAGCTATAACCCTGTTCCTGATAATGATGCTGAACAGGAAAATGGTCCTATATTTGGCTACTATTGCCAATGCAAAACAGGAGCGCGAACTATAGGAATGTGTGCACATATAGCAGCAGTTATTTGGTTTTTGGGCTATGCAAGGCACGAAGAAGTTATTAGGCTACCGGAAACCAAAGTGCTAGCCACTACTCAAGATGTTTTAAACAGACATGCTGCCGTCTAAATGTTGCGTTTCTTGTATATAAATCATGTAAATATTAGGTTGTTTATTTTATGTATAAGTTCCACTTTTTATCATGTAAATAATCATATTTAATACTAATTTTTGTTGAAACACCCTGTATAAAATGTTAGAAAGTACAGCATAATAAAAATTACAAAAAAGTATAATATGTAGTGGTAACACTTGCGTATATCAATGTTAAAACCCACTGAACAGCCATTATTCTTATTAGGCACTATTACTTTAACGCCCTGTATATCAAAAACTAGTCATTATATTAAGTTGGTCCAATGACAAATATTGTTCAGATGGTTTTAGTCTATAACATATTAAAATTTCATTAAATTTGACTGTGGTCTAAATACCCATAAGACGTGTGCAGGGTCCTTTACATTAGCTTCAAAATGTTTTTGCTCAATTTGATTTTTTTATACAGGATATTTTTAGGAATGTGACAACTTAGTGTGCTACGTTGAAGATAAGGGATGTATAGAAACTAATACACCAGCAGCCACTGGAACTAACTGTGGGGAAAAAAAGGTGATCTATTACGTTTGATTTACTTTATAATGAACGTTATGAGGTTAAGAGGACCGCACCTTTTGTTGTTTACTACCCAACATCCTAACTACGTACAAGAAGAATTTTTATCTTACAATTTTTTGCTTAAATTCTGTAAACTGTACAGAAACAATTAAAATATACAGCAAGGGTAGGACATATAATTTAATTTTCTCGAAATTTATTGCACAATCATAAAATTAAGAACATCAACTAGATTTGAATACGTATTTAGGGTACAAATTTTACTACGTCAATGTGGAATAAGAAAGGCGAATTAGATCGATAAATCCATTTAGGTTCAGATTGAAAAAATATTAAGTAAAATACGATGTGCATTAATAAAATATCCTATTAAGTGGTAACCCATGGTTTGAGCGTTTAAAAACCTGCCGCTTGCATTACGGTGTTGGAAGAGAGTCTACGGGGAAAACTTTAAAAGTGGGGTGGAAGGCCAACGCTTGTGTAAGACCTTCGACGCGCATATCAAAATTGTATGCAGATACAAAGAGTGAGCGACGCAATTTAAAATTTTTAATGGCGTGAAAAGTCCGAAATTTATTTAATTCGTCCTTAAGGCAATCTTACGATGTAATAAATAAAATGGAACCGAACTATTCTCAAGGAAATTGATAAAATACTAACTCCTATTTTTTACTAACTGATTATTTATCGTTCTTTATCAAAAATATCGTCGAATTTAAATACTTTATAACTATCTTAGTTTTCGTGTTGTGTCGTAAACAAAATTTTTAAAATATTGGAAGGAAAAATGAATTTGAAAACTATTTTTCTTAAGGATTAACGTAGTTTATGAAATATATAGCGTAAATTTTGAAAATGAAAACATTCCGGATTATTCATCTATACTAGGATAGTTTGTTTGTTTAGGCTCAATAGTGAATTGCTTATATATTTTAAAGGTTTAAATGTGTCATCCTGAATAAGAGATATTAAGACGTTAAACGTTAAACAAGTTTTCTTGCGTTTCGATTTGCAGATCATTAAAACTTTCAAAAAGAGGGCTGGTTGTTTTTACAAAAAAATAAGTAATCCTACTTGAGTGTTAGTCTTGGAACTGTACCGCATTTCATCAACACCTATATAAAAGAATCTTATGTGACCAGCAATAACTTCCTTCTGATTATGTTTTGATGCAGAGCAAAAAAGCTAGAGAGCTTATAGGACGCGTTATAAGATGACGTTGTCTGTCCGAAAACAGATATTTTAATTTATCATTATTTTCTTTTACTTGAAAAGTCGAAAATATGGTCTTGTTTGTTACTAATGGTCAGGTAACCAATTTAAAAGTCATAAGTGTTCATAAATTTAAATGTCACTCTGTTTAGAAGTGTATTTAATGGTATAATTACACACAATGCAAAACACTACCATTGTATTTTTATCAATCGTGTCGGTCTCTAGCACCCAAACGACTGAATTTTTTCAAAATCTGTTTGGGCAAGAATATGTAAGCCTTCTAGGACTACAATCTAAAATTAGTTTGATTTATACAGGGTGACCTACAAACTTGTTACTTACCAAAGTTATATTATTTTAAATGGAATACCCTCCTTTTTAATTTTTTTTTTTTAATAAGGTGTAAAAATAAGGTAGACTTTCATTAGAGTTCCCTATACCTAAACCTTACAATTTCCGAAATATTTAACATTTTTTGAAAATGTTGAGTTGTCAAAAAATATTTTTCGATTCAGAAAAGATGAGACAATCTAATTCTAGGTCATCGTAATAAGGATATTTGGAAGTACGTATTCTGTTGTTTATTGTTTCAAATCATAATTTATAAAATACAAAGAATAACGCATAAAGTTAACAAACTTCAAAGTTAAATATCTTTTTATTTTAAATACAACGCCCAAGAAATTTTTATCAGAATGGCATAGTCTTTTGACAATAGTTCGAACTGTATTAGGGTTCCTATACCTTACTTCAATACTTTTCGAGAAATTAGTGTATTTGTTACATTTTAGAATTACGCCATTAACTCATGTCGATCAGTTACGAAATTTAATTTGATTTCAGCAAATCTACTTTAAACTGTCCATTCATATCTTTTACAAATATTTCTACTAGTGCTCTATATACAGATTGATGATTGTTTCGATATATAGGCTGAAATATTCATGTCTATAGAACAATTTAGCTGATATGGTGTTCGGACCACCTCATTGTGAATGCCATGAAAAATAAATATCTAATATGCAAGGTTTACTGCCCATATACCACTGTATCGCAGTATCAGACTGATGACAGTAAAATTTTAGAAAGGCGTTAGTTACAGTAACATTTCAGGCCACATGGTAACACTGCCTATCAAAATCTAATTGAAAGTAAACCTGGTTACTGGCAATGAAGATAGTGATTTTATACCATTAAGGATCTATCGCTGAATAAACTTCCAACATCTAGTACTAGAAGTAATCTTCTAAGACCAAACAAGATTTAAGAATGTGAAAGTTTGGTTAGAAGATATCTTCCATTAAAACACAAATTTCATTCTATCCATAGAAATTCATCAAAATTTGTATGGCAATGCTTTTAACAACGAATAGATTTCTGTTTGTGGGCAATTGAAAAATAGGATCAACAAGATTTTTAAATTTCGTTTTGTTTACTGATGAATCAACATTTCACAACAACGGTTTGGTAAATAGACATAATTTTCACTATTATGATACCGAGAATAGGCATGCTTTTAATACTGTTGACCGCCAAAATCGTTGGAGCATAAACGTATGGGCAGGAAATATTGAGATCAGGTAATTGGACCATACTTTTCAATGGTCATTTAAATGGTAGAAAATTTTGAGATTTTTAAAGCGAGACTTTTGGACACTTCTCGAAAACGTTCCGTTGAACATTAGAGAATATGTGCTACAATTAGATGGGGCACCGCACACTTTGATCAGAGTTAGAAATTATTTAACTAGGAAATTTGTTAATAAATGGATTGGATGGAACGGACCATGTCATTGGCCACCAAGACCTTGTCTTCTCAATGGATTACTTTATGGGGCTATATTAAATATTGTTTACAATATTCCTGCTACTACTGCAGACAATATGAAGAGAATTACAAATGCGGTGGACAATTACTCCAGATATGTTAGGAAAAGTCAGACAAAATTTGGAAGAAAGAATTAGACTATGCATTCAAAAGACGGTCATCAGTTTGAACATTTACTGTAGTAAAATCCAGCAGTAGGCTCTCGGTCATAATAAAACGGTCTTTTCAAGACCAGCAACCGTATAACCTTGATAACCTTAATAAACCAAAACCGTTTAACACATTTGTAACCTTTGTAAATCACAGAATTCTAACTGATCACATGAGTTAATGGCGTAATTTCTAAAAATGTAACAAATACACTAATTTCTCAAAAGTATTGAAGTTAGGTATAGAACCTAATACAGTTCGAACTATTGTCAAAAGACTATTCCATTCGATAAAAATTTCTTGGGCGTTGTATTTAAAATAACAAAGATATTTAACTTTGAAGTTTGTTAACTTTACGCGTTATTCTTTGTTTTTATAAATTATGATTTGAAACAATAAACAACAGATTACGTACTTCCAAATATCCTTATTACGATGACCTAGATTAGATTGTCTCATCTTTTCTGAATCGAAAAATACTTGAATTTTTTGACAACCCTACATTTTCAAAAAATGTTAAATATTTCGGAAACTGTAAGGTTTAGGTATAGGGAACTCTAATAAAAGTCTACCTTATTTTTTCACCTTATTTAAAAAAAAAATTAAAAAGGAGGGTATTCCATTTAAAATAATATAACTTTGATAGTACCTTTAATATTAAAGTTGGGAGAAAAGGCCACGCGACATTTTTTATTCAGATGTTCCTTGTTTACAACCCAAAAATATTTTGAGCCCTGAACGGCTTCCAGTTTCGTCTGCAGGACCGTACTCAATTATTTTAAATGGCACACCCTATAAATTTGAATATTTTTGTAATCCATATTCGATTCTAGGCCAAGTTTTTTTGACCTTTCACCTAGTTAGGTCCACTCAGGAGAAAATGAATCTTTTAAAAAAAATTCTCTCCGCAATTAAAATTCAGTAAAAAAATCATAACTATTCAGTCGTTGGGATCCGAGTAACGAAATTGGAAATCATCATGAACAAAAGAGCCTTCTATATTTATCGATATGTTGATTTTGAAAGAAATTTATTGCAAAAGGGCCGCACTGATTTTTTTTCTAACGACCACGGAAGAAATAACAAAAGTTGACAAATTTATATTTCATTTAAAGTTCTCTTTGATTTTTGTTAAATATGTATTATATCTAAAGTTAATAGTTTCCGCGATAATAACCTTTTTTTTTTAATTGTTTTGTTTTTTCGCCCAATCCTCAAAATAAAATTAAAGGATGGAAAAATAACACCATTTGCATCAGGTATTTAATTATTATTACCTAAAATGTGTTTGTTACTTAAAAAACCAGGAATATAAAGAAAAAAACGACGGTATTAAAAAATGTTATTCAGAGAGTATGCTGTTCTTTAACCATAAACACATTTAACATAGTTGCCATGCCAATAACTATAACAATTGCAATACGACATATGTATGTCCAATTAGTATGTTCAATTTGACACATTATTGTTTTCACCTTCTCAAAAAGGGTCAAAATCGTTTTCCAAATAACGAACTGGTTGATATGGTTTTCATTCTCAGCGAATGTTGTACCAGTAACTGGTACTAGTAAGTAGCTTGCCAGCTCACTAGCCCAAGTGCAAGGTAAGTAGGCGTTTACACACAAAACTGTTTGTTCTGTACTAGTATTTACTGGTAGCAGTTTTGCAATGGAGAAGAGATGGCTTTTTGTGGTCCTATTTCGCGATCAAAATTGGTTGTTCTTAAAAAAGGTATAAAAATGTTTCCCTGTGTTTAATGGAAAAAATCAAGAATCTATTGGAGGAAGAAGAATTTACCACAAAAAGGTTGTGGTGTAGAAAATGGATTAGTAGAAGGAACACCAGAGGCGCATCTGCCTTGGTTTCAAAGAAACCATCGCCAGAGGATCCTGAGGAATATAGACTGTGTCTTCGTTTAACTCCTGAACAATTTGGAACTCTGTTAATTTTGGTATCACTTGCAATTCAGCGTTGTGATACTCAATTGAGAGATTCACTACCAGCTCGAATAAAGCTATAAATAACAGGAAATAGCTTTTCAGCAGTTGATTCGTGTTCTGCCACAAGTCTACTGAAACAATCCTGATTGTAGACATTTTCATTAGAATACGGTATATTTGGAGAAAAAGTCTGAGGGGAGGGTTGCTGCAAAGTAAAACAATTTGGAGGTGTTTTAGGTAATCCATAAGTACATGGCGTTGGCGAAGAGCTTGTTGAAAACGGCGAAGTAGCCACGCTATGTATTGGAGTTAATGCCATACTGCGGTATCGGTATACTGTTGCTTGTAATTCACTTTCGCATTGTAGTGCCAAGTGAACCGGCATTGCTTTTAAGCTAAGTGCTAATTATCTTCCGAAGGTATCAAATTCATCTTCTTCATGAACTTTTGAAACAATTTCGCTCACTTGGCGAGGCTCCGTAACCGCGGCAGACAAATCTTGAAAACGTCTTTTCTTTCCAGAGAAGAAAATGCGTGGGGTAGACTGTTTGGTGACCTGTGTGGCGCATGGTTGAGTAAAAGTAGTATGGAGTTGACTTGTTAAGTCATCATTTTGTGACTGTGGATCATGAAGCATTTGAGTCAAGGCAGTTCCTTCACTGGTTTGTGGATCAGCTTCGGAGTTGTCATCGTGGCTAGGTTGATAATCCTGGAAGTAAATACAAAAATTACAAAGTTATTATTTAGTCCATTTTATAGTATTGCACCAAGTATACCGACAGTACTCTAACGCTAAATTTAATTTTCAGGTTCCAGGGGCCACGGAAGAGTGGCTACTTTAAAATCCTCCATTCCCATATCTTCTACAATTTTTTCTACTAGTGCTGCTAATACAGATTTGATTGTTTCGATATATAGGCTTGGTTACATTTCAAAGGCACTCATGTTCCCTATAGAACAAATTTAACTGTATCCCCTTCGGACCACCTCATTGTGAATAAAAAAAATAAATATCTAATATGCAAATTTGTACTCCACACGTGCCCTATTATTACTCACTATTTACATTCGGCGAGTTCAGAGACTAGTAGCGCGGACAGTAAAATTTTAGTAAAGTGGGGGAAGGTTAGTGGGTAAGTAAATAGCCTAGGAAGCTATTTTACTATCCTGGCCAGTCTGCTGGCTACGAAGTTTACATTGGATGAGTGGCTGTCTTGCAAGTTACTGGTACAAGTAACTAACCCATTTACTATACCAGTGTAAACGCCGCTTGAGTCGCGTCGGGGCATATTCAAAACCTTCCAGTGAAATAGCAGTCCTGAGTGAGCAGAAATAGTAATCACAGCCTTGGTTGAAGACCAAAGAAGAAGTGTTAAGAAAATTGTGGAAAGTTCATAGGTTAGAAGGATATCAGTTTGCCGTACTATTAAAAGCGTCCATTTTCATTCATACCGATTTCAAAGGCACGAGAAACTTGTTGGGGATGCTCATCTAAGTTGTTTGTGTTTTTGTAGTTGGGCCAATGAAAAATTGGCCAATGAAAGACACTTTTTTAATGTTTTATTCACGGACGATTCTAATATAAACCCACATGTGACAGGGGAAGTTGACTTTCAGCTTAGATGGTCGCTAAACACGTGGGGTGGAATTATTGGTCAACATGTAGTTGGGCTACATTTTTTCGATAGACATTTAAACTTTTAAGTTTGTTCTGATTTTTTGAGGCATGACCTGCCGATCTTACTTGAAGGCGTCCCTTTGACAATGCGTCAACGCATGTGGCTCCAGCATGACGGCGCTTCTACCTACTAATTAATTAGAGTAATAAACTTCTTAAACGAATATCCTCAAAGATGGATTGGAAGAGGTGGGTCCGTAAATTGGCCACCCCGATCATGTGATATAACCAAACTCGACTTTTCTCTATGGGGATATGTAACAGAACGTGTATACTAAGAACCCCCTACAAACTTCAGACGATATAAAAAACGGGATACTTGAAGAGTTCAGGTCAATCACGCTTGAAATCTTGGAAAATGTTAACTCAAGTTTTTCAAATCGTGTAACGCAGTGTTGATAAAATAATAGTGGGTTGTTTGAAGTTATTGTAAGTTAATGTCTACTGTTTTGTACCGTTCGTTTTTATGTAAGTTGATTTAGTGACGAATATTATGCATCAGTAAATAGTAATAAGAAAATATCTAATGCAAATAGTGTAATTGTTTCTTGCTTCCTTTAATTTTATTTTGAGGATTGGGCGAAAAAACAAAATAATTCAAGCTATAGTTATTATCGCAGAGACTATTAACTTTAGATATAAGACATATTTAACAAAAATCCTAGACAAAAGCAATTTATTCATGAAAAAACGTACAGGGTGTTCCATTTATAACAATATACCGATAAATAAAAGGCTCTTTTACTGATGATAATGTCCAATTTGGTTGGTCTGCTGCCAACGATTGAACAGTTATGATTTTTTTACACTGAATGTTGACTTCGGAGAGAATATTCCTAAAACATTTATTTTCTCCTAAATTTAGGTGAAAGGTCAAACAAACTTGGCCTAGAATGGAATATGGATTTAAAAAATATTAAGATTTATAGTGTTACATTTAAAATAATTGAGTACGGTCCTGTACAGACGAAACCGGATGTCTCGTGACCTTTTCTCCTAAAATTAATATTAAAGGTACTATAATATGTATATATTTGTATATATATATATATATATATATATATATATATACGCGGTGTCTAGTGCAACCTTGTAAATATTTTCTGTAACTAAAAGGGGGGCCATGTCTGGCGCTGAGGATCTACAATTTAAAAGTTTTCGCAGTTACCGCGATCGATTTCATTAGCGATCAGTTACGCTCGTCAGCAATTCAAATGGCCCTAAGTGGCAGCAAAAGACAACTGTGCGTTCATATGCAATTTTGAATGAATTATTCAGGCTCCTTCTCTAAGTGCCATTTGCTTTCAGAAGGTTGGCTATCATCTCATCTAGTTTTATCTTCGATGCTGCGGCCTTGAAGAACTCAATAGAATTGTCTTAAATTACTTAACCAGGAAATATGTCTTCTTCCTCTTCTTCTCCTTCCCTGTAAATTGCCTTTAAAATTTCTTTCTTTATTCCAATTCTCTCAAGTACTTCAGCATTCGATATTCTATCTGTCCACTTTATGTGTAACATTCTCCTATACGCCCACATTTAAAATGCCTCCAAGCGGTTACTATTCTCCTGCTTGAACGGCCAAGCTTCCATCTCATAAAACAGCACCGGGAATTCTTAGCACTTCATTTTAGTATCCTGATCTTGTGATGTAAGCTAAGACCTTTACAACAAAGTACCTTCCTCATTTTATTGAAAACATTTCTAGCTTGGCGAATTTTTCATCGAATTTCTTCTGTATATTCATTTTTTCATTAATGACCGTTCATAAATATTTATATTTCTTGACCTTCTCCATTGTCTGTTCTTTAATCCATAAACTCTCTTGTTGTTGGTGTGATTTCATTATGGACATAAATTTAGTCTTTAACAACCAATGTGGGGCCTCTTCACTGCTTTCTTTGTTTTTATTGTTATTGTTATTGTTATAAAGGTTAATTTCATGTTTGAGCAGGTATGAAAATAACGAATCTCTGGTATATGTAGTGAAAAAGTAGCGAACAGCCCTTTTGTACCGCACAATTGTTGAGTTTTGATGAACGGGCCCTCAAAGTTCATGCCGCGTTGCCAGTTCATTGACATTATGTATGCTCGTATATTCTTCAAGGTCACGAGCGTTGTTTGTGTTCACAGAGATAATAGGAAGGTGCTCTTCAAGGTCACGTATACCATAGTGATCAATGTTCTTGTGTTCAAGGCTAAGATCATCGTACATATTTCCTGCATATTCTTAAAGGCCATCACACTACCTACGTCTGAGTACACGGTTTTTAAGGTCAAGGTCCTTCACATTGCATATCTATCCTTCAAGGTCATCGTAGACATTACCTGCGTCTACGGTCACATTACCGATGGTTTGCAAAGAGCCCACGTTGCCTGCGTATATTCTTCAGGTTATGTGGACTCACATTCCCTACGTCGAAGTCAACGGTTTTCAAAGTCGCGTTCCCTGCATCAAAATCTTCAAGGCCAGGAAATGTTCAAGGCCATCAAGCACATCTTGGAATTTGGCTGAGTCAAGGTCATGTGTTACAGGAAGTTTTCAAGGACACCAAGTTGGACGAGTCGCTTGTTCATTTGGCGGAAATTTTAAGGCCACCTGGCTGAAAATTAGTTCATTGACCTCTGAAGTAGGTAGCTGAAATTGCAGGACTCATGTTTCAGGGCTTTACGTAGACCAAAGGTGAGCTACCCCACAATGCTCAAGGTCACAAGCAATTCTTGACCGAGTCGAGGTGTTAATTCATTTATTGCAAGTCTCAAGGTCGCAGGTATTAAATAGACTTTTTAAGCTCGTTGTGGGTGCATACGATTATTGGATGTTCTTCAAGGTAACAAGCATTCACAGTTAACAAGTGGTATACAGCAGGAGTTAGTTATTATAATTATTCTCAAGGGCACCTGCTGGCGTATTCTATTACAGATTATTGTCTATGCTAGTAGTCAAAGTTCATTGACGTTTCCAAGGTTATCGCTTTCAAGGTTACGCCCCCAGCAAAGTTCATTGACCTATGTGGTTCAGGTCAAAAATAAGCTCCTGACTTTACGCAGGATATTTCACACGCCTCAAGGCCAAATGTGATTCAACGTTCTTGTATTGACTAAATTGTAATAAAAGGATTATGTTTATGTGGGGCCATACTACTGTCCTAAACCACCAATGTAGTTTTCCTAAGAACCGGATCCGGTTCCCAGAGACATATAGCCGTTTCCCAAAACAGGGGAGCCGTCACCCAGCACAGGTAACCGTTTCTCCCCATTTCAAGGTTACACCTCTAAGAAAAGAACAAAGGCTATCCATTGTTCTGGCCGAGTTAGGGTCATAATTTCTAAAAATAGATCAATTTCTAGCTACCCCACCATTTCAGGCTCAATTCTGAGAAATCAATTTTCAAGAACTAAGGCGATCCATTGTTCAATCCGACGCTTTAAAGTCTATACTTTCAAGAACAAAGGCAATGTTCAAGCAATTCAGCCAACGCTTCATGGTCAAAGTCAAGGTCACGCCTCTGAGAAAAGAACAACGTCGATCCATTGTTCTGGCCGAATTAGGGTCATAATTCCTAAAAATAGATTGTTAGCTAGATACCCCCACCATTTCAGGCTCAATTCTGAAAAATCAATTTTCCAGAACAAAGGCAATCACTTGTTCAACCAACGCTTCAAGGTCAAAGCTGTTTTGCTCAAGGCCATCATACATATTGCCCACGTATATTCCTGAAGATCACACAGTAATTCTTGGCCGAGCTAAGGTGTTAATTCTTATAAAGCAATTCTCAAGGGTATTAAATAGACCTTTCAAGGCGTGAGAGATTCTACCTTTCAGGGCCACCCAACCAATTCTTGGCTGAGTTAAGACGTTAATTCACAAGGTCGAGGGTGTTATAGAGGTTGTCGTTGTCTATGCTAAAATGTGAGTCAAAGTTCTTGTATTGGCTAAATTGTAATAAAAGGATTATGCTTACTGTATGTGGATTCATAATACTACTGTCCTAAACCATCAGAATAAGGTAGTTTTCCTAAGAACCGGATCCGGTCCCAAAGACAAATAGCCGTTTCCCAAAACAGGGATCTCTTATCCTATACAGGGAGCCGTTCCCTCCACAATTTCACGGTCACACCTCTGACAAAGGCGATGCCATTGCTCTTGGCTGTTAGGGTCATAATTCATAGAAATCACCTGTAGGGCTATCAAATGTATTGTCAATGGCTAAAATGTATTGGTATAAATTTTCAAGGTCATAAGTCCTAGAAATCAACCTGCAGGGGTATCCCAATACATGTCTGGTGAGGGTATATAGGAGGATGTTCTTCAAGGTCACGTATACTATAGGATCCACTTTCTCGTTTTCAAGGCCATTTCGTACACACATTGCCTGCATATATTGTTCAAGGCCACTTATAGTGATCTACTTATTAATTACCTATATCAAAGTATATGGTTTTTCAAGGCCATCTCATTTCCTGCGTCCAAATACCGCAAATACCTCCCCTTTGTCTTGAGCTCAAACAGGTAAACATTTTTGCATTGACATTCAAAATAACTTAGTTTTAACTGTATCGAATCCACATTCCAAAGAAAAACAAATAACTAGCTCTAATTTCTAATCAAAATTCTGAATGAAATATGGTTTCATTTCTCAAATAAATAAAACGCATTTTAGTAGTTAAAAGAAAGAAAGGTCAAGTCGTTAGGGGAAACCCGGGCGTTTCTGTAAAATTTTAACAATTGAAGTATAAATACATCTTAAATCCGACAGTAAATAAATTAAGTCATTAAAAAAACCAATTCAGTTTTTAGTAGGAAATTAACCGTACTAAATTGAATAGTTCCTCATAGTTTTAATTTAAATAATTAGTATCCCTCACTTCTTTATAATATTCACTTTATAAATAAGAAATGTAGCTATTTAAGGAAAATTTAGTTTTACTAAGAGTCCACATTATCGATTGAAGTAAAATACTTCTTTTTTTCTCAAATAATAAATCAATAAACCAGGTAAAGGCAAGGTGAAAAAAGCAGGTAGGTGCAGTTCAATACAATATATTCATATATCTTTGAAAATTTTAATAATAAAAATTTAAAATAGTAAATATCGTATAAGTGATTATCGTGTAAATTAAATAGAGTTTGCATGGTTTCAAATTAAATAATTAACAATACTTCACTTCTTTCAATATTCGTTTAATAAATAAGAAATTTAAAAGAAGTTTTACTTCTAATAAGTATTACTTTTTCGGATTGAATTCAAATACCTTTAATGATTTTCAAAACAATAAAACAAGGAAATCGGTTAAAGTTTAACCATTTTTGTAATAAAAATTTAAACATAAAGATTATCGTACTTTAAGTTAACATAATTAGCTTTTTTCGGTGTTTTCAGGTTAAATACATGTTAAATGGCAGCTTCTAAATTAATCAAATAAGGTAAGCGTTTGAACAGGTTTTATACCCAGCTGTTTGAATATTAAATAATAAACAAAGATAATTTGATAGATGCTAACCAGTAAAAGGCTCTTTAGTTGAAATAGGCGCGAATAACATTTAGGATTAGCTACAGTATTTATTGAAATATACGGCTGCCATTAAAACCATGTGATTATTAAAACTTTAACTATTAAAAATTAATAAAGCAAACGTATAACTTTTGCTCTAAGGATTGACTCGAACAGGTAAACATTGAATGCAATAACAAGTTAATATTGAGAAGGTAATAAAATATTACATGCATTTAAGTTGTCATCGGCTCGCGACAATAATAAGAACTGATATTAATATAACTATATACGTCGAAAGCTAGACAAATAACTGTCGAAGAATAGACGATAAGATAAATAGGAATAGTAATTCGGAATCATTTGGCCGTAACGTGTCAGATTACCAAGAAACATAATTGTCCGGTGACGGACAGGGCGCAAGGGAAACGCGCCGAATGACGCAGGATGATGGAGTCAGTATGGAGTTAAACGCGTTGATGTAAAGAATTGAAATGCGATAGTAATGTAGAAAGACACTTGTACATGCATGTTATGGTACATTTTGAGATTCATGAATTAAGTATACGATCTATGTCGATTTATGATGCTATGCAAATATTGATGTCGTGACAGTAAGACGAAATAGACTGTACCGGTACGATAGGACGATACCGTTAATAGGAGAATGCTACATCGCCGGGAGAACGGACATGTTGAACGTATGTAAGCCAAACAAAGAGTGATCTGCTCGCATGGTATTACTCAAGAAAACAATACAATTGCCTCGGATCGACCTGGCTACAATGGGCGGTCAAGGTCGAAACAGACAGGCCCCGTTACTGACGACTGTGCAAGGAATGAGTGGCGAGTCGGTACGTGGAATGTTAGAGGTATGCATGGTAAAGAATTTGAAATTGCGAATGTAATGTACGAAAGACACCTTGACATTCGGTGTGTATCGGAGACAAAGCGCAAAGGAAGGGATGCTGTGGTCAGGAGTTGAGATGGAAGTGCATGGCGCAAAAGGAGTTGGGATGATGATATCATAAGTGAAAGAGCGAAAAGATGCGTTAAACAGTACGAATTGGTATCTCCCCGGGTAATATGGGTTAGAATGAAAGTGGAGTTTCGAAGAATTTTTCTTATTGCATGCTATGCACCGGTGAATGGAGAATGAGACCAGGAGCGTGAGAACTTCTGGAATGAAGGAGAGAACTTGTTGAACGTATGTAAGCCAAACGAAAGAGTGATTGTAGTGGGGGATATGAATGGATAGGTGGGTGTACAGAGAGAACATAGTGAACGCGTTCTAGGAAAGTTCGGAGACCAAAGAGTCAATGAGAACGGTGAACACCTGCTGAACATCTATGTGGAGAGAAACCCGTTTGTATCCAAATACGTGGTTTAAACATACAAATGTGCATATATATATATATATATATATATATATATATATATATATATACATGGCAAAGAGGTGAATCTAAAAGTATGATAGACTTGATAGTGTATGATGAACGGCTTAGAAACCTGGTGAAAGACAAAAGAAAAAAAAATTAATGCGCGGAGCGGAGTGTGGATCAGACGTCTTTTTGGTTGTATCGAGAGTGTGTTTAGGGTAAAAGTGGGTCTGGATAAAGAAAGCAAGCGTAGTACGATCGTCCAGAATCAGGGTTGACAAACTAGTGGATAATGGTGCGAGAATGAAGTACGCAGATGCTGTGAGTAAAGAGTTGAATGTAAATGAAACAGTGTGGAACGAACAAATAAAAGACACTGACGTTGAAAGTGTATGGATAAGCTTGAAAAACTCTGTTGTCAATTGTGCCGTGCGAATATATGGAAGAGTGACTGTAGGTAGACAGAAAAAATGTGCTTGGTGGAATCAGTCTGTAAAAAAGGCAGTATGTAAGAAAAAAGGTAGGTACATGGCAATGATTGCTGCAAAAAATGAGACTGAGAAAAAGCGATTGTATGAGGTGTACAGATTAAGAAACAAAGAAGCGAAGGAGGCAGTGAGTAAGTAAAGAGGAAGTGATGGCTGTGGAAGGAGAGACAATGCAGAATGATTTTGAGGGAAACAAAAAGTCTTCTGGTAATGGGTCAAAAATACAAAACGTGGGCCAAAACAGAACGCTGCAGGAGTGATGAATGCTAGAAACGAAATAGTATGGGACGATTGTGAAGTGAGGAAATGCTGGCAAGAATATTTCGGAAAGCTGTTCAGTAGTGAGGAAAGTAAGACTGAAGGGTTAAATAAGCAGAATATAGAAGAAATGATGAATGAAACTGAGAAGGATATTGGAATAAATGAGGTAGAGAAAATGGTAGGAAGGTTAAAAACGGCAAGGGGGCAGGCGTAGATGAAATCACTGGTGAAATGCTCAAGTATGGTGATGTAAAGCATATACGAAGATTGTGTGAATTATTCAATGTATGCATTATGTGTGGAAAAGTGCCGAGTGATTGGAAGAGCGCTATTATTGTACCATTGTATAAGAGTAAGGGGAACAAGAGTGATTGTAAGAACTGCAAAGGAATAAGCTTGCTCAGCGTGCCTGGTAAAGTATTTGGAAGAATACTGATTGATAGAGTGCGAGAAACTACACGAACTAAGATGTGGGATGTGCAAGGTGGCTTCATGTCAGGGAGAGGATGTGTCGATCAGATAGTTGCTCTCCAGCAGGTGATCGAAAAGTGTTTGAAAGTAAAAAGATAGTTGTACTGTGTTTGTAGATCTGGAGAAAGTATATGATAGAGTGAATAGGGAGAAGCTGTGGGAAATATTAAATGAATATGGCGTAAATAAAGGTCTAATAAATGGAATAAGGACAGTATAGAACGGTAGTCGGGCATGTGTTAGGGTGAGAGGAGGTGTGAGTGATACTTTAATATTGAGCAAAGAGTGCGACAAGGCTGTGTGATGTCACCGTAGTTGTTCAATGTATGCATGGATAAATGTCTTAGACAAGCATGTACCGATACAAATGGTGTAATGGTTTGTGACTAAACGTACCACCTCTAGTGTATGCAGATGACACAGTCTTATTAAGTGACAGTGCGGATGAGCTGCAAACCTCTCTGAGGAAGTTTGATACGGTCTGTGAGAGCATGTACCTAAAGGTAAACGTGAACAAACCTAAGATTGTGGTGTTCAATCGGGAACGTGGAAAGGAGAGTAGAGTATTTACTCTGCAAGATAAAATTGTGGAGCAAGTGGACGAGCTGGTATATCTCGGTGGAATGTTTACTGCAGATGGTACAATTGAGAGCGAGATTGGATGAAGGGTCAGTGCTGGAAGGAAAGTGATTGGAAGTATGTGGACGATAATGAGAAATGAAAGCATGATCCTAGCTGCGAAACGAGCAATCTATAATGGCGTATTCGTCCCGTCAGTACTGTATGGAAGTGAGACATGGGTATGTCAAAAAAAGCACGAAAGAAAAATAAATGTCGTGGGTATGAGATTCCTGAGAAGCGCATGTGGTAAAACGAGAAGGGACAAGATAAAAAATGAATGCATAATGACGGAGTGTGGTGAGGAAAGGACGATGATGGATAGATATAAAAGGAGTACATTACGTTGGTTTGGTCACATTGAGAGAATGAACAACGCAATATTAACGAAACAAATATATGTGGGGGAGGTTAGGGGAAAGCCCGGGTCTGGTAGGCCGCGTAAAACTTGGCTGAATGTAGTAGAATCTATGATAAAGGAAAGAAAGGTAAGGAATTTTAAAAATAAAAGGGCATGTCAGAGACTATGTATGAATCTTGCGGAAGCTAGGAAGGTATGCGTAGATAGGAAATCATGGAGAAAGGTTGTGAATGAGGAATAAATAAGAGGCAGGGATTGCTTTGACTATCCCGCAAGGGAATGGCGTGAAGGTTAAGTAAGCAAGTAAGTACATAATTTTCAAGGTCCTCTCGTACACCGTGCGAAGTATATTCTTCAAGGTCACCAAGGAATTCTTGGTCAAGTCGAGGTTCTAATTCTTGGGATTCTCAAAGTCAAGTTATAGGTGTAGGGACTCTATTTTCAGGTAGAGGTCATGTGGCGGGAAATGTTCAAGGTGCAGGGGGCAGCAAGGTCACATGGATTTCAAGCAAGCTATTCTTATCTGAGTCGAGGTGTTAATTCAGTTATTACAATCCTCGGGATAGTCTGCAGGGTATTCCTACAAATCAATTCCTAATCAATAACCAATCAGTGACTTTTGCATAAGTCTTAAAAGTTATTACAATGCCTAGAAATCTATTCTCATGGTCAAAGGTGTTATTTCCAGGTACCTCCACCATTTCAAGCTCAATCCTGAGAAATCAATTTTCAAGGTCAGGGGTATTTCAGTTGAGACATATTGTCGTCTATGTTAAAGGTAGGTTAAATGGTTCTTGCAATGCCCAAATTGACTATTTAATGTTAAAATCAGTTGGCGGGCAGATGTTGTTTATGCTAATAAGTGTAGGTCAAGGTTAAACGATTCTTTTATTGGCTCTGTGTGTATATATGTTTTGACTTTTCCTTGCCGTTTTTTGACGTTTCTTAGTGCTTTTTGACCTATTTAACGTTTCTTTGGCGTTTTTTTGACGTTTGCCTGATGTTTCTGTTTTTTGACGTTTCTTTGGCGTTGTGTGTGTATATGCGCGAGAATTTGTCAAGGTGAGGTCACGCTCCATTCAAGGTGAGCGAGACATGTCAAATCGAAATTTCGTGGTCGGCATTTTGCAATTCACCCGAAGGCATATGAAGAAGGACATGTTGTAGGTCAAGGTTAAATGGTTGTGTGGTTGGAAATTTTCAAGGTCTCTAAGAAATTTGATTGTAAAAATCATGTGTGTTAACCTACAGGCTATCCCAATCCCACCCGATGTTATCCGACCTTATCCGATCAAAATTTTTCAAGGTCACCAAGCAATTTAGTCGAGTCAAAGTGTTAAATCAGTTATTAAATCAACTGCAGGACCAATTCTAAACGGTTCATGGAAACAGGTTGTTTCGTTGAAGAATGATGTCGATGATAAAAGGTAGGTTAAGTGGTTCCTGTATTGGCTAAAATGTTTATAAAAATAAAAGGGTATGTGGATTCATAACACTACTATCCTAACCAGGAGCTGGCCCGTCTCAGGATGTGGTAGTTTTCCCCAAGAACTGGATCCGTTTCCCAAATACAGATAGACGTTTCCTGACGTTTTCGGTCTTCTGATTGGACGCTGGATTCTACATGTGGGTGATTAGGTTTAGGATATAGGACCGATCCTGGCCCACATTATACGAATTGAACGTTATTTAATCCGCCGTGCACGTACGTGCTCCCCCTTCAAGGTCAAAATTCGTCGGTTCTTAGAAGTTATTACAATTATTGGAAATCAAGCTGGCCTGCAAGGGCATTCTTAGGATTTCTAAGGTTATACGGTGCTTTTATTGGTTCTGTGTGTATCTACATATCCATATATCGTTTTAAAACGTTTTTTAAATATTTTTTCGGCGTTTCTTGACGTTATTTCGAGGTTTGCGATGTGTTTTCCAGCCATGTCGTGCGTATGGGGTACCATTAGAAATCTAAAGATAGAAGCAGTTTGTGGAAACATGAAGGTTGTTTTGGGAATAGTAAATAAGTATTCCTATTGCTCAATTCTAACAAGAGAATCAGTTCGTGGCAACAAGAGGGTTGTCTATGCTAAACGTATATCGAGGTTCCTGTATTGGCTAAATATTATGCTTACAGTATCTTACTATCCTAACCACCAGCAGGAGGTAGTTTCTCTAAGACAGATAACCATTTACCAAATACAGATAGTCGTTTCCCAACACAGCTAACCCAGAAGCAGTAGTCGTTTCCCCAAATTGAACCAGGCCGTGCAGGGGTAAAGTTTATTGATCTGAGGGGGTTAAAGTTAATTGGCTCGAAGGATATCATATTCTTAAAAAGCAACTCATGGGAAGGTTGTTGTTTATGCTAAAAAGGTTAGATGGTGTCTAAATTGAGTCAATTTTTACCGGAATTATTAGAAATCTGAAAATAGGTCAAGGTACAGATAAAAGGCAATTTTTATGTTATAGAAAAGCTGAATAATCCGCTTAAATCACCTAGGGGTAGTTTTTAGCAAATTCTAAAGCGTTTTTAATGAGAATGACTTTGTATGGGTCTAAAAAAGCTGGACACAAAGCAGTAAGTGCTGAGGAGTGAGCAATTGGAGACGTTAATAAAGCCAGTAAAACTCGATTTGGAGTATTATATAATGAAAACAGAAAATGATGAAGCAGTGTATTGGCAATAAGCAATATGTAAAAATAGTATAGTAAAGTAGAAGCATGAAAGGTGTGGTGAACGTACAGCGTTAGAATCGCTTTTACAAGTATTTCAAAGAAGAAAATGTAAAACGCCGCTAAATATAAAGGATGTGTTCATGAGTAGTTTAGGTGCAGTCAAAAAACCACACATAGTAGAGTCCCCAACCATATGAAATGGTTTAACTAGAATCATTTTGCAAAGAGTGTGTTTATTGCTGACAAATGTCAAAAAGCTTCTGTAGTACTAGTTCTTTGGTAGTGTTCTATCCTCGTGCAGTCAACCCATGAAGGTTAAACGGTTTCTTATTGGCTCTACATATCTATGTTTGGGCGAGAGAATTTTTTAACAAACGTCTAGTCATTAGTACCGCCCTAGGATTTTATACGATATCGACCTTCTTCCTCCAGATGAGAAGGCGATACATATTATGTACTTTAAGCTATCGAAACACTGAATTAGGAAATTGTAATCTCCCATAAGGAAATAGAACCCCTTTCCCAAGCTTACGTACGTTGGAACTGGCTTTACAGAGGTGAAATTGGACTATATACAACGTATAAAAGAAGAGTATACGGGTTTATTGGAAAAGAACAATCACAGAGTTTAATAAATTGCGTTATATATATTAGAAAATATGGACTCGTCTTTGGCTAGAAGGGAGGAATAATGTATAGATTTACATTGGATGTACTAAAATATAAAGAAAGAATTGTGTTTCCGTTAGATAAATAACATTTATAAAAAAAATGTAGTTAGCTATTTGTTTGTGTAAAGTGCTGTAAATCTAAATGACCCCTAAATTAACAAAAAAATCGATTTAGTTACAGACTTTTCGGTTATAATGCAGATCGCTAGAACCAGAAAGGATCTAATTTACCTGTACATGAAAGAAACGTGATTGAATTTCTATCAATAAATGGCATTTATGTTAACTCTCTAAAAATTCTTTTATCATTGAAGCGTTATAATGAAAAAATTCAATGATTTTGCTTTGTATAAAGGAGATTTAAATTGATTTTTCGCAAAACATGACCTTTTTAAAAAATGTATAATTATCGAGATTTAGCCCAAAACCTAAAAAATTGACTAAAATGTGGACGTTTCAAACCTCAGATTCATATTCAGCGACCCGAAAAAACATAAATTAGTCCTGGATCTAAAATTTCGGCCCTTTTTATTCCGAAATTGGCTAGCCTTGGACTTAAAAGAGTAAACAATGACAGCTATATAAATTACAGTATAGAAATGGAGTAAACAATGTAAATTTGATGTACTACGCCCAATGTTTCCGTTAATTAATAAAAAAATCGATTTAGTTATAGATTTATTGGTTTTAATGAATGCAGAACGCGAGACAAAGAAATTTGCTGGTTTTTATATCAATAAATGGTTTTCTTAATTGTTAAGGTACATTTTCTTTAAATTACGTCACCGTTAAGAATGTGAAACTGATTTAATACAATGAAAACCCATTCTAACTCCTAATAATAATGAAACCATTTATTTAAAATTAAATTATCTGTATGAATTCGAGCTTATTGTATCCTATTTAAAACAAAGAAAACCTCTTATAAGGCACACTAATAATGAAAAGCGATTTATTGATATAAAAACAAGCAAATTTCTTTGTCTAGCATTCTGCATACATTAAAACTAATAAATCTATAACTAAGTCGATTTTTTTATTAATTTAGGAGTCATTAAAACATTTTATATAAATGTTATTTAAGCAACATTACAATTCTTATGTCTATTTTAAATCTGTACATTGTTAACTCTCTTTTCTAACCAATAATTAGACATGTGCAACGAATCTATATTTTCTAATTGCAATATATAACACAATTTTATTTCTATAGCTAATCTGCTTAATACTTAATTTTGTTCCCTCATATAACTATATTGACATTCTCCATTCGCATTTTGACAACGTGCTAGTTATCATATACAATGTATAAAAAAAGCAAACCTTTTATATTACTTTAAAAAATGAAAAATCACTATAACGATTTATTAATAAAAGAAATTTTAGTTAACATATGCATAAATTGCCATTTATTGATGTAGAAACTATCACGTTTCTTTGTATATAAATTTTCATACATTAAAACCAATAAATATATAACTAAATCGATTTTATCATTGAAACATTTTATATAAAAATTTTATTTATTTAATTGACAGAAAGATTGGGCGTAGTATATCAAATTTACATTGTTTACTCCATTTCTATACTGCAATTTATATAGCTGTAATTGTTTGCTCTTTTAAGTCCAAGGCTAGTCAATTTCGGAATAAAAAGGGCCGAAACTTTAGGTACAGTCCTAATTTATGTTTTTTCGGGTCGCTGAACATGAATCTGAGGTGTGAAAGGTCCACATTTTAGTCAATTTTTTAGGTTTTGGGCTAAATCTCGATAATTATGCATTTTTTCAAAAAGGCCATGCTTTGCGAAAAATAAATTTAACCTTGACCTACTTATTAGCATAAACAACATGTCCCTCTTCATATGCATACAGACAGAGCCAATAAAGAAATCGTTTAACCTTAACCTACACTTATTAGCATAAACAACATATGCCTGCGAACTGATTATAATAAGATACCAATACATTGTAACCTTGAATAGGTCAATTTGGGCAATAAAAGAACCATTTAACCTACTTTTTAACACAGACGACAATATATCTCAACTGAAATAACCCCCTGACCTTGAAAATAAAATTTAATTCTCAGGATTTAGCTTGAAATGGCGGGGGTACCTGGAAATAACTCATTTGACCTTGGGAGTAGATTTATAGGAATTGTAATAACTTCTAAGACTTATACAAGTCTCTGATTGGTTATTGATTAGGCATTGATTTCTAAAAATGCCCTGCTGACCACCCTGAGGATTGTAACAACTGCTTGAAAGCCACGAGACCTAGCTTCCCCCTGCACCTTGAACATTTCCCGACACATGACCTCTACCTGAAATTAGAATCCCCACACCTACAACTTGATAGTCTGTTTAATACCTCTGACTTGGAAAATTCCAAGGATTAGCATCTCGACTTGACCAAGAATTCCTTGGTGACCTTGAAAATATACTTTACAGGGTGTACGAGAGAACCTTGAAAACCGTGTACTTTGATGTAGGTAGGTAATGTGTACAATGATCTTCACCTCGAAAAACCATGTACTTGGACGTGAACAATCTGGACCTTAACATTGAAGAATATACGTAGGAAATGTGCGAAAATTGATACCAATACATTTTGGCTGTTGACCTAGACAATCTATTTGCAGGTTAATACATGACCTTCACTCAGTCAAGAATTGCTTGCTCAAAAGCCACGTGGCGTCATTGATTAGAAATGCTTCTAAATCTGACTTCCCGACATATGATCTCAACCAGTTAGGTGACATGACCTTGAAAAGTATAATGCTCCGCACCTTGAAGAGTCTATTTGAATATCCCGTGCAGGAGAGTTCTAGGAATTATGAGCCTGACCGGACCAGAACTGCTTGAAGATCGCCTATGTCCTTGAAAGTTCATTTCTCAGAGGTGTGACATTCCAGGGAAAGTATACGTGACCTAATGCACTTACGGGTTTTCCTTAATAAATTAATAAGTAGATCACTATGCGTGGCCTTGAAGAATATATGCAGGCAATGTGTGTACGCAATCTGTCTTTGGGGACCGGATCCGGTTATTAGGAAAACTACCTTATTCTGATGGTTTAGGACAGTAGTATTATGAATACACATACCGTAAGCATAATCTTCTTATTACAATTTAGCCAATACAAGAACCTTGACTCACATTTTAGCATAGACAAGGACAACCTCTATGATACCCCGTACCTTGAGAATTAACGCCTTAACTCAGCCAAGAATTGATTGGGTGGCACTGAATAGTAGAATCCCCCACGCCTTGAGAGGTCTATTTAATACCCTTGAGAATTGATTTATAAAAGTTAACACCTTAGCTCGGCCTAGAATTGCTGTGTGACCTTGAGGAATATACGTAGGCAATGTGTGTGATGGCCTTGAGCAAAACAACTATGACCTTGAAGTGCCGAATGAAATGGTGGGGGTATCTGGATAACAATCTATGTTTAGGAGTTATGACACCAATTCGGACAGAACAACCGCCTTTGTCCTTTTCGCAGAGGTGTGACCTTGAAAAGTGTAAGCGTCGGATTGAACAATGGATCGCCTTAGTTCTTCAAAATTGATTTCCCAGAATTGAGCCTGAAATGATGGGAGTAGGTAGAAATTGATCTATTTTTAGAAATTATGACCCTAACTCGGCCAGAACAATGGATAGCCTTTGTTCTTTTCTCAGAGGCGTGACCTTGAAATGGGGAAACGGTTACCTGTGCAGGATGACGGCTCCACTGTTTTGGGAAACAGCTATCTGTCTTTAGATACCGGATCTGGTTCTTAGGAAAACTACCTTGGTGGTTTAGGGCAGTAGTATGGCCTCACGTAAGCATAATACTTTTATTACAATTTAGTCAATATAAGAACTTTGAATCACATTTGGCCTTGAGGCGTGTGAAATATCCTATGCAAAGCCAGGAGCTTATTTTTGACCTGACCACATAGGTCAATGAACTTTTCTGGGGAGCTTAACCTTGAAACCGATGACCTTGGAAACGTCAATGAACTTTGACTACTAGCATAGACAATAATCTGTAATAGAATACCCCAGCAGGTGACCTTGAGTGTAATTGCAATAATTAACTCCTCCTGTATACCACTTGTTAACTGTGAATGCTCGTGATCTTGAAGAACATCCAATAATCGCATGCACCTACAACGAGCTTAAAAAGTCTATTTAATATCTCCGACCTTGAGACTTGCAATAAATGAATTAACACCTCGACTCGGTCAAGAATTGCTTGTTACCTCGAGCACTGTGGAGTAGCTCACCTGTGGTCTACGTAAAGCCCAGACACATGAGTCCTGCAATTTGAGGGACCTACTGCAGAAGTCAATGAACTAATTTCCTGCCACATGGCCTTAAAATTTCCCGCCATGAACAAGTGACTCATCCATCTTGGTGTCCTTCAAAATTTCCTGTAACACATGACGTTGACTCAGCCAAATTCCAAGATTTGCTTGATGGCCTTCAACATTTCCTGACCTTGAAGACTTTCATGCAGGGAACGTGACCTTGAAAACCGTTAACTTTGACGTAGGGAATGTGAGTCCCCACACCTTGAAGAATATACTCAGGCAGAGTAGGCCCTTTGAAAACCTTGATATCGGTCATGTGAACGTGGACTCAGGTAATGTCTACGATGGCATTGAAGGATAGGTAGGCAATGTGAGGGACCTTAACCTTGAAAACCGTGTACCCAGGCGTAGAGAATGTGACGACCTTGAAGAATAGGCAGACAATATGTACGATGACCTTGACCTTGATAATGAGAACATGGATCCCTATAGCTGCAACGGTGACCTTGAGACGCATGACCAGTATAACGCTCGTGGCATAGACTTACTTCCACGAACGGAGGTCATTAGGTTTATATATATATATATATATATATATATATATATATATATATATATATATACACATATGCATCTATATGCACATTACCTTGAAGTGGAGTAATTTAACCTCACTTTTTGAAACGTTGCAACACTGTAAAGTAGTCTAGAAATGCAGTAGCTATACTACTGATGTTTACTGTACTGATTCTAAAGAGCCTCAAAATTCGATGTGGTCTGGATGTTATCTGAAATAATTAGTTCTTCTCTGATGTTTTCAAAGTGACGTTTCGTAAAATACCTATAAATCAATATAAATGCATGAAATAATCTTATGTACCAATAAATTATGTACTTACAGAAATTAATTAAGGAATAGACACGTTAACTGGAGTGGTTTAACGTTTCGTGATTTCTAAAGGTACCTTTCCACTGAGGCAACGACGTGCAACATGTAGCACGCATACGTGTAGTTGTGTTGCTGCATGTTAGCCGTGTTGAGTGTCGCCCAATGTCGGAAGTCGAATGTCGCCCAAGAATAGTTGTCAGTTGTCGCATGCTACGTGATGCTGTTGCTTGTGCCACGAGGCTATCAATTCAAGTAATCTTTTATGACCTAATCAAAGGTATTTATGATCTAAATTTCATTTAGGTATCTTAAATCGTTTCAGAGATAATACAAAGAAGAATTTTTGGGGCCACTTTTCTAGGGCCGCATGCAGGAGGCATTTTTAGACACATGTTTATTAACCAAACTAACGTCATTTTTTAATATAATATTTACCCTTGAAATTAACGGAATGTTTTTTGAAACACCCAGCATATATAAGAAAACTGAAACGTGTAATAAGTAATAACACCTGGCCACCAATGGTGGTTTCTTATCATCTAAATTATATTTTCTGTTCTACGTAAACTGGAATACGTAGCTTATAATTATAGAACACATTAGTGAATGGTTATAAAGCCTCCTTGAAAAATATTCCAAAGGACCACTAATCAGATAAAGGAACAGGTTGGATATTCGTCCACTACATGAACAATAATCAACGTTAATGTGTTTGTGCTATAAGTTATATCCAATCCAAGTCACTTTGATCCGATATATGTACCAACAACACTTTTTAGTTGTTCAGCACAAGCTTACTTACGCGCCGGTAAACCCGATAGTGCAATTAGAGGGGTTTTGATATCGTCATCGTTATCAGTACGGATATAACACTTTTCTGGGACACATTATTTCACAGAATTGGGTTTACATAGATACCTGTTTTTGTCTTTGACAATACAGCTTGGAAAAAGGTTATAACTTCAGACTCCCCCATTTTCTTTTATGTCCGATATAATAAGCCTTTTAAGCAAGTTATTTGTTTTCCTTCTCATTTCAATTTACTTACTGTCACGGCCCCTTTTATTCAAAATAGTAACATTTTCGTAAAAATTTAAATAGCTTTGACATCAACTGCACGTAGTATCTCATCAAATAATCCCACTACGGGATTATGTTACTCAAGAAGTGACTACATAAAATGTATAACAGTTTGCGCTTAATGCTGTAATCACTTTTCATCAACCGGAATATAATTTTAATCCTTAATGTTCGCATACCTCGTTTGACAGCATTGGTCATGTCATCACACCATAATTCCCAAAATTTTCTGTACTTTAGCTATAATTTTTGTGATAATTAGACTCAATTTTATCGATCTACTATGTTAAAAAGTAAAAAACATTGCTTTATTTCATATTATACTGAAACCAACACAAAATAATGTTATATATCGCTTTTACGAGTGGCCTACCAAGATTTCCCCAAAACTTATTATGTTACTGGTTAGTTGGCCATTATTTCTATAAATATATGGGATTGATGTACATTCAAACTTGTTGTACAGAAATTCATTCTACAATTTACTCTATGTGCTCATATGAACCCTTGTAGAACCTGAATATAACTTGCAATGCTACCGAATGAGGCCTAATAGTTTTACCTTTATTGCATTTTTCATTCAATTTCTTTAAACTTTTTTATTTTTGTGTATAAAGATATTAATTTAAAAATGTTAGTGGTGTTTTCATGGTAAATGCATAGAAATGGGCGAACGACCAGGCGCAGTTGAAGGTGGTTGGTCAAGATGGTCAAAATGGACCCCATGCTCTAGAACATGTGGTGCAGGAATTTCAACGCGAGAACGATACTGCGATAATCCACTACCTGCACATGGAGGTAAATATTGCTGTGGTGACCACAAAAAGCACAAAATATGCAATTCTCAGGTACGTCACGTTTTTATACTTCTGATTAAAGATGTAAATATGTTTTCAGCCTTGCGAAATACATTCACCTTCATTCAGAAATATACAATGTTCTGAATTTGATGATTGGGTGTATCCTGAGGACCATTTGATACATCAATGGCGAGCTTATCATATGCCAAATGGTACCAATCCAAATGTCACCTTATAGTATTATAATATTTGTTTTAGAGAATCCGTGCATTTTGTTTTGTGTAAATGACATAGGTGAAATTGCCTCTTTACGACCACGCGTGGAGGATGGCACAAAATGTGTTCGAGGTGTAAGAGATATATGCATTGATGGAATATGCAGGGTAATTATAAATAAATATACAATGTATACAATATAATAACCACTTTTAATAGGAAATTCCGTGTGATTTAGATTTAGAATCGAATGCCGTAGAAGATTGGTGTGGTGTCTGTAAAGGAGATGGCACGTCTTGCAAAGTAAGGTCAGGGCAAAAGCGATTTGGAGTATCTAAGCAAAATGGTAAGAAAATTATATTGTTTTCATATAGTAATTAACATGTTGCACTAGAAACTAGAAGGTTAGTGAATATTCCAATGGGTGCACATAATATTAAAATTGAAGAAACTATTCCATCAGATTCGATGATACAAGTAAGAGATTGTTCTCAAGTAATCCTTCAAGGGTATATTCTAGTTTTGTACATGTTTAAAAAAATATTTAATAAATAATGTTTTTATAGAGATATACCTGGCATATATAATATAACCGGTAGCAAAGCATGGCTAGGCAATATAAGAACAAAACAGGAAGTACTTACAATACCAGGAACTATATCACAAAATATTTCTGTTTGGGTATTACAACAATGACATTCAAACATAATCGTTTTTGAGTAGTTATTTTTAGATTTTCTTGTTAGCAAATGTAACGGTTAAATATTCCTACAGTGTTCCTACTAATGTGAAACGAACACCAATATTTGCATGGGATTTTATAGAATGGAGTAAATGTTCTGCTCAATGTGGACCTGGAACTGAAATAGCTGTCCCTAAGTGCACAGAAAAAGTTGCCGGTTTGGTTGATGATCTGTACTGCAAAGACAAACATAAGCCTAAGGAGCGTGTTAGACCTTGCGAGAAATCACCATGTGTACCTAGGTATATGTATAATTTTTCATTAAACTTTCTTATTTTATAAGACCTTTTAGATGGATGATTGGTGATTGGCAAGAGTGTCTAGGTTGTCCCCACGGAAAACGTTATAGGATGGTGAAGTGTATAATACCTACTGGGGAGGGAGAAGGTGAAGCAGATATTATTTCTGATTATAGATGTGCACCGCCCAAACCCAGAGAAAAAGAGAAATGCTCTTGTCAGTTATCCTCAAAAATCAAAAGGAGAGATAACAGTGTAAAAAGTGAGAAGCTGAATTTTATTCCATTATTGATGAATTTTAAACCTCATATACTTTAGCACCTGTACAACATAATTCAGCCCAAGACGTCAAATTTCCTCAAAATGATGACCTTAATATTAACGAATCCCGTCCTTCCACACCAGTAGTTGGTAGTCTTCCCGACAGCGATGCTTTAGATGAAAAAATGAATGGGGTAAGTATGGAAGAACGTGTTATATGTTTTGATGTGAGCAACACATAGATTATGCAACCGAAAAAACTGATTCAGAATTTACAGAAAAATCAGAAATGTAATAAAATACAGGGTGTCCTATTTAAAGCAATGAAGTTGCATGCTCTCCAGTTTATGTGAGACACCCTGTATAAACGAAAATATTTTCTTTAAATGCTGGTTTGATTACTGAAAAACATTTGTATTTAAACTTTTTTTCTATCCCTATTGTATATATATATATATATATATATATATATATATATATTATATATATATATATATATATATATATATATATATATATATATATATATATATATATATATATATATATATAAGTATTATATATTTGACGAATATTTAATAAAAATTCTTTTTTTCTCTTTCTGGAAAATGTTGAAGTTTGTAGTTCGTTTTCATTGACACACGTACCATAGTGAAGAAAGAGAAAGAGAAAAAAAGAATTTTTATTATATATATATATGGGACAGGTTTGATTCAAGGTTGGCGTCCTACCCCTCCGTGAGCCCTTGGCCCACTTACACCTCCGTCTCCCCCGGAAAGAGCCATATCCCAACCCTATATCTTCTACTAATACCCATACTTCTACCCTAAACACCTATTCTCTCCATCTTCCAGCGTGGAAGATTACGGCTATTAACCCATCAGTATAACCTTGTTCTCAACGCAGAATCCCACTCCGATACGGAGAGCCTTGCGGATTTTGGAGGAGGCAGAAGATCGACTAAATGTAACACAAATTAACGAACTAAAACAAAAACAAGCTTCCACTCACAACATATAATATCATTACCATCAGTACAGACGACCATCTGGAACAATTGGAACAATAACTAAAGGCTATTAAATGTGATCAACACACGCATAGAACATCGAATAGTTGACTATTCAACAGTATCTGAAAGAGTGATATACCTAGCCTTCAAATTGAATAAATGATACAACCGCCAGGTAATACACTGTTATGCTCTAACTTCCACCGCGGATTAAGAACTGGTGGGAAACTATATGAGGATATAACGCATACTAGGAACCTAGAATCATCACGGGGGACTTTAATACCAAAGTAGGGAAGAGAAACAGTAGAGTAGAGACGCTATCTGACTATAAGTGCCGAAAAATTATTCTGTTTAAATCCGTGCTATGAAAAACAATGAAAAAGAAAGCGGAAATGGCGTAGTCCAGATGGTCAGATTAAAAAATAAATAGAATTGACCCTCTTAAATGGTTGAACTATATGCAAAGACGTCTCTATATTAAACCGATTCAACATGGTTGGGTCGTGCCGGTATATGTATCAATACGAAGTTAGCAAGAAAAAGCTATTAACATAAGAACCCTTTCCAACTTTCTAACACAAAATGAGGACGAATTAGCACGGAAGTTTGCACCAGATTCACTCGAACACAAAAATGTACATGAATTGTCT
This sequence comes from Vesta saturnalis, assembly GCA_036346205.1. Lineage (NCBI taxonomy): Eukaryota > Metazoa > Arthropoda > Insecta > Coleoptera > Lampyridae > Vesta > Vesta saturnalis. The sequence continues at coordinate 1,167,155 of JARFJB010000966.1, read as the reverse complement.
GAAGAATAATTAAGAAGATACAAAGAAAATATGTTCAAATCAAATCAATTAAATCAAAAAGAAGCTAAATTAAAGCCACAGACCATACAACTAGTAGCAAAAGGGAGAAGAACCAAAAAAGACTATCCTGAGTATAGAGCCATAAATGTAGCAGTTGAGAAAAACGTAAGGAAAGGTTTAAGAGCATACAGAACGCAACAGATATTCGAAACTATGGAGAACAACTAAAATGTGAAAGTGCTCAAAGCGATCAAATCCATTGGAAGACAAGAAATCATAAAAATAAAAAACGAACGAGGAGTGTTACTATCACGCAAGCAGGAAATTGCTAGGGAAATCCAAAAATTGTACGAGAAACTTTACACGTTCACCATTCCAAACCCCAGAGGTTACTTCAAAGACATCCTAAATATAGGCTCAGAAGGTCTTCCTGAAATAATGCCGTCCTAAATTGAAGTCGCCCTCAAACGAATGAAAAACATGAAAGTCCTCGGAGCAGACAAATCTATTACGGAGATGTTAAAATTCCTATTGGAAGGACAAATACCGCCTTGGAAAAAATCGGAAGTAATTCTCCTCCATGAAAAAGGGCGCATCGCAATTTTAGAAAATTCCCAACCCATAATCCTGCTGTCACACCTTTGCAAGTTGCTAACTCGAATAATAAGAAATCTATTGAACGCGTACCAGCCAGTAGAACAGATATGCTTCCGTAAGAGGTTTAGCACTATCGAGCATTTACAAACAATTGCAACGGAAGTTACAATTGTTACAAACTTGCAGGTTCGTGGTAAGATTCGATACTTCTTTATTTCAAATTTTCCAGGTAGTATGCTTGGATTTACCTTTCGTACTATTTTTCTTACCGGGTTAGCTCCTGGTAATAGGGTTAATTTGGGAAAGGTTTAAAAAAAAACTCTCCATTTAAATTTATAATCAGAACTCTTAATCATCAATTAATTTAGAAAAATAATTTAATATCCGAGTGCAAAATTATCAGTTATTTGATACCCCAGCAGGTTTGAAGGGGTTACTCACGTTCAAATAGAATGAGTTTAAAACAAATTATGTATCGTTGTTTACTCTTCTTACAGTTCGTTATAAATTTGACAAGCAATTCAAACTTCCAGTTTTAATTTTATAGGTTTATTACATTTACTTCCGAATTAAACAAAAAGTTTACAGTCAATCAGTAAACAGAAACTTAATCCCCCAACTAGATATAAAAACTTTACAGGCAGTTTGTTATCTCTAGCAAAATATGAAACCACAAAAAAAAAATTCTACACAAAACTCGTTTCCTTTCACTGATAATTCAGATTACATAATAAAAACTCAAAAAACACTGTACTTGTTGCTGTTCATCAAGGCTAAATACAACGCAGGTTCGTGTACCAAGTCAGGGATCTCCTGTCGACAATGTTAATAGCGTTCGGCTACTTCTCCGTCAGATTATCGCAGTATTTCATTCATAAGTAGATATGAAATTCACATATAAGCTCCCAACAACGTTATACAAAGCGTCTCATTAACAATACATGAGGCATTGTTTCCTTTTTCTTTACAACCGCATTAGCTGTTAACGACTAGAGCGGTGTTATAGCGCCGAAACCCAATTGATATCAACGACGAAAGCAAAATTATTGTGTATTCCTAATGTTGTTGTTGAGGTATCTCCTTTATTTGTACAATTACAGGTCAGCACTTCACTGGAATTGTTTTAACAGCACTCTATTTCGTCGCACATATAAAACCACAAATCTTCCTTCACTAAGTAGATAAATTCTTTCTATCACACTAACGTTCATTAACTTTCTCTTTATTAACAAATTTGGTCCCTAATTGCATAGGACCTTCTTTAACAGTAGTAAAATAAATTTATAGTTTTTTTTCTTGATTTGAAAAAAATAAAGCCCGTTACACAATCCGGACAGTAGTTAAAAAAACGATAGAATACAATATACCAATACACCTAACCCTCGTCGATTACCATAAAGCCTTTGACAGTGTCGAGCCATGGGCTTTCTTGACAGCTCTAGACGACGCTAGAATTGGTACTAGATATTCTTCCCTTATAAAGAATATATATGACGTGGCACATAAAGGTAGACGAAGACCTAATAACCAAAAAGAAAACCTTGGTAAGGGCATGAGACAAGGTGGTACCATCTGGCCTAAGCTGTTCACTTTGGCCTTAAAATGTATGTTCAAAAAATTTGCTTGAGACGGAGAGGGACTAAAGATCGATGAAGTTTACGTTAGTCACTTAAGATTTGCCTACGATATAATACCGATACGAACAGACATCCAAGAATTAAAATCACTTCTGCAAGGCCTAAATGAAAAATTAAAAAGGAAGTGGGGTAAAACATGAATCTTAACCAAACAAAAACAGTAAGCAATAGAAGATATTATTATAGACAACATAATCATTAATTGTATTTTATTTAAAATGAATGTCATGTGAATCCGCAATTCGCTAAGATTTCGCACATGACAACACGTGACTGATTGTTAATTTTTATTTGCTGTATGCAAAACTAATGGATAACTATAAAAAATGATTTTTAATGAATGAAAAGAAGTTCAATTTAATAACCATTAATTGTATTTTACTTAAAATTAACTTTAAAAGTATATACAGTAAAAGATCAACTCGAGTGGGACTTGAACCCACGACCTCCACTTTGCTAGAATGGGGCTCTTCCAACTGAGCTATCAAGGAGGCAAGTCACAAGCGATTCAAACTTAATCTGTATGTACTTCCCTAATTACGACATATTATAATTTTTTTTACACACAATGAAGGATCATAGACAACTTTTGTGAATGTCATGTGAGACAGCAGTTCGCTAAGGTTTCGCACATGACAACATGTGACTGATTGTTAATATTTATTATGCAACACTAAAAGATGAATATAAAAATTGATTGTAATGAACGAAGTAAGTTTTATGTTACCAGTGGCGACTTATAGCCTAGAAACCATGGCAATTAGAAAAAAAGTGGCAGAACAACAATGACTTACTCAACGAGCCATGGAAAGGACTATGCTGGGTATAAACTTGAGGCATAAAAATCCGATACATAAATGGGTTGGAAAACGAGAGTAACCGACATTATGGACAGAATAAGGAGGCTCAGGTGGCAGTGGGTAGCACACGCAGCAAGGCAGAACACCGAAAAATAGTCCTTAAGGGTAATAATTTGGAGCCCAAAGAAACAAAAAGAAGCGCAGAAAGACCCAAGAACAGATGGGTAGATGATATAGTTACGACAGCATGAAAACAACGGATGAGAACAGCGGCAAATAAAATAGCATGGAAACAACTAAAAGGCGCATATATCCAACAAGGGATGAATGTAGACACACACACACCCACGCACGCACTAAGGCACGGAGGCACGCACTCACGCACGCAGACACGCACTCGCCCACGCACGCACTCACGCACGCACGCACACACGCACACACGCACACGCCTACACACGCAGACGCACACACGCGCACACGCACACACGCACACACGCAGACACGCACACACGCACACAACGCAAACACGCACACACGCACACACGCTCATACGCACACACGCACACACGCACACACGCACACACGCACACACGCACACGCGCACACGCACACACTCACACGCGCACACAGGCACATGCACACACGCACACACGCACACCACAGCACACACGCACACACGCACACACGCACACACGCACACACGCACACACGCACACACGCACACGCACAGCACACACACACGCACACACGCACACACGCACACGACGCACACACGACACACGACACACGCACACACGACACAACGCACACACGCACATACCACACACTCACACACACACACACACACGCAAACAAGCACTCACGCACATACGCGTACACACACACACACGAACATACGCACACACGCACACACGCACACCACACACACACGCAAACACGCTCACACGCACACACGCACAAACGCACTCACGCACATACGCACACACGCACACACGAACATAGGCACACACACACGCACACACGCACATACTCACACACGCACACACGCACACACGCACACATGCACACACGCACACACGGAAACACGCACACACGCACACACGCACATACCCACACACGCACACACGCACACACGCAAACAAGCACACACGCACACACGCAAACAAGCACTCACGCACATACGCGTACACACACACACGAACATACGCACACACGCACACTCGCACACACACATACACACGCAAACACGCTCACACGCACTCACGCACACACGCACTCACGCACATACGCACACACGTACACACGCACACACGAACATACGCACACATGCACACACGCACACACGCACACACGCGCACACGCCACACGACACACTGACACACACACACACACACGCACACACGCACACCACACGACACACGACACAGCACACACGCACACACACACACACCACACGCACACACGCACACACGCACACGCACACGCACACGCACACACGCATACCATACACACGTACACACGACACACGACACACACACACGAACCCACGCACATACGACACACGCCACACGCACACACGCACACACGCTACACGCACACAGCACACACGCACACACGACACACCACACACGACGACACACGCACAGTACACACGACTCGCACACGCTCATGCACACGCACCGGCACACGCACACGCACACATACACGCACACGCACACGCACACGCATACACACGCGCACGCACACGTACACACACACGCACACGTACACACACACGCACACGTAAACGCACACGCACACGCACACGCACACGCACACTCACTCGCAAACGCACACGCACACGCACATTCACACGCACACGCACACGCTCACGCACACGCACACGTACACGTCCACGTACGCGTACACGTACACGTACACAATGACAAATTCAGAAAGAATTTAGTTCTCTTCCGCCCTGTCGTGCTACCAGAAATTTGATGATTTTATTTAACGTAAATGTTATAATGTACAATTATTACTATAAGAACTGTTCTTTTCATAATGTTTAGCGAACTGTAAGATACTTTGGTACTCGGATATTGTCAAATAACCCAAAGAATGTATTGGTTTCTTGACAAAATACATATCAAATAAATGAATATCGTTATCTGACTTTGTTTGCATGCCAACTAAACTTTCAGCTTATTCACACTTCTCGTTACACCATAGTATACCATATATACAGGTTGAATTTAATACTCTACTATTACAACAGTAACACGCACACGCACACGCACACGCACACGCACACGCACACGCACACGCACACGCACACGCACACGCACACGCACACGCACACGCACACGCACACCCACGCGCACGCGCACGCGCACGCGCACGCGCACGCGCACACGCTCACGCTCACGCTCACGCTCACGCTCACGCTCACGCTCACGCCCACGCCCACGCCCACGCCCACGCCCACGCCCACGCCCACGCCCACGCCCACGCCCACGCCCACGCCCACGCCCACGCCCACGCCCACGCCCACCGCCCACGCACTCGCACACGCACACGCACACGCACACGCACACGCACACGCACACGCACACACACACACACAATATATATATATATATATATATATATATATATATATATATATATATATATATATATAGAGGTATGGAAAAATATCATCGCGGGTAATAAGTAAAGCAAAGACAGTACAATCAGTTCACGTGCTAAGTGAGATAGAATACACAACAAACTAAAAGCGCTGATGCCATACATGCGTCTTTTGAGTAGGCTGGTATCAATGGCACATTTAACTGCTACTGTGAACGAGAATTGAAAATTAGTGTTTTTGCAAGTCCGCACCATACTCATGTATTCCACTGAAGAATAAATACAGATTATGAAGTGGTATTATTCAAGAAACACTGTACAAGAAATAATGGACAGGTTTGCTTTTTGCTTGAAAACAGGCCAATTCCATGAGAAAGTATGATTATGCGTACTGTTTATAGATTTGAAAGATGTGGATGTTTAAAAAATTGTAGAAAATCCAGTATCATTGGTTGTTATGATGGTGAGCATCCTGGTCGTAACTTAAACGAAGAGCACCAACTCCAAGAAATTGCAGTGTGTAGTTTAGCAATAGTGCAAAAATTGCTGAAGAAATGAATATTGAACCAAGAACAGTTCGCAATATCTTGAAAAGGAATAAATACCGTTGTTATATGTTGCAAGCTACACAAGAAATTTTTTCCAGATCATCAAAAGCGTATGGAGTTTTGCGAAGATATGATTAATCGGGCTAATAATATTGAAAATATTTTGTGTACCGACGAGTATTTTTTTAACTTACACACAACCGGTCTATCGCTGTTGGTTACTCTCGGGAAAACAAACACATTAGTATTCCTTACCGGACACAATACCCCAAAAAAGTTAATGTGTGAGCAGAAGTTTTAGGCAATCCCATAATTGGTCCATTTTTCGTCAACGGAAACTTGAATGCGGACAAATATTAAAACTGTTGAGAAAACAGATAGTTCCAGCTGTTCAACGCTTCAATATAAATTTTGATGATATTTGGTATCAAGAAGATGTCTGTCCTGCTCATACTGCAGTAAGAGTTCAACGGTTTTTGGAAACTACGTTCCCTAACCGTATTATTAGTGGAAACGGTACTATTAAATAACCTCCTCGCTCACCTGATGTCGCGCCGAACGACTTTTTTATTTAGGGATACGTATCCCAGCACATTTATGGGCACAGACATGAATGTGCTAACAATTTGGACGAACTTCAAAATTACGGACTCTTTAAACAGCATCACCCAAGAAATGTTACAAAACACCCCAATGAATTTTATCACAGATTGGGTTACTGCCTTTCGCAAGGTGGAGGCCTTTTCGAAAAGCTTATAGAGTTTTGAAGAAAGTGTATTCTGTTCATTGTTAAAAATAGTTGGTTTTTCAATAAGAATTATAATGCTAAAGTTAAACCTTAAACTTACGTTATACTATTAATGTAAACGTTAATGTTCTTGTTTGTAGCTCTCGTAAGTTTCTTCTTGGTTCTTCTTACGAGTAGTAATCGAACCATGTCATAAATTCGCAATTACAATAAACTTCGTTGTTTGAGGTAGTATCATTTACCTAATGTTTAAGCGTAAAGTATTTACTTAATAGTTTCAAAGAACACGCGACTTTTCAACATTATCTTAATTGCTTTGGTTTCGTTAGAAATGTTGAAGCTAGATTGAAGGAGACTTAAGTAGTTCATATTTTATGCCTACATGCAAATACGTACAAGCGGCAATATCGGTAAAGTTATGTCTCTCTCACACTCGTATAATGCTTATTGGATTACTTTCTAGCTTATTATAAGTCAGACCCTCAATAATGTATTTCCATACCTATATATATATATATATATATATATATATATATATATATATATATATATATATATATATATATATATATATATATTTCAAGTCATCCGGCTGTTTTTCTTTTCGGTAGTTTATTTGAAAAATATTGATATGCCAACTGATCTTAGCAGTAAGTTCAATTCCAAGCTTCTATCGATATTTTTGTCTAGATGTAAATGAAATTTGACACTTATTAGAAAACAGATTCCTATATAATGCCAAAATGTCAGGTTTTCGGAACCGTCAAATACAGTCAAATACACTTTGAAAGCAAGTATTTTTATACATATTTTTGGTTTCTGTATGCCAAAAGCTGTGCACCAAATAATATATTTATCAGCTACATGTTTTGATTTCGTTGAGCTACATGTTTTGATTGCGTTTATACAACAATATATGTTTCTATATGGGATTTTTGAAAAGTTTTAAATCAAAATTTAATAGCTGGTCATCGACAGAGGTATTAAAACACACTAAATAACTACTTACATTAATGATGACATGACGTATATTTGGATCTATAGTCAAACTTCTTAGATCATATCTGGTTTTGAGAGGCACGACCAAAGAATTTACGTGAGAGTTCAAAATTTTTGTTCTATTGACAGCAGCAGTAAATGTACCTCTACTGTCACTCGAGGTAAAAGTGGTTTTAGCGCCATTGACGCAGTGTACGCCTATTTTATACAATTCAAATCAAACGATAGGTTTGGCACATACAACTAGAGATTATTGCCGGAAATATTTGTAACGGCCTTTGTTTGTTTTGATAAAAGTGCTTGAGAGAAGAAATATTCTAGCAGAATGAGAATAAATTAGATAATCTATCTCCAAGTTTTAGAGACTCTGCATATTTTCCATATTTCTCACTCTCTTGTCACATTATTCATTTAAGACTTTTACGTATTATAATAGATCTTGTCCAACAGTTGCAGTTTTTCATGTGTTTTATACGTTAGTTTTCAATGACTAAAATAAAATTTTATTTACCAGTGACAAAAGTTTTTCATCAACAACGTATTCGTGACAACCGATCAACCGACCATGACAACCAAGACCTGGCTGCTTGACTTTTTTATACTTTTTTTTTAAATACTTTCTTCAAGTTTTTCGTTAAAAAAATGTAACTGTTGGACAAAACGTCGTATATCTCACGTGAGTGAAATGCCATTATGAGAATTTGTAGCACTCGCGCAAGCACTCGTGCGTCAAAAACCTCACTTGCTTATAATGGCTTATTTCACTCACTGTAATATAATCTACTATTGTTTTGTAAAATCCAAAAAACAGTATGCAGGGTGACCCATACAAAAATTGGCACTTTTGAGGCATTGGCCGAATTTCTGCCAAATAGATATATAGAAATGTCTACTGATCACCCTGTTTGCAGGAATTATGTGTATAATTTGTTGGTTTAAGTTACTTATTTCAACGCATTCTCTGCTCCACATAAACCCGGATACATAATAAGGATATTCACTAATCAATATCAGTTACGTGATTATGCACAACTTGATATTAATGCCTTTGTTTTATGACTAGATTGATTTCGTTTTAATACCCGTCAGTACAACTCTTATTTTTTTAGGCAATGTACCAGATAGCTGTGGATAAGGAAAACCTAGAAAATATAAATATAACAATTCACGAGGATAAACTATCACCATCCGATTCTTGTCATCCACCAGCTCCCGAAAAACCTATACGTTTAAGTAATAAAGAAGCAATGAAGTATATAGATAAGCTATCGAAAGACTTAGGCAGTAATAAACCAAAAGTGTAAATTTATAACATAAGATTCAAACTGATGTAAGACTTATTTTATTCATTTACTTATACATCTATATAGTATCCATTAAAATATTTTATTCAGCTTTAGTATCATTTTCATGCTGGAGTTTCTTTATTAGGTCTTCAGCAGCTTTACCTGTATAAATGTGCTCCTTGCTAACATCAAGCGTATCAGAAATTTGATCTCCCATAGATTCATAAGCTTTATCAGTTAAATTCAGAGAAAGCACTGATTGTACCAAAGGTACTTGAATTAATTTAATATCTTCAGGTACAACTCTATCTTTGACTACAGATCCCACTTTAAGTGTTTTATTTGGTTTGGACGCTTGCGCACACTGCTTGCGTAGTCTTCTCATTTTTATAATATTTCTACGCGTTCTTCGTAATTTTTCTGGATTGGAAATTGTTTCATGGTAACTCTAAAATGAAAATTATAATTATTAGTATAAAATTAAAATTGACGAATTACAACAGGATCTTGAAACATATATTCGTACATGGTTTGTAACCATAAGTGTTCCATAACATCAGAAGAAAATCCGTCCAAATCCCTTTTATTTTTAGGACATGTTTGATGAGAGTTGCAAAGCTCACGAGTACCTGGTTTTGGCGAGGGGCATTTATTATCTTCTACTAACACATCTTCTTCTCCCGCCTTTTCTGCTTCCTGAATGCATTCTACTTCTCGGATTCTAACACCAGATTGAAATTTGCAGGCAGTACATTTTCCCCACTTTCCTACGCGCCACCTAATCGAAAACTATTTACAATTTTTATTGGTCATAAATAATCAATTACTTTATTTTACAAGGTTGTTCATTGCATTTCTTTGTGATTGGTTCTGGTTTTTCTAATCCTTGACAAAAAGAAGGACTCACTTTTCCTGTGGTTTCCTCTAAACAATCTGGTTCTCCAACTAAAATTCCCCCACCACATCTTACCGGACAATCACCAAATTCTACAAATTCCCAGTGATACTTAGGTTGATAATTTTGTGATGCTGGCTCAGAATATTTGTAGATGTAACCTACATTTTCATTTGCGTAATAAACTACCTGTAATTTGACAAAAATTATTAAAATTAACCAAAAAGATCTAATTATGTAAAAAAAAAGCATCTTAGGTACACATTCCAATCATTACGGAATGTGCCCCTCGGAGTTTTCGAACTCAATGTAAAATCAAGGCCGAAGATTAGGTAAATGGAATTGAACGAAAAAGTGGTGCATAGGTACATACAGTGTGAGCAAAAAGTATGGAAACAATTCAATAAAAAGTTCAGGATTAATTTTTGGTGCAAAGCGCTCGGACACGTCGCGTTTTTGGGTAGGTGTAACTTAGCACTCTTAATGTTACAATTAATGTTTTTTTACGATTAGTTACAGCAGTTACTGCGTTAAGTGCAGGAATGGAAATAAACAATACAGGTACATATATTGTATAGTATACAGTGTTAGCAAAAAATATGGAAACCATTCAATAAAAAATTCAGGATTAGTTTTCGTGCGAAACGCTCAGACCCGTCGATTTTTATTTTCAAATGCGGTCTTTTTTCTGGTATTATACACTTTATACCCCCACCACTTCTCCAGTTATTTTTCTCACAAATTTTCTTATGCAACATATATTACGTTTTACACCGTTTGAAAGCTACTTGTTTTCTGTACTAGAATGTGCAATAAAATATATGTTGCTATTTAAAAAAATTATGATGACGTCATTGGAGAAGAAGTGGTGGAGGGTACAAAGTGTATAATACCAAAAAAAAACGCATTTAAAAACAAAAATCGAGCGTTTTGCACGAAAACTAATCCTAAGTTTTTTTATTGAATTGTTTCCATACTTTTGCTCACACTGTATGTTATACAATATATGTACCTGTATTTTTTATTTCCGTTCCTGCACTTAACGCAGTAACTGCTGTAGTTAACCGTAAAGAAAACATTCATTGTAACATTAAGAGTGCTAGGTTACACCTATCCAAAAACGCTTAGTAGCTTATGAGTAGAGATTTAAAAATTAAAGACAGCATACATTTGATCTATTTAATGATATTAAAACTGCAATGCAGCGTCATGTAATAAAATAACTGTTAGTACATCTACAAATTGGTATTTCTTGGCTTAGGGGATAGAGTTTCGGCTTTGTACAAAATTGTAAATAATGTCTCACTCTGATACAAACATTTTAAAGTTTTTTAAGTAAAGCAGGGCATGGAGCCAATTTTAGAAAGTAGGTACGTCATTCATTAGTTTAACCCTGAATTACTCATGCTGTTCTGAACTAATAATAGCCAGCTAACTTTTACAGTCATTTTAAAATTGGGGTGTTTAGGACACCTCGCGAGTTGGAGTGGTACAATTTGTTGAGTTGCACTTTTAGTTTTATTCTGAATTGAGAACTGTTTTATTTTATTTTGATTAAGTATAAAGTTTAATTGAAGCGAAAGTTTTATGTTTATAGTGTAGTATAATAGTATAAGACATTAGACATTATTCTTATATAAACATCTCATAACAAAAATTGATAAATTTAAGGGTGAAACTACTGGAAAGGATTTAAAATAAATTATAAATGTATTAAAACATGAATGATATATTTAAGTTCAAAATAAGATTAAGAAGTAACATCTAAAACTGTTAAATATTGTTAACCGAGTATAAATTAGTATTTACATTAATAACAATTTACAAATCCGATTCGGAAATTGTAAAAGGTAACGAACCGCCACAGCTAAAACCTTGATCTAATTTAGCTTATCAGGATAAAATAGAGGCAGCACTTGTCGATATAAGAAATACTAAAATTACTAGAATTAATAGAATGGAATTAAATAAATTAAACCGCGCTTGATCTGCCGAATTTTATTTAATAAAAATTAAATATTAAGTTCACATGTAACTTTTGAATACTATTTTATTTTTGTATAAATTAAAGGGTTTGCTTGTGGTGGATTTGAAAATTAAATAGAAAAGCAATTAAACCATTGAATTTGTAATCGACTTTGATTGAATAGAAAGACAGTTCAGGTGTATTTGGGGATCTAATGTTATATAAATTGTTAGATAAAATAGAAATAGGGAAGCAGAAATTTACCAAGATCATGTTCAGGTTGAACATGAACAGACACGTGATGCATTTATAGTATTTTTATTGGAGATCGTATGTATAACTACGCCATGAGAAACGGCTTATATAGAAGAAATTTTGTGGGAAAGGAAAGCAAGTCTTGTTTAATTTGTACCAATTGTTAAACATAAGGTTGTTAAAGTTTATTGGTGATTTTGTATAAATTATAAAAGGGTTTAAAGGTCATATAAAGAAATCTAACCAAAATAATAAATATTGAGTAGTATATTCAATTTAAATATGAAATTATGGTGTGCTAAACTCAAACGTATACGAAAATGCAACATTTTTGGCATAATAATAAAAAACAGATTTCTTGATTGAACTCTGTGATTACATTTAAATTACATTTTAATGATCTATAAAATTTGATTTGGTATTTAATGATTTAAATTGAGCGCTCAACAAATATGATTATATTTCAAGGCTAACAAAATTTGATTTTGTCTTACACTTGATAAATTAAACACAGGTTCAGTAAATTGATTGCTACTTCTCCGCATCGTTGTTGTAGTCATAAATAAGATAAACGCTTATTGGCTTCAGTCAATTTTTGTTAAGAAACATAAGTGTTTGATGCATTACTTTGTGCATTAGTTCTTAACTAATTCAGCTACTTAAACAAATTCAAATCAGTCAATTGATATTCATGATTTATAGGTCGGAGATCAATTCAATAAAATTAATAAAATTAATTTTATTATTAATTAATTAAAAGATAAATCTCACCGCCTGCTTATACTCAACCTATAGAATTGGGTTCGTGGGTGTATGTTCGGCGATTCAGTATACAAATAACGATAAAACCAAGTAGGTTGCTAGTATGTATCGAAAGGACTGATGGGTTTACGCATTTACAGATCTTTGCCTTCCTTTTGATAAAGTAATTAAATTCCAATCACTCATTAAAGGGATAGCTTGCGTAAATATTTTATTTTAATTATTTCAGCTACATTACAGAAGTTTTGGCCACTACGGTAGCCAGTGGTTAGTTAAACCTAGTAACACTATAGATTTGTCGTTCAACGTTTCGGTGCAGTGTAGTGGCGGGATTCAAAGGAGACGCAAGTAAGTGAGGGTTAATTACATAATATGATGCTCCATAAATGTGCGTAACATCTTATTTTTCGATATTAAACAACACCCTATGAGTTTCGTCTTCGAATAAGGGGCCTGGTCCAAGCGGAAGGAATATTGGGGACACCAAAATGCTGATGCTCAATAAAAATATAATCCAACGTTGCTTATGCAAAATTCAGCAAAGAAAATCTGTTACCCTACGTATTAGCTTATGCTGTGGAAGCAATTCAATGAAACAGAAAGACGTTAGAATTGTTTTTAATGGGGTTGCATTTAGTTTAAGATATGAAATGGTTCACACAACGAAGTACGAACCGCTAGTCAAAACTCTGCTCGTAACAACGATCTAAATGCGTAGGTTAATTCATAAGGTACGAGGTCCCTGTACGTTGCCAAGGCCACTGCTAGTGCACCTTTATCTTGTGTAGGACGTATTATACAGGAAATTCTTGATTTTTTTTGACAATGAACAATGTTAAGTTCTGTATTATGGCAGATGAAAGCACTAATATAAGTAATGTTAGTGAACTTTCAGTATGTATTAGATATGTACGCAAGTACCAATCAGTAGAGAGTTATCTTGTGTCAATGACAGATACAAAGCTAGCGTTGTTAATGGTCAACTGGAAAAAACCAATTTTTTGTACGCAAACTTGATTCCTTTTGGACTGCGCCAAATATGTCCGCAAATATTGCAGAAGCTCATTGAATCTTTTCGGGCAAAGAGACATTCCGTATATACACTGTCGAGCATATATTCTGGCTTTGACTGGCGCACAAAACACATCCCCGAGAGCAAAACGAATGCTATATGTGTCAAAAGATGCAAACAAATTATTTCTTAAATCCTCCAAGAGAGAAAATATTCTACATAACATTTAGGAAGTCCGATCCTACTTTGAAATTTCCCAAAGCGATTGATATCCGTTGGTGAAGCCGTTACAAGCTGATCTTTTTTGCTATTATAAAACCTAAAATGATTCACTTGAAGTATGTAAAATTATGGAAATCAAGATGAACTAATATACCGGTTCAAACCTTTGAGACCGGTAATCCCAGACAAATGGAAGACTACACGGATCTGAAGGAGTTTGTAGACTGACTGTAGGAATGGAAAAACGTTTCAACGATAAAGTCATAAACTTAATTAATGCTTGTGCCATTTTTGAGTCACTTGATATTTTACTGAATACTTCTGACCAAGATATGGAAGACATTTGCAACGTTCTTGGGAAGCACCACAACGTAAACTATAAAGAATTTAGGTCTGATGTTAAGTCCCATTTAAACGCTTAAATGCTGCTGACTTGCTCATAACACCCGCATAGCATATTTTAGAGCATAGTATTCGATATACATCTTGAAAGGAAGTAAGTACTTTATTTCTCTCGATCCCTGTTGCAATTACTAAAGTACAAATATTGTTTAGTGCAATGTCGCGAATTTGAAATAAATTGAGAAATCGAATGGATAACGATAGCTCAGATTCGACTTTACGAATAAGCATTGAATTAGAAGAACTCTCATATGAAACAATAACCACTTACGCACAAGAAAAACAACGCCGTGTCCGCTTTTTGTAAAAACAACAGTATTTATATTGTGAAGATCTGAATTTTTCTCAATTTTTTAATATACGAATTACCCACGCATAGATTTTTTACTTAGCAGTCCCTCTCCCTGTATGGGACCCTCGAATTATGAAAGTGCCCTCTAAGATAAAAATATCTGAATTCAACACTGGTTTAAAGGCATTGCTTTTAGACAACGGAATATGGTGTAATGAAAATTGATGTAACGTAGTAACCATGGACTATCAATTTTGTTATGCAATATAGCCCAAGTTCTTCTATACTGAGGAGTCTCAATTTTCACATTTGAACCTTATTTTTCTCAATTAATATTAACACCATGATTTTACTAACAAGAACCTAACCATCGATATTTCAAATTAATGATTTCTCAGTCTAATCAATATCTAAGTAAGTAACTTGGATATCCTACACTAATTAAGTTGGTTGCCATTTTCTTTTGAATGTGTAGGAGTAAGGGTTGATAATACACTTAGGAGTACAATTGCCTCAACAGAGAACATGCCAATACTACCAATAAGTACCATTTGATAGGCCGTAAATGTTGTGTATGAAAAGAATGTAGAACCTGTCGGAGTAATTAGATACGACTAAGATGGAACAAAATCCATGTGGAGATTTAACTAATAACCGAGTAACCTTGAAGAATAACGATAACGCTATCAATAACAAAATAAATTAAAACCAATTAAAAAGAATCAAAGTTATCAAGGTCTTAAATATATGTACAGCATTGTTATCAACCTGAATACATGTTTACCAAATTTATACAATGCAACTAATATCAAGAGGGTAGCAGCATTTAACATCCAAACTTAATACCAATACAGTCTGTTGGAGCAGGCCAAAGTGGTTAAAAACAAACAAAGTAGTGAAACCATGAAATACCTCAAGGAACAGAAGTTTTATTAGAATATATTATGACCATAACGCAGGAAAAATGAAGCAACATTGTAGATATACTATTGTCACTTCCACGCTTGCACTGAGTTATCCTCTACTGGAAGTGGTTTATCAAGTGACAAAGAAAATATAGAAGACCATGTGCGTATTTTTAATTCTAAGACTAGAGACAGTGATAGTGCATGGTATTAACATGTATAAAATGGCAACTTATCAACCCTGAACCCTGTCCTAATAGTGCTGAATAAAATGAGACCGTAAAAGAGAAGAAGAGACTCAAGTCCAACATAAAAAATGCAAATGCATTAAATAAAGGAAGCAAACAGCTCCGGAGTAAAACCGGATTTGTTACTTACACACTCTGGAATAAATTACATAGATCACACTGGGTCAATTTAGGTAAGAATTTGGGAATGGTAAGCTACATATTTAGTGACAATGGCACATATTTTGTAAGACCCAATGACCTACTCCAAACTGAAATTAGGAAGATTGCAGGTTAGACAAAAAATCGACGACTTTAACCTTATAATCGTATTTTGTCGGAATGTGGCGGGATTAAAAAAAGTCACTGGGAATAAAACTCTAACATATGAAGAACACTTGATAAAGTCTTGTGGGCGCCAGACTGTAACAGATTCGAAAATACACACCTGAACACACGTAGCCAAATTAACCAAACAGACAAATACTCACTTACCTGGACGCGGACTTTCCTCCAGGTGCATGTTAGTGGTGATCCGGGAACTCTAACTATAAAACAAATCTTCAAAGTAATCACACACCTTCGGAAAATACGGAAGCGTGTGAGTAAATCAGCTTTTGAGGTCACCGGCCTTCTTTATCCCACCTTTACGTTACACTGAACCCCCGAGGCATTTCAAGAAAATACGCAAAATCAACACTAAATATCTAATTATTTATAGAGAATTAAGGACTCTTTATCTTCCATAATTTTATCATCCATTTGCTCAAAAAATAAATAAACACAAAATTACGCAACGCGGTTAAAATACTCTAAATTCGTTATCTTAAATGAAATGTTCGATATACTAAAAAAAAACCGAATGTTAATAAGTGAAACACTTCAGATCCTGAATTTGGAAATACGTCACTTTCACAACAAACCAATGACATTTATTAAATAAAGTTAACTTTGAGTTAAATTATCTTTTTTACTTGAACTTAAAAAAAATGATCATTAAAGAGTTCGGGAAAAGTTCACACATTCAACCAAACCTCTTATCACATAAAATATCATAAACAATAACGTACTATCGCGCTCAAAAGATACTGGTACAGCAACATTTTTGCTGTGTGCATTTGGTTTGAACGCACGTAATCAATTGCGTTAGCAGGCTATGACCATGAAATATCAAGTGATCGTTTCTAAGAGTCTTTAATCTATCAAGTTTGTGTTTGACAAATGCTTAACCCGTACTTGAAAATCGTGAAATGTCCGATTTACATACAAAAAATGTGTCCACATCAAAATTTAAGTTTTGGAAGTGTCTGTAGTGACAAGCTGAACCAGATTTTGTTCAGAGCGATAGTACTATCTTCGCCGCATCAGTGCATGCGCCAGTTAACCTAAAATTGTAAATTCGGAATCAAATATCCACCCTTAATCGGAACTAACCTGCAGATTAGGTCTCTAGTTTTTAAATTGATTCTTAAACTTGAGATCAATTGCGGAAATTAATTTTGCTCCTTTGTACGTTGGCAATCGTGAAATTTAGTATAAATAAAATTTATATTATATACATTTAACATCCATAAACGTTAATTGCGCAAATGAAAGCAGTTCTCTAAGGTAAATAAAGAAACGTTAACAGATTAATCCGCAGCAGTAATAGCAATTCCCAATAGCAAAGTCACGTCCGTTACGTTCTTGACTAATTGGTTAACGACATTATTACTTTATAAATTAGAGTCCAGGTGACCATAAGTTTTGCACCTGATATTATTTGCACATTGTTGTTGTAACTAGGTAGTTTTATTTACACGTATTAATATGATTAGAATATGTTTTGACTAGTTTTATGTACAGTGAGTCTTTGTCTGTTAATGCTGGCTGTTATTAGACGCCAAGATTGATGTGTACTTTTACAATTGTTTCTCGGTAACATCAATTTGCACAAGAGCACTAATTAGTTCAACAATAGGGTGTATTTGGGTAAAAACACAATCCCTTTTATAAACCACTTTACTGACCTAAAGGTCCAATAAACCGATATTATCCCTGGGGAGTTGAACCACTGAAAAATCCACCAGCAGGTATTTGGGTAATCAAACCACTCACAGTAAACGTTCGTATCGACCAGGTCTCAACTTCACTCGTCCGCCTCACTCCAAGACGACCAAATACAGACTCATTCATACATCGCGGAAAAAATTAAAACCCCTTTCCCCGTTGCAATTACATCATCTCCCGATTACATCATATTTTTGTACCATCGCGCTTTCACAAGAAACTGTATCAACAGTTTTTAGTTACCAGCGGATTTATCTCCCTTACAGTACATGAGTACTTAATTTTACTTAGGACAAATTGTAGTTCAAATGACTGTTGCCCTCTCCTATAATGATAATTCTTAACCAAACACGAGGGTATATTTTATATCGAAAGATTCCAGGCACCATTTTTAAACGTTGAAAAAATTTATATGACATTTACGATTTCAATTAAATTAGTTCTAACAAAGGAGGCCGTGTTAAATTCAATACAACAAATTCTAATCCTAAATACAATATAAAGCTTTATAAAATCAATAGCCAAAGATACGTCACTTTACTACTTCATTTAAAATCATTTCAATATCACAAAAAAAAATACAGATTTAGTAGTGTGAAGGCGAGGACCCCAAAAAAAATACGACACTAAAACAACCCCATATAAACAAGCTACAAAAGGTCAACTGGTTAGAAATAGAAATCTACTTCTTGTGACTATTTGTAAGTTTGAGGGAAAAAATGAGCAAACAAAATGTCCTACTGATATTGTCACATTTGCCCGCTTCATAGGAACAAAAAAAAAAGGACTACGGAGGTAGAAGAAGAAAATCGCAACATTTTTACATCATGAATACTAACACTATACCTACTAGCCACAGTGAAGACAAATTTCTCAACTACAGTTCTACAGAGTCAGTTTTGGCCTATAGAACATTTCATAGGAACTGCTAATGCTCTGGAGCTGAATATTCGAAATGCTCTATTGGTAACCTTGTATCAGTTCCGCTTATACTGGACGTAAACAATACTTTTTTTTTCAAATATGCATATTTTTATCGGACAATTTTAATGCACTTTTTATTTTCAGGGATTATTCATAGATTCATTCTACCTGTACATACGTTTTGCGATATTTTGATTTTAGTAATATTTCATAGAAATATCTTAAACTGAATAACTTTTGCCGCACTAACCAGGAATAGGACGGACCTTGTATTTGTGTAATGGAGAAAATTAACCTCATGTACAGGTTCAGTCCAACTTCTGAAATTATGAAGTTTGCTTCTTAACCCTAGAACTACAAGGTGGGATCCCGCTGACCCGACCATATACATTTTTTGACATACGCGTAATCATTTTGGATCAGTAGAGGTGTCCTTTCCCCTACTTTCTGTACTCAGTGGTATTCGAAACTCACTGTGTGCGTTTTTACTTAGTACACGTTTAGTAGTGCATTGTTTTGCATTTGTATCCCACTTTATGATCGACGTAATATGTTTTCCATCGATAAGTTTCTTGTAGTACCTGAAAGTTTCCTTTAAATTATAGCAGCACTATGAATCCAAATAAACTTCCTCTTACGAATG
Organism: Vesta saturnalis; assembly: GCA_036346205.1. NCBI lineage: Eukaryota > Metazoa > Arthropoda > Insecta > Coleoptera > Lampyridae > Vesta > Vesta saturnalis. The sequence continues at coordinate 1,147,376 of JARFJB010000966.1, read as the reverse complement.
AGGGTATGTAGAAAGCTCTTCATGAGAGTGATTCTAGTGATACAGAAGAAAATCATTTTATAAAATTATCTTAACCGCCTGATGGCCTTTTATACACATATCACATAAGAAAACTTCCTTAAACTCACCAAAATAAACACAGAGAATTAATTACCTAATTCGTATCAGCTAAATTTACCTTTTCACAGCCTAAATGTACTACTCGTGCAATTGAGCCGTTTCGTAAATGATCAACGTATACTAGTAACGCTTCAATCTCCTTGACGCGGTCTTCCAGTGGCAACTTTACTATCGTCAAATTTCAACTATCCGATTATTTTCAAATTATATTATACGAATTTAGTTAACTAATAACTGTTTCATCTGGTTTACGGTACACAAACGTTAATTCATTTACAAAACGTTCTTTGTCTTTTATGTACACAAATTGAATATCTCGATATTTATATTTACAGCAAGGTGCACGGTAAAATACCCTTACGATAGCTTCAAGTAACGGATAGAACGTAGGTAAATTCTGTTGCTCAACGCTTAACTATAACTAACTACAAGAAACACCAAAGTTTTAAAACCACATCTTTAATAGTCACATTAAAATAAATGTTTAATACTCAAACTGCATAATGGACATTTAGGAAAAGACTTGATATCTAGAATCGCGATGCACACACTCTGTTTTTCAATAAGAAACCCTGTTACTCAAATAAATTTTCTATAACCTCCCAACAAACAAATCAATACATAGATGAACTGGTAAACTTGAAAACGTGCTGGACTACTTAAACACGTTGTTTTCTTAAAAAACTTCATGAAATTTAATTTCTTCTGTCGAAGCTGCGGTATCAAACTGTAAAATAAAAATTCCCGGTAACAACGTTTTATTTAAACTTCTACATGTAACATTCTAAATATCCTAATATTCGAAAAATTCTCGGATAAATTCCAACCACACGTGAGAAAATGCTTAACCAAATAAATATGTCGTCTCAGCATTACAACAAATGCAGTTAAAATTAAAATCATATTAAACATACACATTGTGGTTTCAGTATATAACAATTACAATTATTAATAACCAAACCCTACTTGTTTGCTAGATCTGGCAAGTTCTTTAACTAGTATATCAATTTTCTGTTTGTAAATGCTTCTATCAATTTCAAATACACGGTGTCCAGAAAATAGTTTAAAAACCACACGTGGCGATCTTCCTTGTACTATACTGAGTAAAAACTCCTAATACAAAAATACCCTAAACCACTTGATGGAGCATACAAGGTCATCAAAGTCGGAAATTTTAACTTAACTTAACTTAACCTTCACGCCATTCCCTTGCGGGGTAGGCAAAACAATCCCTGCCTCTTATTTATTTTTCATTCACAATCTTTCTCCATGCTTTCCTATCTCTGCATACCTCCCTAGCTTCCGCAAGATTCATACATAGTCTCTGACATGCCCTTTTGTTTTTAAAACTCCTTATCTTTCTTTCCTTTATCATAGATTCTACTACATTCAGCCAAGTTTTACGCGGCCTGCCAGGCCAGCCTTTCCCTAACCTCACCCACATATATTTGTTTCGTTAATCTTGTGTTGTTCATTCTCTCAATGTGACCAAACCAACGTAATGTACAACTTTTATATCTATCCATCATCGTCTTTTCCTCACCACACTCCCTCATTATGCATTCATTTTTTATCTTGTCCCTTCTCGTTTTACCACATGCGCTTCTCAGAAATCTCATACCCACGGCATTTATTTTTCTTTCGTGCTTTTTTTGACATACCCATGTCTCACTTCCATACAGTACTGATGGGACGAATACGCCATTATAGATTGCTCGTTTCGCAGCTAGGCTCATGCTTTCATTTCTCATTATCGTCCACATACTTCCAATCACTTTCCTTCCAGCATTGACCCTTCGTCCAATCTCGCTCTCAATTGTACCATCTGCAGTAAACATTCTACCGAGATATACCAGCTCGTCCACTTGCTCCACAATTTCATCTTGCAGAGTAAATACTCTACTTCCTTTCCCTTCCCGATTGAACACCACAATCTTAGTTTTGTTCACGTTTACCTTTAGGTCCATGCTCTCACAGACTGTATCAAACTTCCTCAGAGCGGTTTGCAGCTCATCCGCACTGTCACTTAATAAGACTGTGTCATCTGCATACACCAGAGTCGTACATTTACGTCACCAACCATTACACCATTTGTATCGTTACATGCTTGTCTAAGACATTTATCCATGTATACATTGAACAACCACGGTGACATCACACAGCCTTGTCGCACTCCTTGCTCAATATTAAAGTATTCACTCACACCTCCTCTCACCCTAACACATGCCCGACTACCGTTGTATACTGCCCTTATTCCATTTATTAGACCTTTATTTACGCCATATTCATTTAATATTTCCCACAGCTTCTCTCTATTCACTCTGTCATATGCTTTCTGCAGATCTACAAACGCACAGTACAACTTCTCTTTTACCTTTAAACACTTTTCGATCACCTGCTGGAGAGCAACCATCTGATCGACACATCCTCTCCCTGGCATGAAGCCACCTTGCACATCCCACATCTTAGATTGTGTAGTTTCTCGTACTCTATCAATCAGTATTCTTCCAAATACTTTACCAGGTACGCTGAGCAAGCTTATTCCTCTGTAGTTCTTACAATCACTCTTGTTCCCCTTACCCTTATACAATGGTACAATGATCGCGCTCTTCCAATCACTCGGCACTTTTCCACACATAAGGCATACATTGAATAATTCACGCAATCTTCGTATAAGCTTTGCACCACCATACTTGAGCATTTCACCAGTGATTTCATCTACGCCTGCTCCCTTGCCGTTTTTCAACCTTCCTACCGTTTCTCTACCTCATTTATTCCAATATCCTTCTCAGTTTTATTCATCATTTCTTCTATATTCTCCTTATTTAACCCTTCAGTCTTACTTTCCTCACTACTGTACAGCTTTCCGAAATATTCTTGCCAGCATTTCCTCACTTCACAATCGTCCCATACTATTTCGTTTCTATCATTCATCACTCCTGCAGCGTTCTGTTTTGGGCCACGTTTTGTATTTTTGACCCATTTCCAGAAGAGTTTTTGTTTCCTCAAAATCATTCTGCATTTTCTCTCCTTCCACAGCCATCACTTCCTCTTTACTTATTCTCACTGCCTCCTTCGCTTCTTTGTTTCTTAATCTGTACACCTCATACAATCTTTCTTCTCAGTCTCATTTTTGCAGCAATCATTGCCATGTACGCATCTTTTTCTTACATACTGCCTTTTTACCGACTCATTCCACCAAGCACATTTTTTCTGTCTACCTACAATCACTCTTCCACATATTCGCACGGCACAATTGACAACAGAGTTTTTCAAGCTTATCCATGCACTTTCAACGTCAGTGTCTTTTATTTGTTCGTTCCACACTGTTTCATTCATTCAACTCTTTATTCACAGCATCTGCGTATTTCATTCTCGCACCATTATCCACTAGTTTGTCAACCCTAATTCTGGACGTTCGCACTACGTTTGCTTTCCTTCTCCACACCCACTTTTCCCTAAACACACTCTCGATACAACCAAAAAGTGGTCCGATCCACACTCGCTCCGCGCATTACTTTTGTGTCTTTCACCAGGTTTCTAAGCCGTTCATCATACACTATCAAGTCTATCATACTTTTAGATTCACCTCTTTGCCATGTATACATATGCACATTTTTATGTTTAAACCACGTATTGGATACAAACAGGCTTCTCTCCACACAGATGTTCAGTCAGGTGTTCACCATTCTCATTGATTCTTTGGTCTCCGAACTTTCCTAGAACGCGTTCACTATGTTCTCTCTGTACACCCACCCATCCGTTCATATCCCCAATATAATCACTCTTTCGTTTGGCTTACATACGTTCAACACGTTCTCACTTCATTCCAGCTCCTGGTCTCTTTCTCCATTCACCGGTGCATAGCATGCAATAAGAAAAATTCTTCGAAACTCCACTTTCATTCTAACCCATATTACCCGGGAAAGACCAATTCGTACTGTTTAACACATCTTTTCGCTCTTTCACTTATGATCACCCCAACTCCTTTTGCGCCATGCACTTCCGTCTCAACTCCTGACCATAGTGCCAGGCTGCCATCCTCCATCTCCACAGCATATGCATATTTTATTTCAATTCTATTTCTTTTGGCAATTATGTTTAACATTTTAAGACTTTTGCAAATTTCATTTCATTTAATTTCGTTGCTCCACGTAATTAACTTTTTAAACATTTATAAAAGAGCATTTTTTGTCAATTAGGATCAACACTTCAAATTTCAGCAGTTTTGACAATGATGATATGTCACGCGAATTGTCAGATTTTCAGCGTCGTCAGTACCGTACTTGTGTTCTCATTGTGATCATCGTTTGTGTGTTCTTGTTTTTCGTTTCTTTGTTAGACAAGCGTTTCGTTAAAGTGAACAATGGAATTCAGTAATAACAAGTTTGTAACATTCTGACCTCCTCACCTTATAAGTTCAATTTCATACAAAAATGCCTCGGTGCTTTGCAAATAATAATTTGAATTACTCTGTATTTTAATAATTAATGTCGTCAATTTGACATAACGATTTGTTTGCGTTTTACTTAGATACACATTACTACAAGCTAGCTGTGTGATTCTGTGATGAACACATTCTTTGTGTTGTTCCTGGTGGACTCGGAAGCCATGTATGGCATTTTTGTATTAGGATTTTTTACTCAAAATAGTCCAAGGAAGATCGCCACAGGTGGTTTTTCCACTATTTTCTGAAACCGCGTGTAGATTAAATAAAAATTATACGCTTCAGTACCAAAGAGATAAGTATTCTAATTATGTGGAATAATCATGAAAATTTACATTTTCGTAGTTAAATAACCAAGTAACAGAAATTGTTACCCAAATTTAAGGTTCTAAAGAATCCAACAAAACTTAGCGAAACGTGAACATTAATTAGTTTCACAATTATGTATCAGATAATCAGAGAATGTTTGAGTTTACATATTAAAAATATCATTCCTAAAATTTTTAATAGGAATTAGCTCACTATCTTCTTAACAGTATATTAATATTTCTGTCCATTATTCAATGATTAAAGACAACAAATCCTCCAAACGATTATCGTATTATGTTTACGTACGTATATTGAAATAATTTGTTGAATGCAATTTATAAATCCCACGTTATTAAATATAGAAAATCAATTAAATTGAGAATATTCTGGGGGGTACTTAAAGTAATTTAAATTTCTATTCAAAACTTTTCATTTCTATAGGAACTGTTTTAACCTTAAATCGACGATAAATTACACTTTAGTAATTTTCGTTCCATTTGAACTTCACGCCATCGAATACATTACGCAAAAAAGTAAGTTACGTTCATCTATGTAAATTTATAGTTTTACTACCAAAATGTTTGCTTCTTTCAACTGAAAATCTAAACAAAAAAAGTATAGCTTTGTATTAAAAATAAAGAATAAATTCTTGGGTTCATGTTGTTGTTCAGATACAGTAAACTTTCTTTTCGATTATGCGTAATTTCACATGTAACGTGAAGATATATTATTGTTTTACCGATGTAGACGTAATTCAAATTTAGCAACTTCATTTATAAGTAGAGGAACGACGTGTACCTTTAGACACTATGAATAACAGAACACTGCGCATGGGTAAAATAATTCAGAACGCAATTTTCACTACGTTTATTACAACCGGCAACACTGCTATGTGCGTGTTACCAGACGTCCTAATTTAATCGTCAAAAATTACGTACATTTTAGCTAACTGTAAATATATTTGAGGCGATATTTATTAATTATTCACAATAGTTTATAGTTTAAATTTATAACATACAAATGTTTATTTGCCATTTGTTTTTAACTTTACGCTTCTTGTACCTTTGGGCACAGACACACATGTATATGTCCAAAGGTACATGTACTACTTTTAAAAACAACCACATCAATGCGAATCGTTTTTTTTTCAGTGCCACTAAACAAAGTTATAAAAAAACCTGAACGTTTACCTCCAGATAATATTAAAGCAGCGATACTGAACGTTTTAGAAGGACCCGGGGCGTGGCAAAAAAGTGGAATATTAGTAAATCCACCTTACACAACTACTTAAAAAGGCAAGTTACAAACACTTCTACAAAAAATGTGGTTGTTCCTATTCCTAATTATGAAGTCCAAAAAGTTTTTAATTCTACTGAAGAACAGGAATTAGTGAAATATTTGGAAAAAGCCGCGTTGCTACATTTTGGTTTAACGAAACAGCGAACCAGGCTATTGGCTTTCGAATATGCAAGCACTTTAATTAAAAAAATACCAATTGCATGGAACACTAACCAAACAGCGCTAAGAAAACCTAAGGCAACCAGGTTCGACAGAGCCACAACCTTCAACAAAAATAACGTCCGATAATTTTCAAGAACGTTTAACGAGATATAATTTTTGCTCCTGAGAACATTTATAGCATGGAGGAAGCCATCTAAAGTATTATCACCTAAACCCATAAAACAATTGGGAAGTTTAACATCTGCTGAACGAGCAATTAATGCTAGCTTCTGTAAACGCGGTCGGCCAAACAGTACGACCATTATTTCTATTCCATCGTGTGCACTTTATGGACCACATTTTGCAAGGGGCACCACCAAGAAGCATTGGAGCAGCACATCCATCTGGGTGGTCTACAGATGTTATTTTTCTTCAATTTTTGGATCACATTATAGCAGTTGCCAAACCCACCATAGAAAAGCCTGCTACTAATAGATAATCACGAAACCCGTATTTCGATTTCGATTATTGACAAAGCCAGAAATAATGGTGTAGTGTTGCTGACATTCCATCCACACACTTCACATAAGATGCAACCGTTAGATCGGTCAGTTTTTGGGCTTTACAGAACATTTGATAACAAAACTGCGGAAGAGTGGATGTTGAGTAACCGTGGAAAACCAATTTCAATGTATGATATTGCAGAAAATGCAGGAAAACTTTGCCTTCAAGCATTTACGCCTCTAAACAATATAAAAGTCTTTAAATCCTCCGATATCTGGCCTTCTAATTCCAGTATATCTCCAATCATACGTAACAGACAGGCCAGAACCTACACCTCCACAACATTTAAATAGTATACTATCAGAAAAAAGAGTCGCAGAATCTACTACGTCTTCCTCAGGTTTATCTCTAGGTACGGAGCCAGCTCTAAGCCTAACATTTGCAGAAGATTCGTTAGCTCCAGCTTCTTCAAACGGTGTACCTGTGGTTGCACACTATTCTGTATCTCTTGAATCTGTAGTGCCATTTCCAAAAGCAACTGCCAGAAAAGGTGCCTCTAGAGGAGGTAGAAATAAGGAAAGACCCGTATATTGACAAAAAAAATGAACTGTTGGAAGAGAGTCTTGCGAGAATGAGTAAAATGAAGAACGAAAAAAGAAGAGAAAGTAAAAAATTGCGGGAACAATTACGTGATTCATCATCTGAGCACGAAAATGACGGTCACATATCTTTTGTTTATACATCAAATGACGACTTTATTATTGAGACTGAAGACCCTGATTACTTTACGTTTCCGAATATGTCAAACATAACAGAAAACAAAGACTTCGTACTGGTAAAATTAGCATCTAAGACAGCTATAAAGCGTTATGTAGCTAAGGTTTTAGAAAAAAATAGTGATGGTACTTATTCTGTTAAATTTTATTAAAAGAGACCAGGCCATTATTTTCTAGAAGGAAAAGAAAAACCATATGATGCCGACACCCACGGTATTATATTAAAGTTACCTAGTCCTTCACCTGTGGGAGGCTCAGGAAGAATGATGGGTAATATTGGCTTTGATGACTACATGTCCTAATTTTAAGTGATAATTTGTATCTAGATATATAAATGCTCCGTGTTATAACCAAATATATTTTTTTATTCAGATGTACAAATATAATTTAATTCTTTTGTTGTAACTACTTCCATCCAAAGGTATAATGTTCGTCCAAAGGTGCAAACTGTATTGTCCACCAGTACAACTAGCTCATGCACCTTTGGGCAAAATGCATACTTTTTGTGTAATCCCCGTATATTATCAAATAATGCACTTAACTCGTGTTGCTGTTACAACAATACCAAGTTTCATATTTAAATCTATCGAGCTAAAAAATCTGTTTTTAGTTTCTCACAATTACCTAAAAATTTGATTTATGGAATTGTTTAATGAACTCTCTATTTAATTTATTTAAGAATTGTACCTTTTATTGCTTATACTTAGTGTAAATCGTTATTGGCAATACAAAGCGACAGAACAATACAGTACAGTGTACTAATTTGCAGAAAGATGTAACGTAGTTGAAAGAAGGCTTCGAAAACCTTACACAATCAATAAATAATAGACGTCACTGGCGCTACTGTGACCTAAATTTTCAGTAAGGTTACGTAAGCTAAGATGTTAAACATTCTTGGGTAGCCACAGAAAACAAGAAAGTGCCTAGCTAGTAGATAAATAAGTCAACCATCAAATTCGGCAAGTTCACTATAAGTGCGCCATAGAATTAGTCGCTTAATTTAATGAGTTCTACAAGAATATTTAACTACAGACAGATTAAACATGTTAAAAGCGTCACAACAAAAATGGGCCTTAAAAATGTATGGACTCAGGATGGTACGATTGTCTCAATACAAAATCATCGTAAGATATTCATACGTATGTTTGACGACCTCCACAAATATATATCTTAGCACTATTCAAAATAAACATTAAGATTAATTGTTTATCAGTTTAAAAGTTCAACTTATTATGTATTAAATTTTCTTATTGTATTTGGGTACGTCCGCATTATATTTTCTTGCTAAGTATATAAGCGACAGCAATCCTATATTAATTTATATATTATATATATATATATATATATATATATATATATATATATATATATATATATATATATATATATATATATATATATATACGTATATTTCATTTCCTTTTTAGGTGGTTAAGAATTCTTTTAAAATCTAATAATTAAGCAGTGTCATATAGAATTCTGTATCTTGTTTATAAACAAAATTATATAAATTTTACTGTTACCAATAAGTAAGAATGCAATACTAGTTTAAGTACGTAAGTACTATGTATGTCAATTTTGATGAAATGCCAGAAATAGATAAATCCTACTTAACATTTAACCTTCATGTGCATGCACAATTTTTATACCTATCCCGCATAGTTAGGTACCCGGGTACCTATAGTGGGTTTGCATAGGAAAACCAATATTTTTGGTTTATTTTACCAAAATATGGTTTATTAGGCACGAAATTAGAATGTACTAGATTAGCTTGTTTTCTTTTTGAAATATCTCCATTATAAGAATAATGCCGTTTTGCGCCCGACCCTGAAAGTTCCAAATAAATATTCCACAAATCCGCAAGTATGTTTAAATTTTTTAATTATATAGTCATTACTAATTGAGTAAGGAGTGGTAATTATCATTTCAATAACTTAAGTTCCAAATAAATATTGTACAAAGCCCAAATAATATTTCGAAATTTAAAATTTCAAATTAAATGGTCATTACTAATGATTATGTAATTATCTTTTCATTACTTTGGTTCCAAAATGGAATTTCTACAAATGCAATTATTTTGAAAATAAGTTCCTTTCCAAAGCGTTTATATTCAATGCAAAAGAGCTCTTGAAGTCAGTAATATTCTATACTGTCAAGTGTAAAGTACAATAATTCTGTGAAAATCTGTTATTGAAGTGGTTTGGAAAAATGTAAGATTATTTGGTATGTGTAACAGAATTGTAGTAGGCACTTTCTGCAATCCAACAGAAATAGGCCTACTTCAGAAGCAATGCCACGAGCCATGGATTTCTCTAACACAGAGAAACCATGTCCTAACCTTTCAATCCATTCAATATCCTATATCCATATCCACTTGGAACCCGTCTGGCCAGCGTGGCAAGAAAGGCTAAAACTACATGAAATGTCGAATTTACAAAATGTATTACCCCAGGCAGTAAGAAGCTCAAAATCTCGCACTGAAATCTCAGTCAGCTGTGGATTCTTTAAATTCGATGAAACCCACCAATCGTAAAACCCAAAACAACAAACACCAAAACGAATAGAATGGAACATAGCCACGTTCAACATACGAACATTAGGAGACGAGGAAAAATTAGTTGAGTTAAAGAAATAAAGAAAATAAAATGGACAATAATAGGTTTGGCTGAAGTAAGCAAAAAGAGTCAATTGCATAAAACTGAAAAGCGCATATATTGTTCTCTAAGGGACAGGAAGACAAAAAAGAAAGTCATTCTAATAAATAAAACAGAAATAGACAATGTCAGTCAGTATAAAGCCATATCAGATAGAGTGATCTCAATAGTTGTTGATATAAATAAGAGATACAAATGCAAGATCATCCAGGTGTGAACAACAGACCACGAAGATGAAGAAGTTGAACAATTTTAGAAGACATCACTGAAAGCAATAAAACGAACAAAACTAAATATACAATTATAATGGGTGATCTTAATGCAAAAGTGGAGTGCAAGAAAACACAAATGAACAAGGAATAGGACCATTTGGCTTAGAAGGAGAAATAGGGGAGAAATGTTACTAACTATATTCAAGAAAATAACCTGTACTTGATGAATACGTACTTTAAAAGCCGATACAAAGGAGATGGACCTGGCGAACCCAAATGGGAACGTAAAAATGAAATTGACTACTTTATATGCAATAAAAGAACATAATAACGATACAACGGTACTGAATACAATAAACGTAGAACGACATCGGATGATAAGAGCAAAAGTGCGTATCAATATACAAAAGGAAAGAAGGAAGTTAATATTAAAAACAGAAAGAAAAATAGACTCAACAAATAATCAAACAAAGAATTAAATACAAAGACTGTAAAAAGAATCTATACAACATATAGATCAACAAACAGAATTAGATTTGAAACTCTAAACAAAGAAGTAATAAAGGGCTTACTACAGGCAGGAAAATACAAAACGACATAAAAAAGGAAAAAGAACAAAAGCTAGTGACGAAGCACTAAACCTAATTGAAGAACAGAAACAACTATTAAAAACAGAACAACCAATAGAATACAGCTAACTGAAATAAATAAAAGATCAGGAAAACAGTAAGAGGAGATCTAAGGAAATACAAAAACATGAAAATAAAAGAAACCATAACAGAAAGGAAAGTTTAAAAGATCTACGATCAAATTTAAGTGAGGAAAACACCAAATAACCAAACTAGTAAACAACAAAAACAAAGAAATAACAGAAAAGAAAGAAATAACAGACACTATAGAAACATTCTATCGAAATTTGTATGAAAGGAAAAAGCACCACCACCAGGAAAAGAAGAAGACAGAAAGAAAGTTACAAATATAGGATCCGAGGAAATGCCAGAAATAACAGAGGGTGAGATAAGCAACGCATTAAAAAGATGTCCAATAACCGAGCACCAGAAGATAGAATAGAAATAGAGATGATTAAATATGGAGGTGAACCTGTTTTAAAACAACTAAAACGAATCTACAATAAATGCTTAATGGAGTCCCGAATACCAAATGCCTGGTTAAATGCCGTAGTAGTCTTAATATTTAAAAAGAAACAAATATAAACTAGAAAATTACACACCAATTAGTCTTCTGTCGGTACTGTATAAACTGTTCACAAGATAATAACACAAAGACTAACAAACAAACTGGACAAGTACCAGCCACGTGAGCAGGCAGGATTTAGGCGAGGCTACAGCACGATAGATCATCTACAGACAATGCGAATATTAACTGAAAAAGACCAACGAATATAATATAACATTGTGGGTCAATGATAGATTATGAAGGCCTTTGATTCAATAGAGGTATGGGCAATTCTAAATGCTTTAAGCAACTTGCAGAATAGACGAAAGATACAGGCTCTTATTAAATACATATATAAAAACGCAACGATACAGATAACAACAGATACACAAACTAATAAATTTAAGACACATCGTGGTGTAAGACAGGTGACTCAATATCCCTAAACTATTTACATTAGCGTTAGAGGATATGTTCAGGATGCTAGATTAAAGACAAAGGCATAACAATAGAGGCGAAAGCTCAATCATTTGCGATTGCGATGACATAACATTGATAGCAAAAGATAGAACAGAACTGCAAGAAATGTTGAAGAATTAAATGAAACATCAAAACAAATAGGAATGAAAATAAACATGCATAAAACAAAATACCTAACAAATGAAACAGAAGACCAACAAGAAATTATTCTAGAAGACAACACGATAGAAAAGTAGACACATTTGTATATTTAGGCCAAAAATTCCAGCTTTCAAAAAATAACTTGACAGCAGATCTGAATAGAAGAGTATCATTGGCCTGGTCAGCATTCGGAAAATTACAAGACATATTTCTCTGATATACCAAATACTCTAAAAGCAGAGACTTTCGACCAATATGTGTTACCAGTTCTAACATATGGTACAGAAACATGGGCCCTTAATAAAAGTATTACTCACAAACTTCAAGTCACTCAAAGATCAATGGAAAGAAGGATGCTGAATGTCAAACTACAGGACCGTATTCCGAACATCGAAATAAGAAGAAGATCTAAAGTCACAGATGTCATAGAAAGGCTATGTACCTTAAGATGGAATTGGGCAGGACACATAGGCAGGATGGAAAACAACAGATGGACACGAAGAATCATAGAATGGAGGCCCCGAGAAAATAAGAGGAGTAGAGAAGGCCACAGACCAGGTGGACGGACGACATAAAGAAATGGTAGGGTACGATTGGATGAAAAACAACGAACAGAGAAGAATGGAAGAATCTAAGGGAGGCTTACATCCGACGATGGATGGAATAAGCTGCGAAAGAAAGAGAGTAACACAGAAATTACTCCTACAAGTGACTTTTAAAAAAACCACCCATGTATTCTCCTTCACAACTGTTCGCCGATATAGGCGTGTACACAGTATATCACTTGTACATCATCTCAGTCGGTCGCTACCCTTATAAGAAGAGAAAGGAGGTTGTTCATCTAATAAGTCATAAATATTCTACGAAATCAGAATCCAAGGACCTTTCTTACAATTCGAAAGTCAGAAAGCCTTTTACTCAAACTAATTTTAAATGTACGTCAGTTAAGGCGTGTAATAAATTGCAAACATCAATAAAAATTAGTAGTCTTTTATGTTTAAACTACAAGAACTATATTACGTTCATATTCCATAGATGACATTCTCACTAAATTATTACGAAAATGTAGTATATTTATATGTAATATAGAAAAACTAAACAAGATGTTAGTAAATATAATACTATGGTGATTTTCATGGAGTAAAGTTTTAACTTAATCCTGATACGTGTAAATTTGGTTTATAAATTTATGGTCTTTAGTTACGACTCATCCTGTATGTTATTGGAAAATGGCAACATTGCCAATAAAATTCGTTCTTAGTAGGAGACTTTTGAAACATGTGACTGTTTTAAAATTCAAGTATTGGTAGAAATTAATCTTCTTTCTTTTTTTGTGATTTTCTGGTACCTTGATAGAGGAAGGAAGAACGTCATTTTAGGCCAAGAAATCCAATGCGTAGTTAGAAGCAAATGGAAAATTTGGAAAAGGTGTTCTTAAAAATTTTTCAAGTAAAATTTTAACTCAGCCTGTTGCTGGATTTAATCTTTTCCATATAAATAAATCCTGTTGGGATTTCGAATTTTAGTTCGGCTTTAATTTTTTGTTTCTACTACACCTTAGCTTCAGTCAAGAGGTAAGCTAGTCACTTTCTTTTCTTATTTACTAAACATAACTTTGAAATGCATGTTTTGAAATTTTAATACAGCATAAAGATCATATTTTATAAAAATTTGGAATTGATTTAAATTCTAACACAGTTGTCTTATATAGGTTTTTTTTCTGGTCCTTTACACCTTTACTGAAGATTAACATCTTTCGTGTTTCCATAAGAGATAGTTAAACCGTTTCTGACAGCACATTTGGATATCATTCGTCCGAGGTGTGAAATATTAGTTATGGGTCTTCGAACCTGAATGGAAACAGTTTACGATTACTCCTTCTCCTAGTATCTTCCGCATTAACTGAAGAAATATACGTTACACCTACAACTAGTTTCGGATAAGTATTATTGTTACACGCATACAAAATTTACCTACGGTGAGTGACTTTTGTTAGCTTTTCTACATAACGATGCTCTCGTTACCTGTACTTTACTGAAATTCTTATAACAATTACATTACTGTGCTTGCTATATTGTATTAGTGTGTTTCCGCAATTATCCGATTCCTAAAATAATGCTTATACTTTACTGTTAAACATTTGCTATACATTTGTACCTGTAAAAGATAATTTGGGTTATTTCAAAGTTTCGCTTATACTTACATTTAACTTTGCAATAGAATTTGTATTTGAATTTGGAATTTAGTTATCAATTTCTAACTTTCCTTATGTACTAGCTTTTATTGATAAATAACCGTAGTTAGAACTGTCTGTGTTTACTGTACATGCAATCAGCTGTTTAGCAGACGGAACGCTAATGTTGAGTCGAAATGTACAAGGTATCTCATAAATTATGCTAACTGCTGGGGTTGTATAAAAGTTATTTATTTCAATTACTGTGTAAATTAAATTGCATATTTATTTATGATCATTGGGGTTGAAAATTTTTGTTACTTTTCACTGATTACAATTTAATAGTTGTTTAATACAACACTTTAATTTTTGGTTTGTAAGCATATGCTTACTCATGAATGTGTCACTCTGTGTTGCATATTGCTTAAATTCTTGCACTAGAATTGCCAAATTTGTAATGAACTTAGCCTTTCGAAATTTTCTAAACGCTTCATGCTTACTTTGTCTGTAATGCTTATATTAACTACATAAATTTTTCTTACATAAGGTAAACAACAGGGTAGACATCTAGTGATAATTTTCGCTTTATATTTGGGGTTTATTTGCGTCCGGTTGATTGGAAACTGATAGATTAATCCGACGGAGAGCTCTTCGTGGAATATCGGTGTACAAGTATTCAATTTCGGATAATTATATACATGTTTGGGTATTCTTTTCTTGGGTCAACGCTAGATGCCGGACCGTATTGTGTTTGCTTATGTAAATTTTAAGTATAATTCATAGTTTTTTTTTTCTAGATTGGGTTGAAAGGTAAGTTGATTACTGGTGGTTTATTTTGTAGATATATTGTATCTGATGTATATTGATTGATGTATGGGAATATTTCCTGAATGAATTGTATTTATGTCTGAGTTGGCGCTCCATAATTTTTATGTTAGTTACTTATGAACATTTAATTATTATTATAAAATTTATGCTATTTTACATTGGGTATATGAAATAAGTGGTGTTAAACGGATCGTAAGTTATTTCGTTAATCCTGTGATCTCCGATCAATTTCCTAGCCAGTCCTTTGTCAGTGTGGACTTAGTTCACCATTTTATTTTAGTTGTCTCTTTTGTCCTGTGTTGCCGTAGCCCTTTTCTTGATAGAGGGGCGATATAAAATTAAATCAAGTGGTGCCTTTTTAAATTTTATGTATATCTTCTCTCCTGCCAAAACGCCATGCATCCAAGTGCTTAACAGACCGACTGAGCTTCCGGCTAATTCCTTTATCTATGTTACAGCACTTTAGCCACAAGTTCTACAATTTCTCTTTGTGCACGTAACAATCAGATTGCTACGTTATATGGCATAAGCATTAAATTATTAATTGTTTAAATATTATTTTGGTTAGTAATGTTACGTTTATTGAAACAGATATTGAGGTATTGAATGAATTATGTAAATATCAAATTCAAGTCGATTAGAACGATAAACCAAACCACACAGTGAATACCAGAATTCCAAGAATTATGTATACAGTCTACCACACATAAATGAGCGCAGTAGACCACTCAAAGAGAGAACTCAGGAACACAAAATTACAAGAACACAATAACACAAGAACACAAGGACACAAGAACACAAGAACACAAGAACACAAGAACACAAGAACACAAGAACACAAGAACACAAGAACACAAGAACACAAGAACACAAGAACACAAGAACACAAGAACACAAGAACACAAGAACACAAGAACACAAGAACGCAAGAACGCAAGAACGCAAGAACGCAAGAACGCAAGAACGCAAGTACGCAAGAACGCAAGAACGCAAGAACGCAGGAACGCAGGAACGCAGGAACGCAGGAACGCAGGAACGCAGGAACGCAGGAACGCAGGAACGCAGGAACGCAGGAAAGACGCAGGAACGCAGGAACGCAGGAACGCAGGAACGCAGGAACGCAGGAACGCAGGAACGCAGGAACAGCAGAATCAAACGCAGGAACGCAGGAACGCAAACGCAGGAACGCAGAAACGCAGGAACGCAGGAACGCAGGAACGCAGGAACGCAGGAACGCAAGAACGCAGAACGCAAGAACGCAAGAACGCAAGAACGCAAGAACGCAAGAACGCAAGAACGCAAGAACGCAAGAACGCAAGAACGCAAGAACACAAGAACACAAGAACACAAGAACACAAGAACACAAGAACACAAGAACACAAGAACACAAGAACACAAGAACACAAGAACACAAGAACACAAAATCACAAGAACTCGAGTACACAGGAACTCAGGAACACAAGAACACAAGAACACAAGTGCTTGGGAAATGAAATCAATGAAATGGAAAAAACTGCACTGTTCTTCTGCATGCTGCAAATTGGTCAGCGTTGGTACTTTCATGGAATTAAAATTATAGACATCATACTTGCTGTATACTATTCTCATGAATGTTTCCTATGAAAATGCTCTAAACCTTAGCAAACCGAATGTAAATTATAATTCTATGTTTACAATGTTAATCTATAATACCAATGTGTGTTACTTTCAGTTTATGTTCATAAATTTTAAATGATTTTAAAACACCTAGTTTGTCTTTGGCGTGTGCGTGTACGTGTGCGTGTGCGCGTGCGTGTACTTGTGCGTTTACGTGTGCGTGTGCGTGTGTACACACAAGTTTGATTGATACCATTAGCTGTAATATCGGTTGGATTGACGAGCAGGGAAAAACGTTCATTCCAATGTTATATCCCTATGTTCGGGATTCAAACCAGACACCCGGTATGAATCCGTTAGTACTTTTATGGTTTATAAGTTTGCATACGGGAATGTTCCAGATTTTTATTGATAGAAATTTATACTTTTAGAACTTCTTCAAAGACATTGTCCTTAGCAGCCTCTAAGGAAGATTTGGATCTATATTTTGGCCCCCTCGATCACCAGATTTAATCCCCTAACTATTTCTTTCTATGGGGTTATCTTTCGTCCAAAGTGTATGACGACGTGACGTAGAAATCGTGTTTGGGTTCTTGGGTCCACGGTTTTGGTTACTTGAGGTTCTTAAAATAGGCAACCTTCTTGATGTGTAACTTGTTTATGCACTTTGTCGTGCCGCAAAGTCTCTCAAATTATCTTATTTTTGGTATCTTCAGTAATTTAGTGCCGTGATAAACAAAAATAGTTTTTGCACTTGATGGATTAAAGGTACTATTTGGTTCCCCCATTTCGTGGACTGAAGTGTTACTTTTAATCTCTAGGGATTAAAAAATAATTTAATCTTGTTATGGCATTGAAACATCTGGAATGTTAAAAATAATTCATAAACTTCATTAGCCTTGAATAGCGCAGCTTCTTTGTCAAAATGACTTTTCTAATAATTTAAATTTATCATAGATCTAATATTTTAATTTTCAGAAAATAATATAATTATTTCTATTATTACTCCACGAAGTGCAAAAAATAGTGTAGATACCACGGGATTGAAGTTCCTTAATCCCTTGAATAGAACAAACTTTATTCGCGGGATTAAACGAGTCACTGTGATCTAATATACTATTAATATATTTGTATAATTTAATTTTATTGATTTTTTTATACTTTACTTCCATTTTAATATCTTAGGCTTTCATTTTTTACATATTTTTTCTATTGCAAATTCTAAGAGTGTGACAATTTTGTTTAAGCATGAATCCGTGAAAAAACGACATTAAGCATTTCAGATCAGAAAAATAAGTTTAACTAAATTGCATATTAGTTGAATCAGGTCGGAGTTACCATTGAAGTTTAAGGACTCGTGCTAATAGAACTTGCTGTCGTTCACATTATTAAATATTAATAATATACTGTTTAAGTCTAGTTTTGAAGAAAATTTAGACTTTAGAAGATAATTCTGAATGTTTACTTTACCAAAATTATGCAGCGGGCCCATTTGACCTATAAGAAATCTGTGCCATTATTATAATTATCATCTTCATAACAAGTTCATTTACTTGTTCGTTGATAACTCCGGATAAAGTTTTAAGTATATAACTTTTACAATTTTCCTTGCTCTACCACTGTAAATTTTTCTTTGGCTTTGAATGATTAATTAAAGAGGTTATCCATAAAGCGGTATTTGCAGTAAGTAGGTGCAAACAATAAATTAAATAAATATTTCCTTTCATCTTTCGGATTTAATATTTTATGGGGTAAAAATGTGATTTCTGTTACAACCTTTTTAATGATATTTAAAGCAAATATTCGTAATTTGGTTAATTAACTCCCTTTTAAAGTTGATATAAAAGATTTTTCGTTTATTTCTTTTGATGTTAGTATCGTATAATAACGTTTCAATGTTCTTGCGCTTATACTTTATACATACATGTTAAGATGGAAATATTGCGAAATGTAATCTACTTCTCTGTAAAGTTTTCATGTGCATATATAAAAGTTTATGTAGTTTAAAGGCTTGTAAGATATCTAATAAGTTTGGAATGGTACAGAGTTTAGATGGTTTTCTTATTAAAAGTAGAGTAAGTGTGCTATCTTACAGAATAAGTCTGCAACCATATTTTAAATTCCATTTAAGGGCAAAACCCTATCAATGTACAATTAATAATTTTATTTTTAAATTATATTTCTGATTATTAGCATTGTTAATGGTCAGCAAAACATAATAAAAAGCTAGATATCAGTAACATTTGGTATAAAATATTTTAACGTTATTTTCCACATAGACTTGCACAATTTTTCTATGCCAATAAGTAGAATGGGGCCTTTTGAGGATCAGTGTTCATAGGATGGTGTAAGGATAGTGAGTGAGTGTGTCAAACGCGCAAAGTGTAGTCACGTATCCGGCGACCATTTTATGAGTGGCTTGTCGGCCATTTTGTTTTGGCGGCTATTTTGTCTGCCATAGCGGGAAATTTTAAAATAGTATTCTAATTAATACACGTGGGCCCTCATACTGTGTCATAAGACAGGTATAGGACGCCGGAACTTGCTTTCATGTGTTCGTCTGTTACGCCATCTTAGCCTTGAAATTTGGAATGGTGCGGCTTTGTCAGCTATTTCTGTAATTGGCGGGAAATGTGAAATAGTGCTCTAATAAGGGGGCCCTGATACTATCCCATAAGACAGGCACAGGGCGACGAAACTTGTTCACGGGTCTTCGCCCTCTTGTCATAGGGCTTAAATTAATCAAACCAAATCAATCAATCTAGAAAAAATTGAGCAAATCAATCAATCCAATCAAATCAATTAAGCAAATCAATCTCTATCAAATGTAACAAATCAGAACAATCTCACTCAATCAATTAATCAAATCAATCACATCAATCAAAGCAATCAATCCCAATCATTCACAAAGCTTTGATAAAAATTCTTCGTAACCTTCAGGTAACGATTCTCACATGAACGACCGCTTAATTTGAAGTCACCGGCGTGGGAAAACAGTCAACCATCCGAAAATCAATCTGGATCAAATCAATCTGAATCAAATCATAACTTACAGCTTGCAAAAACCAGATTACAGTTGAACAATACTGGTTTGGTTTAACTGAATTACAAGAACCAACTTTCAAGTCTAAAATACCACTGTTTTAACTTACAGTTTGCAAAAATCAACTTTCATTCCTAAAACAGCAGTTCGATTTACCTTACAGCTTGCAAAAACCGACTTTGAATTCAAACATACCGATTTGGTTTTACTACATTCTAGAAATTCTGATAGACATTTTTGAAACACAACGTATATTTATAACCAAACTTGAAATAAGGTCTCTATATTATTTGATATAGAATGACTACCGTATCGAAAATACCTCTGTGAAAAGGGCATTAATTTATAAAAAACGTCGTTATTGAAAATGGACAAATCCCTGTGGGCAAAGAACAAGTAGACTTCCATTTCCAATTTTGATTATACTCTTCATCTTTTATATAACCTTTGTTTTGAGAATTGCTTAGATTCTTGTACAAGCCTGAATACATTAAGTCATTATTGAAAATGGACAAATGCCTCGGAACAAATAAACAAGCTGAGTTTCATTTCCAATTTTGATAATACACCTGTGATTTGAAACTAACATCGATACCATCTCGTAAAACAGATATAAAACTCCGTGTTTTACTTTACCGAATGTTCATCATCATTACAGTACCATAATAATAATTAAATTACACTGCAGGTGTACGGATTAAGGTATAAGAAGGGCATGTTGATCATCGCGTGAAGGTTTACAACAGGTTTAGATCGAGAGTGCTGGAAATGGAAACCCAGCCGGAGACCCATATGTCAGAAATACGGTCCAGGCAGAGCCTCAGCTTTTGGAAAAGGAGGAATCATTGAAGCTGTAGCTTATAAAAACAAGCATCAGAAAGGACCCTTAACTATTAGAAGTTGGGCTTAAACAAGATGACGGAACACGTTAGCATGATGGCGGAAAGCTAAAAAAGCACACGGAAAGAACTTGTGAAAGCAACGTGACGAGAGCAGGTAACTGCCAAAGTAAACGAGACACACGTAAACACAGAAACAAGAAAACGGAAACAGAGATAATGGAAAAAAGACAACAGATTCAAGGCAGCAGAAATTCAAAACGGCACGATTTAGGAATCAAGATGGCGGAGACGGGGTGCTTGGCCAAGATGTACCCAAGATGCTGGCATTAAGATGGCGTACGAGTATAATGGACCAGAGTGCTGGTGAATGGCAAGAAGTGAGGTGCGAAATAAGGGCAAATGTAAGAAACGCATCCTAATCACGACGAGTAAAACTAAAGAATGAGGGTAGCAGAGTGAGAGTATTGACCAGAATGCTGGGTAAGGAGTGGGGTGATGTAGTACCCGGACATCCGAGTATCCTAGCTAACCTAGTAGTTTAGTTAAGTGGAGTTAAGTGGACGGTTACGCCCTCTCGTATAATACTATGTAGATTATTACATGAAATTAATATTTGAAACTGGTCTCGCATCGTACTTGGTGCAAAGCTTACTTCAACACAAGCATCAAACATCTTGTACTGGGTACATCAGGTTTACTAAATAACCAATTTAAATATTTTTTATCGCTTTCTAATTACCTTACTAAATACTTTTATTACGAGAACTTATTATTCCATGCTATAAGTTAACAAGCTTCATCTTTGACGCGGTAGGAGTCACCTAATCTAGACCAAAATAAGAGGTGCAGATCTTTAGTGGGTATGTTATCAACTAGTTAATTCAGATTTAAAAAGTGTTCAGCGGACACGGATGAACAAACGTGTCGACCTAGATTAACATAAAATTATAATGATATGCTACGCATAACCTAACAAAGGGTGACTCACCTACATGTCTGATTTAAGATGCCACGACAGTTTTTTTATGAAGGTCTTTTATACGTTGGTCCAGCAGTAATTTTTAAGACATTAAAGGAAAAAGCAATCTAGCTGCTTATGAATGTGTTTATTAAAAATGTGTTGCTATAATTGCTACAGAGAGGCCACGGTAATCCCTGCAATTTTTGTTGCTGCATTAAATTCCACTGCTCTTGGAGACGTTGACAACCATTCACAACCGTATATTTTGCTGATGTGAAAAATGGGTGGTGGGAAACGGGGCTGTATAAAGATGTCGTAGGGAATATTCCAAGAGAAATGCTCCGACTTTATAAGTGATAAGTGATAACCTCTGTCTATTCATTCTTTATAAACTTTACCACACTATCAAGCATTGGTTGAATTTGACCTCCACATAACTAGGTTAAAAATTATATTTACCGCCCCCTCGTAGGATTTTCATCTAAATTTTCAAGCTTTGATGGGCATATATTCGTTCACTACCAAGGCTGGGAAAAAATATTGATTAATCGAGTATAATCGATTATTTAAAAAATTATTTGGTTAATCGCTCATTTGATTAATCGAGTTTGACTGTCCACCATCTTTGATTATCTTTCAGTACTCGACTCAATTGTCGGTTGTTCAAACTTATGATAATGATCCACTTTTATTCCACTAAATTTTCTAGTTATACAATCCTAGTTTAGTCATTACATTTCACCATCTTCTATATATTATTTACAGTAAATACTTAAACATATAACTAATTTAAATTCTATCCAATATTACTCTTAATGCGTCCACTATGTTAGTTTCGTTGCAGACTGGCGTTCTTCAATTAACTAACGTTTCATTAATCGATCGTTTGATTAATGTATTAAACAATTAATCGATTATTTGGTTAATCGATTGTATGACTAATCGATTACTTGACTAACCTATTATTCCCTTAATAGATTATTTGGTTGCCGATAATTTTTGGTAATAGATTATCCATGTTTCAAACTAATAATTTCCTACCCCTAGTCACTATTCAAGCAGGAACTAACTTAATAAACCCGTTTTAAGTACAATGTAACAAAGAATATTGAATACGTTGGAACTAGATTACCCTCTACCTATGGAGATTCTTATCAATGAGGTTAAACTTGCAATCATACTAAAAGTCAAAATTACACTATGTATTATATCAGTGGACACTATCATTGGACACCTCCACTATATCTAAAATTGAATTGTCATTTGGTTGCAAAGTTGATAGTTTTGCGGACATAACAAAAGGTACGTAGTTACTTCACAAATTTTTATCTACAATTGAAAATGTCCTATTCATTTTTTTGTTTAAGTTTGAAATTCTTTATATTTATGATTAGTACTTTAAGCTGAACTATCCTTCTTGGTGGTTATTTATTATTCTACGAAACCTTCTAAAAATAAGACTCGTTTAAAATAGAATTATAGCTAGAAAGGTCGCTATACTTTCTATTTAAAAGTTAGTAGTTTTAAGATTTTAACAGCATCAAGGTATGCCAATAGTTATACCGAATAAAAATTAGAATCAGTAGACGTATATTTTAATTATTGTGGTTGCAGCAGAAATACACCCAAGCGCGCTCACGTGCACGCACACTTAATAGGAACATCTGTAGTGTTTTTGTAAACAACGAACAACCTGAAAAAACTCAACTATGAAGAATAGTCTAATAAATGGACAAATAGTTTTAATTTTAAGATACAATTCGACAAATATATTTATTGAAATTGCCGTTAAAAATAAATCCTTGCAGAATTTTATAAAATAATACAAATTGTGTGTAGTCCGGATAATAATTTGCCACAGACACAATATTATAATTCAAAATGGATTGCTTTATTTTCACAAATATTATCGACGTACCAAAATTGTAGTACTGTGATGCAATAGTTGCCTTGATAAGCAAGTAACTTTAATATAATAAATTACAGTTAATTGGATATTTGCGTTTATGAATATTTTTCTTTTTAAATATAACTCTGACCACTTAGTGAATAATATGTTTAAGTCTGCATAATTAATTGTGTAATATTAGTGAAAAGCTTGCGGGGGTATATTTCTGCCCGGTTATAGATAAGGGCATACTGATTGTACCTATTGTTGTATGAAAGTTTGAAATGTTTTACCTGATAAGACTGTTAAAAGTCGATATATTTCTTTACTTTTTACGGTAAATTACTGTCGGAGATCGGGTGACAAGATTACTACATTCATATGTTTTTTGATTAAAATACCGTCTTAAGGAAAGGTCATTAATAAAATAACATTTATCCACTGGGTTGCATATTATAATGTGGCCGTAAGTAGTTTTAATTACAAATTAATTATTTAGGATTTTTGCACTTGTCTTTAAGATTAATCATGAGCCATTTTAAATAAGCTTATTTAGGGAATGTAGAAAACATGAGTTGCTATGTTTCAGTTGGCCGCAACCTCATTGCAAACGTGTTCAAACAGGCACGTTTCCAGAGAATGTTTACGTTCATCGAGTTCTGTGATTAATTTATAATCAAGTTATAGCTAATTTTCTGAATATAGTAAAATGACATTGCATATGTAAACGTGACCTCAAATAACCGGCGTGAAGTTGGCTGTCAAAATGCCTAAAACAACAACGACCAATGACGCGACGCATATTACTAGAAAGAAAGATGCGCATGCGCACACGTTTTAGCTGCCATTATCCAGTAACCAAATAGGAAATTTTAGATCCCATCCTTAACACCAAATTCAAACTATCCCTTGAGATTCAAAAAGCACAACTTAAAATAATAAGAATTTTCCATCACTCACAGACAACAGATTTTGTATTTGGATAATTACAAGCTAGTTTGGATATACCGTTAGTGTTCTCAAAAAAATTGGGAAGACAAAGATTTCGCATTTTAACACTAACAGTATTATTCGAATTTATCCCTAGTGCACTCAAAAAATTGGCAATCATTTACTGCCCGTCTGAAGTCCACCACCAAAATATACAGAAATTCATATAACACCCTTAGAAAAGGGTTTCACTTTATAACCCTTACGGTGTAATTCGTATTTACTACTATTATCCCCAAAAAAATGCAATCATTTACTGCCCCTCTGAGGAGACATCCACCCCCAAAGTATTAAAAAATTCATAACACCCTTAGAAACAAGAATTCACATTCTAACTCTTACAATGTCATTCGCATTTAGGATTAGTGTCCCCAAAAAAATTGACAATCATTTATTGTCCGTCTGAGGGGTCGAAGCCCAAACCCAAAATATAAAATACTCATTAACACCATTAGAAAAAGGGTTTTACATTCTAACTCCTACAATGTAATTTTGCATTTATTACTATTATCCTATTTACTGCCCGTCTGAGGGGTTGAAATCCACCCACAAAATATAGAAATATTCATAAAGCACCCTTAAGAAAAAAAAAGGTTTCACATTCTAACCTCCACAATGTAGTTTGAATTTGCCACTAATATCCCCAAAAAAATTGGCAGTCATTTACTGCTTGACGGAGGGGTTGAAATTCACATCCAAAGTATTAAAAATTCGTATAAAACCCTTAGAAAAAAGGTTTCACGTTCTAACCCTTACAATGTAATTTGCACTTCCCACTATTATCCCCATGGGAATCATTTACTGACCGTATGAGGGGTTTAAATACACCCCAGAGCATTAAAAACTCATGTAACACCCTTAGAAGAAAAGTTTCACATTTCAAACCTTACAATGCCATTTGCATTTACCATTAGTATCCCCAAAAAAATTGACAATCGTTAACCGTCCGCCTGAGGGGTCGAAACCCACCCCAAAATGTTAAGGCTTTTATGTAAAACCGTTAGAAAAAGCTTTCACATTCTAACCCTTACAATGTACTTCGCATTTACTACTATTATGCCCAAAAAAATTTAGAATCATCTACTGCCGTCTAAGGGGTCGAAACCAATCCCCAAAACATTGAAAAATTCAAATAACGCCCGTAGCAAAAAGGTTTCACATTCTAACTACCACAGTGTGATTCGAAATTACCACTAATATCACCAAAAAATTGACAATCATTGCCGTATGAGGTTAACTAAACAATTAAAATCTCATTAAGACCTAGAAAAAGTTTACATCAACCTACAATGCATTTATTACATTATCCATTTACTCACGTCTGAGGTGAAACCACCTACATAAGACTAGTCTACACTTAGCCATAATCAATTCTAACGCTGGTACAACTGTAATTGATTTCCACATATCCAAAGCGCAATTGCTAGTCATTTATGCTGCAGGTCGCATATCACATCAATATTAAAATGCCCTATAAAACTAGTAAAGGTTCTCATTCAAGCTATACGAATAACGCTTAAATTTTTTATATTTTGGGGTTGGAATTCATCCCTAAGACGAGCAGTAAATGATTCTCAATTTTTTGGCGATATTAGTGGTAAATTCGCTACATTGGAGGAAGTTTAGCAGTGTTCAAACCTTTTGCCTAGGTATGTTTCATTAAGTATTTTCCAAATAATTTTGGGGTGGGTTTCAACCCCTCAGAGGGACAGTAAATGATTGCGTATGTTGTTAGGCATAATAGTGGTATATGCGAATTACATTGTAAGGGTTAGATTGTAAAACCTTTTCTCTAAGGGTGTTATATGAATTTGTTAACACTTTCGGGGTAGATTTCAACCTCTCAGACGGGTAGTAAATAATTGTTTGGGCCTATCAGAGGGAAATTCGAACTACAGTTTAGGGGTTAAAAGGTGAAACCTTTTTTCTAAGGGTGTTATATGAATCCTTCTATACTTTGGGGGAGAATTTCAACCCTTAGACGAGCAGTAAATGATTGCCAATTTTTTGAGTATAATAGTGATAAATGCAAATTACATACTAAGCC
This sequence comes from Vesta saturnalis, assembly GCA_036346205.1. Lineage (NCBI taxonomy): Eukaryota > Metazoa > Arthropoda > Insecta > Coleoptera > Lampyridae > Vesta > Vesta saturnalis. Next base: position 1,120,749 of record JARFJB010000966.1, on the reverse strand, counting down.
TTAAAATGTGAAACCTTTTTTCTAAGCGCGTTACATTTTTTAATACTTTGGGGGTTGGTTTCGACCCTTCAGACGGACAGTAAATGATAGTCAATTTTTTTGGGGATACTAATGGTAAATTCGAAAAACATTGTAAGGGTTAGAATGTGAAACCTTTCCTCAAAGGATATTGTATGAATTTTTTAATACTTTTGGTGTGTATTTCCCTCAGATAGGCAGTCAATGATTTCAAATTTGTTTGGGGATAATAGTAGTAAATTCAAATTACATTGTAAGGGTTAGAATGTGAAACCTTTTTCAAGGGTGTTATATGACTTTTTCTATATTTTGGTGGTGGATTTCAACCCTCAGACGGGCAGTAAATGATTGCCAATTTTTTTAAGTATACTAGGGAGAAATGCGAATAATACTGTTAATGTTAAAATCTGAAACCTTTTTCTGGTGTTATATGATTTTCTATATTTGGTGATTCAACCTCAGACGGCAGTACGATCCATTTTAGCTTAGTAATATGTCAAAATACTAAGTTAACATGTAAACCTTTTTAGATAGTTTAATTACTTTGAAGTTTTTGTTATGAACGAATAAGTTGGTTAGCGGTGCTCTAGTAAAGTACAGGTCGTAGGTTCAAATCCTACTCGAGGTAAACTTTTTATTTATGTATTTAATAAAATTAATAATAATTTTTAATGTCTGATAGTGATGAAACATTTTTATTATTATATAGTTGTTGTGTGTTTCGAATCTCAATGGCTAGTTTGAATTTGGTGTTAAGTGTGGGATCTAAAATTTCCTATGTGGCTGCTAGATAATGGCAGCTAAAACGTGTGCGCATGCGCATATTTCTTTCTAGTGATAAACAGTGGGCCACTGGTCGTTCGGTTGTTTTCGGCATTTTAGCTGGCGTAATTTGGCTGCTAACTTCACGCGGTTTCTCAAATAAGGGTTGAAAACTCTTAAAATTACGTACAGCTGTTCTCCTAAAAATACTTAAAAAAGTTTCAAATAATCCACTGGAACCTATATACTTTCCACAAGAATGTTCTCAAATGTAGGACTTTGATTATACTGAATCTACATGGCTAATTTGGATATAGCCAAATCAAACGTGAAAATAATTTGTTTTTGCTGACACTTTTCGGCAACTCCCTGAGCGACGGTGAAGGTTTAACCGTCAGTGATGTTGGTGACGAATTTATCGGGAACAAACATTATATATTTTGAGTATCGTTACGATCAAGAGAGATTTTATCATTGTAGCCACATGGTGAACGAATCAATCTGTGACAAAGATATATACCACACGGCAACTTCTATCGTAGACTTACATTCATCAATAGCTTCTGTAATCGAATTGACTGGAAAAACCGTCATACTTAATTTATTATAAGTTTTGTTATGAACGAATAAGTTCAAAAGTACATATTAATAATAATTTTTTCTTGTTGAATTTTATCAAAACGCCGTCTCTTACGAGATGATGGGGGAGATTAATTGTTGTCCTCGGTAAGCTGTGATCTTGAAGAATCTATAACTTCTACTAACTCTAGGGTTTCAGGAATAAACTGATAAATAATTCCGAGCGAGTCATGTAAAGTGTCTTGACCAGAGAACGTGTCAACAAATCGATCAAAATTATCAAGGTACATGAGCGCTTAGTCTATTAACTGTGTTAATGCTATCTAGAGTCACATCCTAATTGTTATGCACAGTATATCTCATTTCAGTCTCTATTTCTTTAAAGAAATTATAGCTTAGTGTATGACCATATTTGTTTAGTATTGTAAGAACATCTCGTGAACTTGTTAGTGGCTTCATTGTTTATCCTAGGGTGAGATATTTTGACGGATTAACACGACCTTTAGTTGTTATGTAAATTAAATCACTGCACTCGCCCTTAATCTTTTCTAAATTTGGGCCTTGAGTGATGTCATACATGAAGTAAAATAACACTTCCGGAATATTACATTCCCCATGAATGGCATCGTCTGGGACCAGACCTTCCAGCAGTTTTTCGCTTATTCTGTCAATTAACATTGCGATTTCACCTGCTGACCGCGAAGTGTCCATATCACTTCGGTAAACAATATTCTTCCTGTTCGCCCTAATAGAAAATTCAACTGTGATACGATCATTGAAACTATTTATAATTTTACCTTCCAATTTTTTTGTACGGCAATCTTTGAAATCCTCACGACGCACTTTACCCTGACCAAACTCTAACAGCAAGGCTTCATATCGGTAAAGTAGAAAGGTACGTGACACGGTTATTTTCAATAATATCTACTGCTTTGATTTCAGACAGAAAGTTCAATGCTGCTTGATGCAATTGTCTATTGAAAGGTATCAAAATTTCATTCATCAATGAAAGAAACAAGTGTCCATAGAAACTTGTCGTCCCCGCATCGATCACTTTTGACCTTAGGCATCTCACGAAATTCCTGTCTTATTATGCTTTTATCTACGACAAAATTTTGCTGTTTACTAGTATACTACCCCTACTCAAGATAAACAAACTAATTTTAACGACACGCGCAATCCGCATGCTCCAGCTCCTCATTGTATTCGTGCAAGATCGCAGCGAACCAAGAGTAAATTACCAAGTTGGTCATGTAGAAGATAGTATCGATCCTACGCAGCATTCCGATTGGACATTTTTGTTGCATATAACTCCTTAATTATTATCGATTCATGAGAAAATGGAAAATGAAGAATCGTCTCAGATCGGAGCAAGGAATCGACCCTTAAAAGTAAGGCCGGTGAGTTTTGGACACCCTGTATATTACAATATACATACGTATATTAAAGTTATAGGTAATGGACGTTATATTATGTATATTTTACTAAAAATTGTACTAATGGTGTGTGAATTTCAAAATTTTCAAATTCTTGTTTGTTGCTTTGCCCCAAAACTGCAATCTTTTATAGCACAGTTGTGTGTGGTTCCACTGTTAATGTATTGTACATCAATTATTTTATTTCGGAATAATATCATTAAATCATAATTTTTGAACGTCGTGTTCACTTCCTTCTTGAGTGCACGACCAAAAACACTGTATTTTCAATAAAAATCAATTATAAGATTTAAATTTCCAAAACCGCGCCAAAAATGCTGTTTCTGTAATAACGCTGTTCATATGACATTTGTAAAGTCACACTCAAGCAAACAAGTTAATAAAAGAGTGAATTCTTTTTCAAAAGATGTTAGTATCTTGAACTGAAAAGAATCAATTCAACGTTAAGAATTCCGCTAGTCCGCCAGCAGATTCCGTCGCTGTTCAATCTGCCGTACCGACTAACGAGCAGCGACGTAACACCGGCCGTCGGTGCACAGAAGAGACAACGGCCCAAGAAGACAATACGACCAGGACCATCATAATCCGTCGCCCCGCGTGCTGAGGCACAACCAACATTCCGTTAACATTAGTTGCTAAAGCCATTGGTAAATACTAAAGCCATTAGTAAAATGCTAAAGCCATTAGTGAAACTTTGGAACATCTTCATTCCCCCTGACATCTATTGACGGATCGGTAGTTGCTGATTCTGTAGACAAAGCCAATGTTTTGTGGATTTGTTTGCATCAAACTCGTGTCTCAATGATTCTGGAAAAGATGTGCCCCTAGTTTACTCTTCTTCATACGCTATGAAACCAATTCATTTTCGGTACAATCCTTGGAATCGATCACCAGTAGGCTTGATCTCAATTAGGCGACTGGCCCAGACGGTATCCCGGCTATTGTCTTAAATAAATGTTCCCCGAACTAGTACCAGTCCTATCTAAACTCTATACGATCTCTATGTCTTCTGGGGAATTCCCTTCATCATGGAAGTTAGCAAATGTTCAACCTATTTCCAAAAAAGGCGATAAGACCGATCCCTCAAACTACCGACCAATTGCCATCACTTCCATTTTGTCTAAAATCATGGAAAAAGCCATCAATCAGCAACTGCTCACGTTCCTTGAAACTAACAAACTCCTTAGTGACCACCAATATGGGTTTAGGCAAAGTCGTTCAACAGGTGATCTTCTTTCATATGTGACCCAAGTTTGGAACAATACAGTAGAGCAGTCCGGTGAAACAGTTATAGTCGCTTAGATATCTCAAAGACATATGACCAAGTTTGGCATAAGTGTTTACTTGCCAAACTCACCTCGTTTGGGTTAAATGATACACTCATCAACTGGGTTTCTAGTTTCCTTGATAAAAGACGAATAAGTGTCGTAGTTGATGGCTTTTTCAAAAGAAGTTAGCATTAACGCGGGCGTACCACAGGGATCCGTTATAGCGCCTACGCTTTTTCTGCTGTACATATATGACCTTATTTCTTCAACAACTAACCCCATCCATTGCTTTGCTGACGATAGCACTCTTCACTGTAGTTCATCTCAGTCTTCTCATAGTGATAATCCACCTTCTATGTCAAATCAAGAAATTAAAGCTGAAATGGCAAATTCAATCAACAAAGACATTGAACGTATTCTCGAATGGGGAAGCAATAATTTAGTTAAATTTAATGCTAACAAAACTCAGTGTTGCCTTGTGTCCACCAAAAAGATAGATCATTTCCTGTTGTAACTATGAATGTCTCAGTTCTTAAGTTTTCAAACCCTATTACTCTGTTGGGTATGACTGCATCTTCAAATCTCTCATGGGTTGACCATCTTCTGTCAGCTACCAAAACAGCTGCTCGTAAAATAGGCTTTTGTACAGATCTAAGCAGTACTTTACCTCTCGACAACTCCTTCTGCTTGTATAAGGCCCAAATTCGGCCTCATCTGGAATATAATTCTCACCTCTGGTTAGTGCTCCCCAATACGCTCTCGATATCGTTGATCGTATTCAAAAGAGAGCGATTAGCTTATAAATGACCCGTTCCTTAACTTTTCACATACAGTCCTTGAGCCTAGAAGGATGGTTTCAGTTCTTTCTTTGTATTATCGTTATTACAACGGCTATTGTGCTGCTGAATTATATTCTTTGATACCATCTCGGCTATGTTTGCGAGAAACACTCGGTTCGCTCATTCACATCATCAGTATGCAGTACAAATCTCCACTTATCGTACCAAACAGGCGCATTCCACATTTTTCTACACGGCTTCTAAGCTCTGGAATAATCTCCCTAGTTCCTGCTTTCCTCTCACTTGAGAAAATTTAAGGTAGCTGTTCATAGGCATCTATTGGCAATTCATATCCCTCTATCCATCCTCCTTAGTGTTCCTGAGTGCTTTAGCACGATAGGCCAAATTTAGCCTGTTCAGGTCCACAACCATAAAAAAGCTGCCACCGATAACGCAGAAGCAGGAAGAGAAGGAGGTGCCCGCCCGGATTTGCTTAAACCCGACGACTTAGTGACCCAGAAGAAGAGACCGAAAAGACGCCGACTATCCGCCCCCAACGCCACCCCGATGGACAACACGTACCAGACACTGGTGTATTACACCGACAGCCCTGCAGCAATGGACCACACGCAGACCTCAGAAGACACCAGGAACAAGGTATCCCCGGTAATCCTTCTCCAGAGGGAGAACTGGGTCGCTTTGTCCCGCGAACTGGATAAACAACGGATAGCCTTCACGACAGCCGAGGCAACTACCGAGGAATATGGATCCAGCTTGCCCTACACCAGGACCGAGACAGGCTGATGAGGTATATGGATACGTGTGGTACTCTGTAGCACGCCTATCAGGCAAAGACCCAACGGTTAGCTAAGGTTGTAGTACGAGGCTTGTCCGTAGAGCTATCCGAGGCTGACGTTAGCACAGAGCTGACACTCTACGGTATTAATGTGCTATCTTGTTTCAGGATGAAGCAGTAAGGTCTGGCTGTTACACCTACCGAGCCAAAAGGACCAGAAGAAGATCAGAGAGGTGGAGTACATCGCATGCCTCCGCGTCACCGTAGAAGACTTGCGGCGGAAAACCGGCATCGGGTAGCGTCACCGGTGTCAGAGTTTCCGTCACGCACAACATTGCTGCATGGTGGAAGCATGATGTGTAAAGTGCGCTAACCCCGCTAGCTGCAGGGGTTGTCCGAAGTTCCTCCGACCTCCACAATGGAAGAAGAGGACACCGCCGACTACGGTGAATTCTTGAACCCGGATGGGCGTCAACTACGCCCGAGTGACGGCAGGTGAAATTAAGCAGGCGGAAGTATCGGCAGCGACTCTCGTCGTTGTGGTAACCCCACCTACTCAACCCGCCCTAGGGATCGACTCCGGCACTCGCTCAGGCGAAAACTGCGACTGACCTGGGGAGTGATTCTACACACAGTCAGAAGGTACTTTCCGGGTAATCACACAAAGGTCCGATGCGAAGATTGGCGCCCAAGGTTAAGTATACAGGTTTGACTTCATATGTTCTGCCTAACGTTACCGTATCTCCTACAGCGCTTCACGCTATGAAATACTAACCAGACATCCGTGCTATAGTAACCCAGTTACTCTACAATACGACCCATATTACGATTAACTAACACTTATTTCGTTCTTTTACGGATACACTTGGTCATCAACAAGCAGACCACCACAACACTCGACCGCAGGACACATCCAATCAATCAACAAAAACCTGCAACAACAAAGGTGTCAACTGGCACAACACAACATATAGATTCCACAACACTCAACATCCAAGTGCTAAAGAAGGAGAATACGAGCAGCACACGACGACATGTACACTTGTTGTATTACATGCATTATATTCTGACTTATATATCTATTGTTACTGTAAACCATATTTTATCAATATATGTTTTAAATAAATAAAAATAAAAGTGAACTTCATCAATTTTATTTAAATGTATTGGATGAAATATTGTATAAATGGTGTGTAGTGCTACAATGTACAAGTACGTTGTAACAACTCCACAAGAACTGTTTGTTTCTGTTCGATCGAATTCCAGAAGAAGGAAAAAGTGATTACAATTAACTCGAAGCGACGCAAATAGCTTTTATCGCATACACACGTTTTTATGTGTGAAGATCACTTAGATGTTAGTAATATTTGACTTTTGTAATTTGTAATAAGTAGTACCAGATTCAAATTTCAGTTTAAAGATACTTACATTTTCTACATACTCTACAGAGTGATACACGTTAGCAGGTTCTTTAACTTTCTTCAGTGAGGCGTCTCAGCATTATTGAGTACTCCGTACATTTACTCTATGGTATAATACTTACATATATTTGTCATCCTCATACCAGTTTTTGAATTTTAGCTCTACCTTTTACAGATCAAGAGATAAATTGAACAGAAATTGAATTGACAGTTTAATAATAATTTAATATCGAAACCACAAGCCGTCTAAAACATAATCATGACATCAATTATCCCAACTTAAGCTATGGTTAAGAATTATTATTAATAAGTTGCCTTCCTTTAAGCCCGTATTACTTCATCACATCGTCTGAGCATGCTCCTTAGAATCCTTTCGATTAAGTCGCCGGGTAAAGCGTTCGACTCTTCCTGCAGAGCAATAGTGAAATCGATGACATAATGGGAGCATGAAGACGACTTGAAATTCGTCTTTGAAGAGCGTCCCACATACGCTCTACTAGATTCAGGTCTAGAGACAATGCAGGCCATACCATTCGTGTAATACCACGCCCTCAAAATTGTTGACAATATCAGCGCGGTGAGGCCTGACATTGCCGTACATATAAAAAATTATTGATCCTGAGCCTGTGCACATGGCAGAACGATTGGTTACAGTATTCGATTTAGATAACTTCGAGCATTCACTATTAAGATAAAAACACGACCAATTCGGTTCTCCGGTTGCCTAGTGCTATGCTTCCCCAAAGCATTATAGAGCGTCCACCAAAAGGAACGTATTCTACAGTGCAATTCTGCTCATTCCTCTCATTCTGCAGTCTCCACGCGCGCTTTACATCATAACAAACTTTGCGGTAATTTTGTTTTAATTATGACGTCATATTCAAATTTTGCGGGCATTTTGTTTTTAATTATGACTCATAATCAAACTCTTTGGATATTTTGTTTTTAATTAGGAGTCGTAATTTAATTGCGCAGATAGTCGAATGGGCAGATCAAAGACCAGTTATTTTAATTACGAGTCAGTGCCAAAGTCCTCAGCCATGGCGGGAAATTTAAAATTGTGTGGAACCCTTATGCTAGCACATATGATAGGCTTTCGAACATGCTTCAGCGTCTCAACGTGTGGAGAAAGCGTGGGAAAGATCATAGTCCAATTATTCTAATTATGCGTCATAATCAAAGCACTCGGCCATTTTGTTTTGGCGAAAATTTTGAATTCTGTTCTAATAAAGGGTGCTAACACTAACTTGCAAAACAGGTATAAAACGCAGGAACTTGCTTGCGTGTCTTCGGCCCTGTTACAGCTCACATTTTATTTATGAGTCATAATCATATTCCTATCACAGCTCTTTTTATTCTAATAAAGGGACCTGATACAAGCTCATAAGACAGCTATAGCTCTCCGGAACTTGTTCTCAGGTCTTTGTACCCTGTCTGGCCCCCTGACTGCTTGTGACGCCATCTGCTGGTGTATTTTTTTTAAACTAATGAATGTTTTCTGTAATAGGGGCTGGTGGAAAAAATGTTAATTAAAATATTTTGCATACAAAATCTGTCTTAGCGCAAACGCTCTGTCAAAAGGGTATTAGATTTATAAGCACGCCTCAACGTCCTAACTCGCTATTATTAATTTGTTTCTAATTATGTCATAATTAAATTTTGACAGCCATTTTGTTTTGGCGGGAAATTTGAAATTGAATTCTATAAAGTAGGCCCTCATGCTATCTAATAAGACAGGTATAGGATACCCGAACTTGTTCTCGGTCTTTGCCCCAAAATTCCGCAGTCAGTTTACTTTTAATTATGAGTTATAATTAAATTTTGTAGGTTAACTTGCTTCATCGGCCATCTTGAACGCCATTTTTATCTTGGTGGAAATTTGAAATTATGTTCTAGTGAAGGGGCCCTCATACTACCTCATGAGACAGTTGCAGGGCTCCGTAACTTGTGCTAGGTCGTCGCCTCTTGTCAGATGCTCGCCCCTAGGCGAGAAATTTGAAATTGTATTCTAATAAGGGACCCTAACGTTCACTTGCAAGAGAGGTATAGGACGCTCGGACCTTCGCTCCCTTGCCAAAAGACAGAAATTAATCAAACCAAACCAAACAACCTCGGTCAAGTCAAACAAATCAATTAATCAAAGCAAATCAATCTCAAAAAAATCACTCTAGATCAAAACAATCAATCAAAGCAATTAGCCAAATCTGTCAAATCAATCAATCTCGATCAAATTTAACAAGAAACTGTGCTAACAATTCTTCATAACCTTCAGGTAACGATTCTCCCACTATGAATATCTAGCTCCTATTAGTGACCGCTTATCTTGTAGGTAAGGCTAACTGATACTCAGAGCTGGTCCCTCCGTAAAAGTGAGAACACCGGCGTGGAAAAACAGTCGATCATCCGCAAATCAGTCTCAATCAATTCAATTTTAATCAACCAAATCATAACTTACAGCTTGCAATTCAAAAATTCTGGTTTGGATTAACTTATAGTTTGCTAAAATCAATCACAATTCAAAAATCCATGAGATAGCCTTTGACATTGCTATCAATATACGAACTTCAAATTTTCCATGTAACACCATTGTCGCGTATTACATACACTGATAAACATACGTCTTAGTGTTAAACTAGTAAAATGTCCATACAATATCAAATACAACCAAACTCGAAATTAGATCACTCTATTATTTTACCTACAATGAATGTCTTATCGGAAATACCTCTGGCAAAAACGGTTCTAGATTTATAAAGTTTGAGAGCACTATTCTGTTTTTGACGGGGACAAATGAACAAGCCGACTTTTACACCCAATTTTGATAATACACATGTAATTTGAAGCTAACACCGATTTCTGCGTACGATAACTGTAGAACTCTGTATTTTTATTTTACCCACCGCTTATCATTATCACTAGACAGCAATAATAACAATAATATCATTAAATTAGCTTGTAACACTATTGTTAAGTTTGACATACTGTGAGAGAAATACATTTTACAGTTAAATTAGTAAAAATACCTATATAACAGTATATATAACCAAACCTGAAATCAGGCCTCCAGCAATTAAATAAAGTAAATAAAATAAGGGTAAGGGTTAAAATAAAAACGAACACTTACCAGGGTTGTTGTTTATAATCGTATTGGGAGGTACTAATGAACGTTGGAGCGCTCTCATTAGATACACCCGCGTGTGATGTTCCCAACTTGCAACCCCTATTTTTGTCCGTTTTCACATATGCAACTCTATTTAGCTATGCATTGCTATAATTTGATTACAAATTGATTACAAAACTCAATCAACGTAAACGTTCTCACATGTTTTCCAGATTCCCTACATAAGCCTCATTAATCTGAAAAGCAAATGAACGAAGTTGACTGCAAAAACCACAATGAATTAATCTGTAATTAAACGTACTTGTGGCCACATTATAATATGCAACCCAGTAGATACACCTCTATTAATGACCTCTGATTAAAATGGCATTTTAATCAAAATACGCATGAACATAGTAACCTTGTCATCGGATCTCGGACTATTATTATAATTAAAAATAACAAAATCACCAGTGGTATTATCATTTAATAAATTAAAGGAAAAGTTCTCCTAAATTGAACAACAATGGTTTGTATTTATGCTCAACCGAATTCGTAATTCTAATTACATAATTAATTTCAGAGCATTAGAAAATTTGATACTAGAGTTCTTAGCTTTAAAAAGACCTCCAGAACGCTTTCCATCATGCAAATGCACGTATCATTTAAATTTAGGAAAAACCCAGCGGAAAACCTAAACATATGAATTACACATCTAGCTTATACATTTAGTGCTTCAGTCGAAACTCGGAAACATGAGAACCTGTTTAACGATTTCTGAAGTAATTATTAAATTATTTATTTTCCTTGGTATTTTCGAGGTAAAATTCTTGAATAATTTAGAAATGGACAATTCCTAAGGTGAGATAGCCTATCGTTTACAGTATGGATCTGGTATTCATAGCTTTCGGTAATAGTCTATACGCAATGTTTAATAGCTAAGCATAAACAGATACAGATTATTAACATTGTACATTTTTGTTTATTTTAAATAGATCAACTTACGATATGTTTCTTTATTTTTTTTGTTTAATGTATTATGTCACGAAAATATAGAAAATAAGAGGTGGAATAATTAAGGATTGACAAAAAAAGGATGACAATAGACTATAAAATATAGAAGAATTTTTATTATTGTATTGAGAGTGTTGAATAGTTTCATAAAGCAAAAAGCGTAAAATACAGTATAACTAAATTCATCTATCACGGCTTTACATATCATTGAACTGAAGACTGGTGTACGCTTATACATAATTTATTTTTAAAGCTTTATCTTTCTCGCCGCTTCCTTTGCTACCCGAATTCTAGATAATCCTAACGTATTTGCTTAATTGCCCTAGGCAAGTGTTATTATGCAACATAATAACCCGACATTAAGGGTGCACACGAATTCAACAAATACACAAAAGAAGTGTATAAAAGAAAAAAATTAAAGCAGGTAAAACTGTCAAGTTTAAAAGGTAGAGATTTAAGGTACTTACAAATAACACAATATCGTCTTGCAGGGGTCCGAAGATCACTAGACTCTCTTTGTTAGGTTCCGGATGGCTATACACACCCTCAACGTTACCTATATTGTGAACCCCATCTTGTTGTTCAGTGCTAAAAATGTTGATGTGTGTTAGATAAACTTATTGTCAATAAACGTTACAAGAATCCGTTTAAAAGAATGTTCTCTCATCAACGGCGCTTACAGCAATAGTATTATCAGAAGGTTTCAACTCATCGAAGTGTATATTGCGAGAACCTTTCATAATTGTAGTTACCTTTACATAACCTATAAATATTTAATAATTTAAAGACGCACAAATAAATCTATTACCATGTCCCGGAGAATCGCGATAAAGTTCTTCTACAATTCTGCATTGCGTTCCATCTCCTTTACAAATTCCACAGTGATCCTCTATCGCATCCGAATTCAAAATATTATCACAGCCAACTTTCTAAAACATACATTCAGTAAATTTGGAAAATATAAAATATATAATTTTACCCTGCAACTACCGCTGATGCACATATTTTTAGTTCCACTTTTACATTTAGTTCCATCTTTAACTCTTGGAGCTAACTTGGCGTAAACTCTATTTTCGTTTATGCAATATAAAACGCAAGGTTCACCTATATAGAATAAAATAAATTTTATAACTGAATAATTTTAGAAACGTATATATGTTCACGTAAAGGAACGAGCCAGGTGAATCTAGTGTACACCTTTATGATATACCAATAACAGACCTCTTTAAAAGAATTTTGAATTAATAGTGCGGAATAATGTCTATAACACGATTTACTTGTTGTTACTGTATTCATATAAACGGAAAAGGATTTGAAATTCTGAAACTAGGTCGTACATAAGAAATGCCGTCTTATATCGCATTTGAATATGATTGAGAGTTATACAAACATTTTATGTTTTCAAATGATTATTTCTATATAAAAATTTAGAATTTAGTGCAAAATGAAATGTATATACGATGTGAAGAAAATTTTGAAATATACTATTTTATTGCAATAAAAATAAAAAAAAATGTTAAAACGACTTTTTATAATTATTTTTTATACTGTTGTAATGTAAGTGTAGAGTGATAACTGAAACTCCTTTATTCTTTAACATAGAAAGTAATTATTTGGAAAAGGAGTTCATTCATTTAATAAGCTACACGAGTAACTAGGAAAGAAGTGAGGTACATGGCTCGATAATACTACACTTAATATAATAATTAAAAATTTCGTATGTTCCGTCATTCTCTATGTAGAGTTTCATATGCCTAAAGTATCGTACTACTTAAAAGAGTCACAGATCTGGTAGGGAATATCCTCTAAAGCAGACCCCAAAGTACTACGAACTTTCAAAATAAATTCCAGGGAGTCCATTGTTGATAATTAGAAATAAATCGCAATGAATCATATCAGCACTGTAATGTGGATATTTCAGTGAAAATAGCACCCAGGTTGTAAACACTTTCCCTTCATACCATCAAATACAAAGTACAAGCTGGTTTCACTGTACTTAGCAGTTTGTGAAAAGCACAAAGGTACCGATTCCCAAATTGGGTGTGACGTGACGCCGGCATCTCAGCTTAATAGGAAGTACTTGGGTGCGTAATAGGAAGTGAGGCGTAGAAAACACAATGGAAAATATATAGTATGGAACAATACACTACTTTCAAATCCCTAAGATAGAATTTAAAAGAAATGATTCATATTTATAGCATATTTATGCAAATTATTGTATTACATTCATAATAAAAACAACCAATATTTTAAAAACAACAATAATTTATGTCAGATGGACATTTAAACCTTCATGTCAGATGGAGGTTACTAGATATGTAAATAAAGTCGCCTGCTTCTATAAAAATATGGATAATGCAGTTTAAGCTCTATCAATTTTACTTAATTAATTTTAAGGCTTAATTGGCTTTGTATTAAGAAACTTTATAGAAAAATATATATAAAATTAAATTATTGTTAAATAATATGTCTACATATTTTCTTCAAAAATTAATCGTTATTCGGATGAAAATCTGGAACACTGGAACTGTGGCAGGATCTGTAGCAAACAAATTACACCCACGTACCACAAAAAATTAAAAAACACCGAACGCGTTTCGATAGCTACACTATCATCATCAGTGGCCGACCGCCACTTTGTTTGTTACGTTATTCGGATATTGCAAAAACTGAACAAACATTACCTTTCAAGTTGTGGGCTAGGTAACAGTCGTCAGTCGCATTTTATAATAGGTGTTCAAAGTGATCACCACCATTATCGATACAGGCATCCACTCTCTATTTCATGCCTCTAATTGTTGATGCGTTATGTTGTGTACAGCCGCTCATACAGCTGCACGTAGTTCCACAAGTGTCGAAGTGATCTTGGAGGCCAAAGGTTTCTTTCAAGTAGCATTGTCATGATGAATGAAACTCTCTTGCAATTCGTCATCTTGAAGTTGATCAATAAAAACTCGTCGCATAGCACGGTAACGTTCAGCATTAGTACTATCGTTAAAGAATATTGGTTCAATAATTCACCTTCTCGACATCGCTATCTACACTCTACTTTAAAAGGATGGAGCGGAGATTTCTAATAGACATGCGGGTTTTCTGCACTCGACAGTTTTGAGAATTGACGTAGCCACATGTAAGTGCAACCATACCTCATCAAATAAATAACTTTTGTCCAACAAGTTGTCGTCTCGTAGATGTGAATTGAAGCAATTGTAATAATTTATACGCGTCTGAATGTCGCAACGATGAAGTTCTTGTAATACTCTTATTTTGAAGGGATAGAAGTGTAGTGTTCTCTTGATAATTGTGTGACATGTTCCATATGACAAGTCAGTTTGTTGCGACAATTGTCACAGTGGTTTTGGGAACTTTGTTCAAGACGAACACGAACATCTTCTACAACCTCTTCATTAGCAAGTGGGGCGGCCAGGTGATTTCCCAGAAGCAACGCTTCCTACATTATTAAACCGCTCAATTGCGCGATAAACACGTATAATGTCATAATCGGTGTCATTTTCAGGATACGCTTCTCGAAATTCTTCTATACATAAATAAATTGATTATATCCAAGTCCCATTTTCGCCTTTATTTCCATTGCTGAAATAGGATTGCAAAAGCAAAAGATAAAAGGCATGTTGCACCATATTACACTCTGATATAAAGCATTGAACTTGAAGCTTAAAACATAACTTACCTACCTTGTAATCATTTGATAAAGATTGGTAGTCTTGAAAAGGCTGTTTTGTAAAAGTGAAAAAATTGGAAATAATCATGGTAAAACACAGTAACCAGACGAAAGAGGAGAATTATTAGAGCTTATGTTTATTGTTGTGTACTATTACATGCGGTGCGGCTAATGGTTACTGACGTCATGTTGCATAAGAGCGGCTGTGTCGGGTATTTTTGAGGTGCCGTAAAAGTTAAATATAATAATTGTGTAGTGAGCAAAATTAGTGGTATCTTCTTATTCGTGGTAACGCCAAAAATGTGTTAATGAGGACGTGTTTTTTCTTCGGCAAAAACTACTGCATTTAGTAAGCTTTTCAACGATATATCAACTTTTGAGTTTGCTATTTTCTTGCGGCAATATCATGGGCAAAAATAATAAAACCGTAAAAATCGAAAATACACAAACCTTGTATTACTGGATTTCAAGTCTTTTTTAGTTGAATATTATATTAGGCTTCTGGGAGGCCATTAAGCTATGCGTCCTATTAATCTATCTCGATAATGTTCGTTTAACTGCCTGAGTCGCTCTGCTGTAAGCAGTGCAAGTATCCATTGAAGCCAGGAATTAATTCTAATATTTAAAGAAAGAGCATGGAATTCACATGTATGGCCATTATGATTTATGACAATTACAAATGCTATCTCTGGTAAAGATTGACTTTGAACAGGGATGAAATGATAAGGCTGAAAGTCATTCCTTCTAAGACTTCTGTGAATTAACGTATGTGAAATTCCTCAAAGTCATATTGCCTTTTCTACAAAAAGCTTTTTTTACTCTCCCTGTTTCTCCTATAATCCAAGTATTGTTACAAACGTGTTTTGTTTAGAATTCGTCTTTCAAGATTGATAA